>JAUNZO010000628.1:0-223400 GCA_031894775.1 Chloris gayana
AAACAACATGTTATGCCTTGTCTAGACACTTCAATGGTTTATCATGTCTCACAGCTTGGTTCAGCAAACTTCATACATTATAATTCGAGTTAACAAATGGAAAACACTTCATAAATCAACTCTAGCGGTGTATGTTCTAGAACAAAGAATTAAAAAATCGTTACTGGCTCATCAGTGTGTGAAAGCAAAAGTAAATAAATTAAAGAATAATAACATTGAAGCTTTGTTACTTCCTGTTGCATAAAATCAGTTGCTGCATCTATACATAAAAGGAAAGATAAATTGCAAATTGCAGGTACTAAATTTCTAGATTAGTAGGAACAAGCTGTTAGGCATATATTATAGTCATATGGTATTTCTTTTTGTGCATTTATGCATACAACTCAGCACTGAAATGTTAAAGAACCAGCAGCAGTTCCATTACCTGAGACCTAGAGGGTAAGGTGAAACTAGCTGCCTCTGGGATATCTTGAGTAGAGTGGAAGAAACCAAAATTTTCAGATTTTGTCGTGATAGGATACAAGTTGCCATCGCCTACAACTCAACCATCGCATTATCGCATTAATTGATGATGCAACAGCATTTACTTCAAGAATTCCACCTGCAATCAGAAGAAGAAGAATCATTCATAACTAAATTCGATATCTGACTCTAGGGATCAGAGTATTGGGATGTAATGCAAAATGCATCCCCCAATTTGCTACAGGTGACTGGACTGCACATGAGAAACAATAGTGAGGGTGCAGTACAGAAAAAGAAATGCACGCGTTGTGACCAATTTCTAGCCTACCATTAACTCTGAAATCACAACATCACTCATACAATAAATTCAGAATTCGGCATATACAAGTTCAACACTCCAATACCTATCGTCCTCACATGAACAAGTGATAATGTGTTATTATATCTTTGATTGGGAACTTACAGACCTATACATACATAAATGAACAAAAAAAATCATCTTGGCAACTGAATCCAATGAGGAGCACTATTGATGAGAATTTGGGATATGCGAAGTACCTAAAGTGCTAACTGCAGTTTTGTTGCTTGTGCTGCGCACTGAGCCCGAGCTCGACTGCCAACGTAGGCATGTAGCCGAGGCCAGAATCGTGATCGAGGATCTCCCGCAAAACCTTGTCGTTGACTCGTTTAGATGGGTAGCGGCGTAGCGCTGATGCCTGGAGTTTTTTTAATAATAATATTATTTTAATTAATAATTGCAGATCTAGGTGGATAATAAAAAAGTTACAGAAATAGAGGCCTATCGGTCATTGGGAAGACCAACTACCCTCAAATCGGTCGCGCAAGTACCGATTTCCTTCGTGACAGGTGACCTTGCGCCATTGACCTCAGCTGCGCGGGCCCGAGTCAGCGCAAAGAGGCCTATCGGTCCGTGGATGACCGACAGGTCCCTGGCGTGGGGACTAGTCGGTTGTCCGAGTAACCGATTGGTTGTAGATAGGCCTGTCGGTTGATGCGCAACCGATTAGCTGTTGTCTCCATTTTTTTCAAGCTACTGTTGTTGTGCGACCAACCGTTGCTATCATAATTTTTTTTCAAGCTTATCGAAAGACTAGTTAACTAGTTTAGTGGTCCCTAACACAATATACACATAGTTGTTCACACGAATGTTCAAACATGTCTACAAGCATTAAAAGAACATACGGAAATCGCTAACGCCTCGCCGCTTGTTGGGCTCCCCTGTCGTTTGTTGTCTCGAATGTGGTCCGTGGGGTACGTGAGATGGTCCGGTGGCCTCCTCACTCTCGGGCTCCTCCTCCATGGGCCCCCTCACCCTCGGAACGTCGGTCACGTACAATGTTCAACCGTGCACTTGGCGTCATATGTTCCGGGATTTGAAATGACGACTCTATACTCTTTCTTCTCTCGCAAATGCCCACCGCATCTCGTCTACCTGCAAATTCCTATCATGAAACATCTGCCCTTGAGAAACATGAATGGCATCATACTTCCATAATGAATTGTGGTCATCGTTGATTGTCATATTCTCCATGCTAATCCAGTCATGAGGTTGTTCATCCTCCATGTCTCAGCCAGCCTTTTTATCAACAAATGTATGAAACTCTTCGTCATCCCGCTCCATCTCGTCTACAATTGCCTCATTATCCTCTCCACAATCAACAATCATTGTGTCATGGGAATCTTCCACCGATTCAGGACCGATAGTGCAATGCGGAGCAGTAGTCATCTCCACATCTGCACTATGGTGCAAAATAGAGATGTCTTCATTGTTTGTGAGGTCATTTTCAACAACCACTTCATTTGGCTTTGAATGGGAACTCGACACACCAATGCCTTCGCATTCCACAAGTAAAACATGGCTAAACCGACGTTGCAAGCCCAATGATACAAATTGCTTCCAATGTTTACTACTTCTTAGCTCTACGAGTTCCCATTTCCATGATCCTTCAACCTTTTTAGGAATCATCGCTTTCACTACCAATCGAAACCATGAAGGATTCACGTTCATGCAGACCGTGCAACCACCTATACACAACAGGACGCTACATCTCCAACGACCAAGCCAATGCAACATCTATATATTGAAAAGTACTCAAATCTACCCTGTAATCAAAATACTATATATACCCTTCTCCGGAAAAACATACGAAAACTCACTGTCTCTGACATCCCTGGTTATAAAACATTATATACCTTAATTAGCAGCATTCATTATCTATTTATTTGTACTTTTCAAATACTCCAAAATAATCTGTTTATGATACTTATATATATACTCCTAAATTACTTATTTATGAACTAAGCATATATGATTCTATCATATTATGTATTTGATGCGTAAAAAATATATACCTCCATTAGCAAGATTTATTATCTACTTATTTGTACTTCTCAAATATTCCTGAATATTTTGTTTATGATACTCATAAATAATTTGTTTATAAACTAATCATATATGATTCTATAATTTTATGTGTTTCATGTGTACATTAGTTATATTAAACGAATTATATGATTGTTTAATTATATCATAAAATAATTATTATTCTATTTTTAAGCATCAAAGTAATAAAGATTTATACAACAAAGCAAAATAATAATCTAGGTAGATTGGAAAAAACATAAAAAAATACCTACGGCACTGTGGCGACGTCCCGCCGCTACGCGTGCCCGGTGCCTGGCCGCTCTCGCCGCCCGCGCCTGGCCAAGCCTGCGCCTCCTCAGCGCCCCGACTCTTGTGCCTCTGTAGCACCCCGACGCCTGCACCGCACCCAGCCGCCAGCACCTGGGCAGCGCCCGCTTGCCGCCTTCTCCACGCCGACCAGCCACGGCCGCCTCCGTCTCCACCTCGCCCTCTCCCTGATTGGCTTGTCTCCCCTCTACTCGCTGCTCACAGGTGGCAGGAGGAGTCACGGGCGGGTTGGTGGGGACCTGTTGGTTTCTGGGTGACCGATAGGCACCAAATCGTTTCTGCCCTGCCCGACTGCTCGCAAGCACCCCGCCCGATTTTGCTTACGTGGCACGTGGGGCCCATCATATCAGGCGTGCTATGACCGATTGGGGACCTATCGGTTACTACATCGCTGATTGGAGTCCTGTCGGCAACTGCGCGCCCGACTAGCCGCTGCAATTTTTTGAATTACCCATCCAAATATGCAATTATTAATAAAAATAATATTATTTTAAAAAATACACGCCTGGACGTTGTTACCACTTACCAGTTCGATCGCTCCCCGTCGCCAAGGGAAGAGGAGAAGTTGTCGTCGAAATGGACGGGGAGTGAAGGACTGAGCTGGGTCTAATAGCTTACAGGCCAGCTGAAAAGATATTTTACAGGTCTAAGCACGACACGGTGATATTGGTCCAATTTGGTTCGAGATAAAATTGCAAGGGATGCAAGAGGAAGGGATGTGCGTCTATGGCCAGGTAATTAATGATATTAAGGCTTGAGAACAGGATTTTCAGGCAGCCTATCAAATGTTGATACCCATAATTTAGGGAGAAGTTTAGTTAGGCTACTCCCAATGGCGTCTCAAAAAAAAAAAGCTACTCCCAATGGGAGTTTCATGTTTAATAAATGAGGTGTCAACTAAACAATGATGATGTGGCAAGGAATTCATTAGGAGAGAAAGGAGGGAGGTTTCATCTAGATGAAACCATGTTTACACTATTTTCAAGGCATTTCTCCTTTGCATGTTGTATCTAGGAAATGAAAAAAAATAAGACTATACATTGTATGAGCAATTTCAATCATACTTCATGCTTATATTATGTACCACTTTGAAAACAACAAAATGAAATACTCCATTGGAACTAGCCTTAGCTATGAAACAGGTAGGCGTGTTTGGCTGTTAGAAGCGCCGAAAGGCGTTTAATTTGTAAATCGTATGACCAACTACATGAATAAAGAGTTTGTTATTTCCTTAAAACATGTATTTATGGTATCGCAAATGCAAAATCAAGCTAGCAGTGCCATTTCCGGTGATGCAAATGCAGAATAATGCTGGCTGTAACATTTTCTGTTCATATTCTCGACTACAAATGTGAAATTTCCTTGACACGTTCCTCACTAATAACGGGAAAAGGGAACTATACAAGTACCACCTGCTCTCGGCACAACTACGAGTCTTGTCCTTTTGTCCTGTCGACTGTCATCCTCTACTTCTGTTCTTCCTCCTCCGGCCGTCGAGTCGGGTTGTTGGTGGTAGTGCCCACGGGACGAACGTCGTGTTGTGACAGATCGGCTTTGAAGCGTGGCTCGTGGTCACCTGAAGAGGATGTCCAGCGGCGGCAATTGGGGGTCTGTTTGGTAATCTTGCCACTCCACCTCATTCGGCAAGGTTAGGCTTGCTTGTGCGGGAGAAGCTCGCCCGAAAATGAAATTGCTTGAAAGATGCAGCTAGCAAGGCAGCAAGTACATCCCTTTAAAAGTATATTACCGCACTTCAATTCTGCGAAAGCCGTCCTAGCTCAGTCGGTAGAGCGCACGGCTTTTAACCGTGTGGTCGTGGGTTCGAATCCCACGGACGGCGATATTCGAGTTTTTCTAACTTGTTTATTTTTATACAAGTAAAGACTTGTTCTAATTCTGCTACCTCATCCCTTTTTCTCAGCTTACATGTCATCATCATGCATCAAACGAACGTGTAGTAGAACAATTCTCTTCCATGTGCAATTTATTTTTTTATTTCTCTTTGTACGTTTAAATTTGAAACTTAAATTTTGTGTGACCATACACGCTGTAACTCTCTATGTTAAATAAAATATCTTATATTTTTTAATAAATAGTGTACAAATAAGTTTGGAACTCTACCGTTCATATAATATTTGATGTTATTAAAACTATAATACAAATTCTTAAAATATGTTTTGTATTTTTTTAGTGTGGGACAATATGGTATTTATCATGTGCAAAATTTTAGCTTTAAATTGAAAATATTCAAATAGAAATAAAAAAGAAAAATCACATAGGAGTAAATTGCACCGATTTAAATCGTTTGAGGTAATAAATCGAGTTAAGATTTTGTCCGGATACTAAATTGGACAAAGTGAATCTTGGCCATTTGCCGCCTCCCCTGCCGACGAGTCTCTCCGGCCGCGGTCACCCACGGCTGGATCCACACATCTCGGCGCCATAGCTGTTAGGTGCGAGTGGGGAAGGCCCGGATCTACAACACCAAGGCCCGGATCCGGACCCCTCGACGTTGTTCCCCGGTTGCTTCTCCCCCACACCTCGCCGGAGATTCAAGCCCCCTTCGTCGACCTCCCCACCTCGCCTCGATGCAATTGGTCTTCACCACCACCGGACTTGTCCACCTCTGCATCACCCACTCCACCAAGTCGATGACGTCTCCCTACAGCTTTCTTCGTCGAGCTTCAACGCCTAGATCGGCCTCCACGATCGTCCGATGCTCCGGAATCCTTGGAGTGCTTTGCCGCACCATTGGATCTCGGAGCCGCCATACGTGGCGCCGCCGAGAAATGCCTCCCCAACTGCCTCGCGCCGCTGGTCTTTCCGGATCTTTCCGGGATGGCCACCGCCAAGGCCGCGGCCCATTGCTAGGGCACTCGTCCGCCCTCCAACGATTGGGACAATGTTAAGGCTTGCCCAAGTTGGGCCCTATTGGGCCAACCGAGGGCTAGATCCGACAAAGACCGTCCAAAGCATCGCGTCTCACTTTCCTCTCCTCGACGACCACAACAAGCTCAGATCTCCACGTCGTGCGCCATCGACGATGAAGAAACTGACTCTACTTCAACCGGTCAACCCCCAACAATTTCCACTTCCTATGAATGAAGCCATGGAGACCCTTTCCACCTGTCACCCTGCGCCACCGTCCTCGCCGACGTTCAGCCCTCTGCATCGGTCGTCATCGTCGTCTTTGAAGAATTTGCTATGTCTGTATGTTCCATGTCTTTGGTTACATGTGTGTATGCGCATGTGTCGATGATGTTCTGTGCTCTGTGGTGTGAGCACGTGTGCGACACTCCACCTAGTGGAACGCTTACGTATCTGGAACTTTTAATGCAATATATGTTCCTTATAAAAAAACTGGAACATCAAGCTAAGTACGATGCGCTCGGCCGCTAACCCATTTGTGTATGCCGCTTGCATGCGTCACTTTGCTACCTTTCATGCAATTTATTCATTTTTCAACCTTTCATGCAATTTATTCATTTTTCAACCGAGTGATATACTACCCGATATCACTTTTGATCCGTAATTTAGTGAGTTTGTCGCTTTACTATGTTATTTGTATAATATAATTAATAGTTTATTTATGATGATAAATGATGGTTTTATAATTTAATGAGTTTTATTATGAGGTGGTCAAAAACTATAAGTTGTTTTCGGTCAGAACCGAATCGAAACGAAACTTAGGTATCTAAACTTTTTGGGTATTGATTTTAGAAAACCAAAGGTTCAAAAAATCAAACTACCCAACCAAAAGTTCGGGTAGAACCGCACCCTGGTCTACTGAAAGTAGACTTTGCTATCTTCCATGCAACTTATTCATTTTTATGAGTATTAGTAGCATATATGACTGGAATCATAATGCACAATATAATCATAGTTTACAATAGTGATGCAACAGAACATATAGCACCTGTAACATAGAATCCACATAATTATCCTTAACCATCTTAGGCCTCCTTTGGATCAAAGGAAAAATGAAGGAATTTCATAGGATTTGAATCCTGCAAGAAAAATTCATATGGAACCCTTTGGAATACAGGATTGAGACATCAAAATTTCTATGAAATTCCTATAGAATAACTCCCTCCATGTAAATTTTCGAGGATTTCTAATATGATGTCCAACCTCATATAAAATTCCTTCAAGTCTCTCTCTCTCCTCTAATTCCTGCTTCATAGGAAGTTTTTCTACATTTTAAATTCCTGTAAGATTGCAATTGATAGCCAACTCCAATCCTACATTTTTCATATTCCTACGTTTCTACAATCATGCATTCCAAAGGGAGCCTACTTGTGCAAAGAGAAAAACCAAAGGATCTACGGGATATGTTGCACCAATGAAACGTTAATGAAAATTTCTCAATGCAAAATATGGGGAAACACTGTATTCAGAGATTATTAGAGTTACAGAGGACTATTTAAAAGCTATCAAATATAGTCAATCTTACAACGCCACAAAAGGCACTTGTCTCCTCAAGAAAAGGCATAAATGAACATGAAAGATTAATGGATTACATGTACATATATTCTCGTCGCAAGGTAAAAACAGAATGTTCATGATGATTTGTGTATTAGCAACTTAAATCATGGACACTTCAGAACTGCCAAAAAAATTCTAATTGTATCCTCAGTATATAAAATGTTTATTTCGCTACAAACATTATTGTTGGTTTCCTAGCTTCGAGTTAATAAAGTTAAAGCTATTTGACCATGAAAGAACTTTTACAGCTGCAGCCCCCAACAGCACTTGGATTTGTCGAGACCTGCACATCAGAAAGGCATATAAGTAAACTCATAAGAAAGTAGAAGAATAAAAGATGTTGACAAGTTCAAAGTTTATAACATTCCTGCACACCGTTAAATAAAAAAGAAATGCCAAAATTGGCAAGTGTTGTTTATAGGAACTATATCTCCCTCATACTCAAAATCAGATCCATACCAACCCATCGGTGCAGACTATCTCTCCCTTACAAGGAAACTCCCCACTTCTATAAAGAATACAGACACAACATGTGATTCAAACAAAAATGTATATAATGCACTTCCATGTAGTATATAGTACGTATACATGATAGGTCTGTACCTAAAGCATTTGAGCAGGGCAACACTCCATTCAAAACAAGGTTGTAGTTTCATGTCACAAAAGATAAATTACATATTTGTTGGAAATGGAAGGCTAATCTAGTAGAGACGAGCCATATTTATTAACAGCACAATAGCCAGATCATCAGATGCAAGAACTCTCCTCTCTCCGTGCGAAGTGGAACCACATTCTCTAGGCCCATTCTTCTTCGATGAGAATATTATCATTTATATTCCTCTCCCAAAGTCATGACAAGTGGCACCTAGTCACGAGCATTGAGCCACTGAGCAAGGCGACTAGATGCAAATGGGCATCAGCAACCATATGGCTGCTGAACGCCTGAACATACCTGCAATCTAATCCTATTAACCTACGTAGCAAAACATAGCTTTACTATCTGATGGTCATGCATGTAGTGGGTAATTTTTGTGCCTGATAAGTATTGGCTTAAGTGATTCTCATTGTTGGCTGAGCAGGGTTAACGAAACCTGAGATCCACTCTTCACAAATCCTCATTATACTGTCCATTGACCCTCTTTCCTGAACTCCTAAGGGCATCATGAAGGTCGAATTTGATGGCCTCTAGGATGCGATAGACAGTCATGCAGTAGCAACTACCATTGCAAGTAGGAACGCCTTGATGGCAGATCAACTCTTGCTAAACCAAGAATTGGCCACAATGCATTCAATTTAAAATTTGCATTGAGACTCCACTTTTGTGGCTATAATTTACTATTTTGTTGTTCAGCACCTAAAGCATACGTTGTTATAAAATATTTTGAAGATAAGCATTCAAGTGAGATGTAAAACAATCAATGAGTCTTCATGGAGTACAAAAGAGAATGGAAAGAACATAAAACTGACGTTCACCGTATAAAGGAACATGAAATAATCAGAAGCAAACATAGAATATTAGCTGTCAACATATAATTGACTATTTTAGCAACAAGAAATGGGTCGCTGATGGGTGGGGTTAGGATAAAATCTTATCATTTTAAAATAGTCATAGTTCTCTGAAATTGAACTCAAAAGTTGTAGTTTTGTGTTGCCTGGTGTTAATACTCATAGTATTTTTTGACTAATTAAAGAAATATGAACATGAATGAGTGCTCTTTAACGATCATTTAAAAGAGTCAATATAGAAGCTAAGAGAATTTTCAATATGCAGCATACTGCAAACCAGCTACTCTAGTAGGTAGAAAAACATCCGAACTAAGGTGCCCTCATCTAAGCTAAAAGTGAAGACAGTTTTAAACTAACCATAAACACCTTATTTCAACAACAAAAAATGCAAAGATTAAGGCAACAAGATCTCCCAAATTCACCTGCAGGTCATAGCTAAATTGAACATTCTTCCAACATTATTGTTCTCAATTGTGTTGCTATTAAAGAAGTACGGGCATGAATCTCAATGGTGGTCCATAATGCTAATCTATAAAAATCAATATAGGAGCTAGAACTAGTCCAACAGGCAGAAAAGCATCCAAAGTAAGTTGCCCTCAACAAAAAAGAAAAAAATCAAACTAACGAATGAACAGCCAAAATTTAAGCTAACCACGAATGCCGAACGTATAAGTTCCTCCTCATAATCCACAGTAGCACCTTTTACAAAATCATACGAGATGTCATCCACAACCAATTTAATGCCATCACTCTCAAATACCCTGCATGTAATTTACACAAGAATTGAGAGAAAAGGAAAGTAAAAAATGTAGGAAGTTAGGTTCATACAGTAATTGGTGAACGTACACTAATAATAGGCTCCAAAATGAAGCTTAAAGTTAAGATTCAATGTACATATATCTTGAAAAAGAAAAACAACACGGGTAAGTAACTGACCTGTCATCTGAGTTTTTCTTGTCATCTAGCGTGAAAGAATATTGGAATCCAGAACATCCTCCAGCTTCAACACTTAACCGCAGCATCTTACCTTCAGCAGATGGCTCCTTAGCATGCAATTCTTTTATTCGCTGCAATATTAAATTGGTAAGTGCAATGAACATGAAAAGGGGTCAGAATCTACTTACTTAATCGAAAACAAATAATACATTTTCAAGTCGAATTTGCACAAAGGAACGAACATGAATGTGCAATGGAACAATTGTCCCTACAGGAGACATCTCATTATCTACACCGACAACACACACCTCCCAAATTTTGAAAACTACAGGGGTGGCACTTTTACTCCCAATCAGAAAAATTGATTTCACCGTTCTAACAAGATCAGTGTTTACTACAAGAAGGAAAAACTCAAAATTCAATACTTATACAAACTCAATTCAAATAGTATACCCTCACAAATCTATTTCAGTTTCCAAGCGTTTCTCATGTCTCATAGGCTGCATAATTCAGAGCTCCAGTTGATATAGAAGAACTTTCATTTCCTGGATCCACAGCTGAGTCCTCTAAGCAACAAAGTGATACTAAAAGATTTCCTGGCTTTCGTTGTTACTGGAAAAATTCCTGCTTATCATCGAAACAAACGCGAGGTTCTACTTACAAACGAAACAAATGTAAACTACCACAAGGAAAAGCAATCTACAACTGCTCCGAGAGGCAACGATAAGGAGTCCCCCAAATGCTAGAGTAAAGCTATTCTCCGTTAGTCCAAAAACCTAGAGGAAGTCCTTGAGATTTGAAGACAAGAGGAGAATTAGCCTGCCGGTAGTGGGGGAGAGAGTGAGAGACGTACCCGGACGCAACCCTCCGTCATGCGCACGGCCTCCGTCTCCGTTTCCGGCGACGGCGGCGCCCGCTGGGAGGAGACGGCTGCAGGGGACGAGGAGGAGGCGGAAGAAAGCATGCGGTAGTTAGTGCGGACGCGGGCACCAGCCAGGGCTGCGAGGCGGCGGAGGAGAGGATGCGACGAAGACATCGCCGCCGCTCGCGGTGGTGTGGCCGTGTCCGTCCGTGTGGGGGAGGACGGGGAACTTCTTTGTTTTTCCTTTCTTTATTCTCCCTCGAAATCAGGAAGGGTGTGTGAGAAGAAAACAAATTGATTGCTTCATTTTCAATGGTTTATGGCATCATGACACTTGAGCAAAAATGATAATGGGTGTGTTCGTTTTGTGGGGTCTAAATTTTATAGCTGTCACATCAAAAGAATCTTACTATTTAGAGTACTAAATAAAGTTTAATTATAAAATAAATTACAGAGCTTCGGACTAATTTACTGAGACGAATCTAATGAGGTTAATTGAGTCATGATTAAAAGACGGTTACTTGTACCATCACTTTAGCAAAACATAAATTAATTAAGCTCATTAGATTCATCTCGAAAATTAGCACCAATCTATTAATAGGGTTTTATCATTAAATTGATTGAAATATTCATAATTAGTAAGATTCTCTTTGATGTGACGAGTGTAAATTTTAGAGGACAGAAAACGAACGGGACCAATGTCGTACGTATAAAATTTACGAAGAGAGGGAGGAGCTGTCTTTTACATTTATTAGGTGATACATCAACAAATAAGTTTTACACGTTTACCTAAACTTTATTTCAGGATACCAGAACAACGAAGCAACCATTGGGTTTCGGACCACGTCGGACACGGTTGTGATAGGAATATTAATGCGATACAACGATGTTAATATGTCTCATTGCGTCGTCCTCAAGCCGATCATTTTACAAAATCCCCCCCGCCTCGCCTCGAGCGACGGCCTCCCCGTCGCCTCGCGAGGCGACGCTCCGATCCCGTTCTCCTAGGCGGAGCGAGACGGGCGAGCACGCGTTGTACGCCACCGTCGTTCCCGGGCGACAACCCGCTGGATCCCGCGCGCCGCGCCCTCCCGCCCACCCGCGTGCCCGCGCACTGCCGCCAAATCCCATGCCGTCCCGCCCACCCGCGCGCCCGCGCCTCTCTGCGCACCGCCGCCAAATCCCGTGCGATGCCGCCGAATCCCCCTCCGCTTGCCATATCTCCAAGGGTTGTCTCCAATTTTTCCCCAATCTCGCTCTCTCCCCGCCGGATCGCACGTCGCTCTCCTCTCCTCATCCGGATTTAGGGTGCGCCGGGATGTCGACGGCGTCCGGACTTCGGAAGAAGAAAGGTTCTATGGCGGTGGCGGTGGTTTCATCCCCTTCCCTAGGTCGCGAGTGTCTTCTCGGCGGCGGCCCCAGCCCTGTCGTTGGTCGTGGTGGCGGGTCGGCAATGGGAGTGATAGCGCCGGCTTTCTCGCTCGGTCCTGGTGGCGGGTCAGCGGTGGGATCCATGGCGGCAGCTTTCTCGCTCGGTCGTAGTGGCGGGTATGCAGCGGCAGCGACCCGTCCAACCACCGGTGCCGATGCCTTCCTCAGCTCATCGGCGGCGGCTTTCTCTCCTTCATCCTTTGATGGATCAAGAAGAGAAGGTGGATTCCCCAACTCTTCTACTTTGTTTGATGCGGCCGACAGGTGATGATTCTTCTCCTAGTTCATGGTAATCCTATGAAACTTGATTCATGTGTTTGTTCTACTCGCTTAGCAGAACCGAGTTAGGCAAAGCTGTAACACCAAGGTTGATTCATGTGTTTCTTCTACATTTGTTAACTGCAACACTGCACTTAAACTAAATTGTGTAGTACATTTGTTAACTGCAACACTATACTATGCTTTATGATTGTATAATTTAGAAACTTAATTGTCGGACCAATATCTGTATTATAAGGATTTGTGCTTTATAAAATTAAGGAGAGGGAGAATGTTGATCCCTCTTATCTGCTTACTCTTGTGCATGTTGTGTCCAAACCTGTTGTGTAAGTTGCTGCAATCGAATAGCTTCAGTTTATCACTGAATCATGAAGCCACAATTTTTCATGTTATGTCCATACCTGTTGTGAGTTGCTGCAAGTGAATAGCTTCAGTTTATGCCTGAATAGATTCTGAATTTGACTACCAAAAGTTTTTCTGCCACTTGATGATTTTCAGTTTTAAACCATGGGAAAATAACTAGTAAATATACTTAGCACGTTCGAGTTTTGTTCTTGATGTTCATTGTTAACCTTTGGTAGCTAATTAACCTTTCGCACTAAAATCTAAAATACGGTTGATCCTGACTCAATGTAAAATATGGTTGCTATGCTTCGAAGCACTTACACTGAATGTTGATTCTTGCAGGGACAAAGAGGTCATTCCATCTGGTGGTTTTATGAGCTATTTCACAAATCAGGCTCGGAACTCGTCATTTGGTTGGTGCAGTGAATAGCCCACTGTCCAACAGACCATGTTGATGTTGATAATTCACCTCAAGAAATGGATATTCCAAGAGGCAATGTGAATGACAATGTTAGGACTGAGAAAAGGATAATGTGGACAAAGCAAGAAGATAGTAGATTGATGAGTGCTTGGATAGAGCACTCAACCGACTCTACATGTGGAGCAGATAAGCCTGGTGGCCAGATCTGGGGTGAGGTTGTTGAAGCATACAACAAGACTACTCTAGTACTTAGAAGAAGAAATCTGAAGCAAGCAAAGGATAGGTGGCACAAGATTAATAGGTGGATCGATCTGTTTGAGTAGCAAGCAAAGGATAGGTGGCACAAGATTAATAGGTGGATCGATCTGTTTGAGTGTGCTTATGTAAAGGCCCGTAGAATATTTACAAGTGGTTATTCTAATCAAATGTGGATTGATGCTGCTCATAAGTTTTATGTGGAAGACAATAAAGACAAAGATGCAAAGTTAGGACCCTTTCTTCTTATGGAGGTATGGAAAATTTGCGAGAGAAGTGTCAAAGTGGAAAACATACAATGAAGGGTTGAGGAATGCTCGTAAAAGGAAGTCATTTCACTTGGAAGGGGATTGTGAGAAAAATGACACTTCGATGACATGCCAAAGCGACCAATGGGTTAGAAGGCAGCACAAGCAGCAAATGGCAAGTCAAAGGGCTCAAACAGTAGTGATGATGGTCAGTCAAAGGAGTCAGCGATAGATCTGGACAAGTTTGATAGATACAGCAAATTCCAGGAGGAAAACAATGAGAAGCGCATGAAATTGTTGGACAGACAAGAGAAGCTATCGTGTGAGAAGCTAGAGGCTTCAAAAATTGCCCACCTGACAGCACAAGAGTACAAAGAAGGTAAAAAGCTAGAGAAAGAATAAAAAATGATGGACACTTATAATAACTTAGTATCACAAGACACAAGTTCAATGTCTGCTGAAGAAAAGGCGTAACGAGTAAATATGATGAAGTGTCTTATGAATACTCTTTTTCCTCAATCTGATTGAAAAGGTAAATAATTCTTCAATCTTTGAAACTGGTAAAGTAATCCTGGTGTCATGTGTAATTTCTAAACCTTACATCTATTTATGCAGATAAGTGGATGGTGAAGCTCAAGGGATGTGGTGCGAGTCTGCATTTTTTTTTTGGTCAAATCTGGTTAAACTGAATGGTAGTGGTGTGAGTCTGCTTTTTTTTTGCTAAATCTAGTTGAAACATGAATGGTGCATGGTGTAACTGAATGATGTGAACGGAATAGCACTTTGTTGCCTATGATGCAACCTGATGAATGAACTAGCAGTGCTTGGTGTGAAACTGAAATGAACTGAACTGGTGTGAAACTGAAGTGACTGGTGAGAAACTAAAGTGGTGGTGTGAAACTGAACTTAAACTGAAACTGAACTGAATGTGAATGTGTGGTGTGAATGTGAATGGTGTGAATGTGTGGTGTGAATGTGAATGGTGTGCGGCAGAATGGAGAAACTGAAATGAACTGTGTTTTTTTACTTTATTACTTCAATGTGACTGAAAATGAATATGAAGTGAATAGTCATTTTTTTACTATAAAATCAAGGTGTGTCATGCGACAGGATCATTGTACTCTGTTGATAGCTTTTTGTCATGGAGCCTGTAGATGTACCCGATGATATGCTAGCAGAGCATGAAGCCTTTGATCCTACTGAAGTGTTCGCTGTAGAAGACATGATAGCGAGAGGATGAGATGTTCGAAGAAATGCTAGAAGAGGAGATGATGGCCGGCAAGGATGGAGAAGCAGGAACTTGGCGTCGTCGACAAAGTGGACCACGGAGGTACATACCATGGAACCGAGAAAAAGGTCACGACGATCTTGTCGCTAATTACTTTTCAGCAAATCCTATCTACACGGATGAGATGTTAGGAGGAGATTTAGGATGAATAGACCATTATTCTTACATATTATGCATGAACTTAGTGGATGGTCTCCTTATTTCACCCAAAGAGTAGATGCACTTGGGAGGAATAGTCTATCACCCCTTCAAAAGTATACAGCGGCCATCCGGATGCTAGCTTATGGAACCTCGGCTGATCAACTTGACGAGGTCTTGAAGCTTGCTGCAAGCACTTGTTTAGATATTCGGGAAAATTTGCTGAAGGCGTGATCGAGGTGTTTGGTGAAGAATATCTACACCCTCCAAGAGCTGATGAACTTGAAAAAATCTTACAAGAAAATGAGGATAGAGGTTTTCCTAGAATGTATGGAAGCATCGATTTTATGCATCTGGTCGTGGAAGAATTGTCCGAAAGGTTGGGCAGGCATGTTCACAAGTGGTACCAAAGGTGTTCCTACAATGATCCTTGAAGCAGTGGCAACAAAGAATTTTTGTATATGGCATGCTTTCTTTGGTACGGCCGGGTCTCGAGAATGACATAAACGTTCAATAAGTCACCATTGTTCATTGATGCAATCAAAGGAGAAGCTCCTACGGTACACTATAATATAAATGGAACACAATATGACATGGGTTACTATCTTGCCGATAGAATATATCCAGAATGGGTAGTATTTGTGAAGACAGTGTGGGTCCCTCAATCGGTAAAAGACAAATTATTTGCATTGAAGCAAGAAGGGGCGAGGAAAGATGTAGAGTGTGCATTTGGTGTACTGCAATCACGCTTTGATATTGTCCGTCGAACAGCAAGGTTATGGAAGCAAGCAAACATTATCAACATTATGCAAGCTTGTGTTATCCTTCACAATATGATAGTGGAAGATGAGAAAGAAGCAATTAGAGATGTCTTGGATTTAAATGAGAATCCAAGTGCGACAACAGTGCTCCCACCAGAAGTGCATACAAGTGACAATCCTAATCCAATATTCTCGGATGTGCTTCGTAGAAATTCGGATATCAAAGCTCGGCCAACACACGAGCAACTCAAGAAGGATCTAATCGAACACATATGGCAACGCTATGGAAATAAATAAAAATAGATAAGAGACATTGTATATATATATATATATAATATAATATAATTATTTCTATTTATGGTTTCTAAAAATTATTGAAATCATGTTACTCTTATTCTTGCTTCATAATATTCTATGAAATAGCCACACAATAGTATACACGTGTCGGGGAAAGGATTAACGCTGCCACGTGGCGGCGTTCGGACCCACCTAATAGAGGGTTAGCACGACCACGTCATCACCAAAGTCCGGCCCACGCCGTGTGGATCGACCGGGCAACGGTCCTGGAGACTCACTCGTAGACGCCCGCCCCGCACGACCCGGGCGTTTTGGTCGAGGGGTTCCGTCCCGAACGACACGGGCGTCTTGGTCGAGAGGCTCCGTCCCGCACGACCTTGGCATTCCTCGCGCTCGACCTCGTGACTCGATCACCAACCGCATTTAATTCCAGCCGCCCGGCACCCACGTGGGCTCGGCTCGGGAATCATTGGAGGGAGGCCTGCGCCCATCCCTCCTGCTGCCACCTGCTCCCGTCGGGGCATGCCGATGGGACGTCCTGTTCCTATTGAATGGCAGGAGTTGGCGTGGACCGCGAGGCTCGTTGCGCGTTTTCATCACGCTTCTCACGGCCCACATGGCGCGGATGGATGATTCCGAGCCTTCGTTCGGGCTCCCAACACTACGGTGCGCTTCGGGAGCCTCGATTTCGTGGCTACCACCGGGCGGACGCCGGCACGCGCCGAGCCGCCGGCACCGCGGGACCGGGTAGCAACCCATGTCGCCGCGAACGTGGCACGACTTAGCGCTTTCTCGGGAGCGACCACTCTAGCGGAGGCGAGTTCGTAGGGATGGTAATCCATCCCTCCGACTCTCTCTTCGACCTCCTCGACGCCGGGAGGAGGAGGATACGGACCGGGGCAGCAGCGATGAGGCCCACGACCCCGCTCGCGAGTGCAATGTAGTGCACGCCGAGGCAGCGGGCGCCCGAGTGCTCGGGAGACCGGCCGAGCCGGAGCCCGGCGCCCCGGGGACCCTCGCGGCTCAACGTGCGCACACCGCGCCTCCGGGCGGTGACGACCTCCGGACTCGCCTCCGGGCTAGGCGCCCGGAGCCGGAAGAAGCTCGCCGTGGCCTCGAGGAGGAGACCACGGCGGTAGAGCGAGAGCTGCGGCAGCAGCGCCGGCGGGCGGACTGCAACGCGCGCTTGAGGGCTCGTCATGTTCAACAGACAAATCGCCGACGACGCCGGGGTCGAGACCCAGCACTTTCCGCGCGTCGGGCAAAACGTGGCTGCAGCGGCCGCGTTGCTAAAAACCCTCCCCGTGCAGCCAACTCCCGAGGCGCAGCGAGTACAAAGGAGATGGCCGCGCTCCTCGCCAAGGCGGCGGAGCAGCACTCGGAAAGCTCTCGGCGACGCGCCGCGGCTGTCGCTCCAAGCACGCCAGCGCCGGGCGGCGCGACTCCCGAGCGGGAGGATCGGCACATGCCTCCGTGCGGCAGCCCGCACGACTAGGCCAGCCCGAACCTAGGCAATCGGTGCACTCTCGCATCGGAGCCGCTCGAGACGCGCGCTTGACCCCGGACGCCCGACGTCGCGTTCGGGACGACGGAGGCCCGCGCCTCGTCCGAAACCCCCGTCGCGGAGGGCGGGGCGACGTTGAGCACGATCGGAGCCGGAGCCCCGACCCTCCGGACCCTAGGGTCTTCGGTTCCGCGATCGGGGAGCGACCTTCCCTCCATGCTTCCGTCCCCCGACGACGGTAGCCAAGCACGCGGGAGAGTCGAACCCCTCCCTCCGGCTAGAAGACTACCGGCCGGCGTGCCGGCCGGCGGCGCGAGTGATGATCTCGCCATCATTCGAAACCTGCCGCCGTACCTCGCCGACTCGGCGAGGACCCGGCTCGAGCATCCGCCCGCGGACCGGATACGCTCGTGGGGCGACTCGCGAGAGGTTTTCGTGGGGAACTTCCGGGCCACGTGTGCCCGCCCGGTAACCCTTGGGAGTTGAAGAACCGCCGGCGAAGCCGAACGAGCCGCTCCGGGACTACATTCGACGCTTTTCCGGCGTTGCAACGTGCTGCCACATGTCGTGGACGCGGATGTCATTGGGGCCTTCCTCTCCGGAACAAATCGCGAGGCTCGGTCCACGAGCCGGGCGAAGCTGCCCGCGAACAGCTCGGGAACTCCTCGACATCGCCACGAGCCACGCCTCGGCGAGGAGGCGACCGGAGCCCTCCTCCACCGCGACCTCCCCGAGAAAGGGAAGGGCAAGAGGACCGATGGCAACGCGGGCGGGGGCCTTCCGGCTCCAAGCCCAACAAAAAGAATAAGTCGCGGCCAACCGATGGCCACATGGTAGCCGCGACCGACAAGAAGGGCGCGAGGCAGCCCAACAAAATCCCCGGACCACTTCGAGAAGAAGTGGAACGGGCCGTGCCCCAACCACGAGTTTCCGGTCAAGCACCCGATGCGGGACTCGCTCGCCGATGAAGAAGTTCATCACGCAGCACGGGCGGAAGGCGCGCCCGCAGCATGACCGGGAGGGGAACGTCGGGGTCGAGGGCGACGCCGGCGAGGAGAACGAGGAAGGCTTCCCTCGGGCGGAGGGCTGCCTTATGATCTTCGCGAGCTCCGACGCTCGCCCGGCCGACGTTCCGTCAAGCTCGAGCGTCGTGAGGTCTTTGCCGCGGAGCCCGCTACCCCGGCTTACCTCAAGTGGTCGGAGCTCCCGATCACGTTCGATCGCGCCGATCACCCGGCGCGAGTCCCGCGGCCGGGCCGATACCCGCTCGTGGTCGACCCCATCGTCGCCAAGACGCGCCTTTCCAAGGTGTTGATGGACGGGGCAGCGGCCTCAACATCCCGTACGCCGACGTCCCGGATGCTATGGGCGTCGAGCGCTCGCAAATTCGTCCGAACGGCTCGCCGTTCCATGGCGTCGTCCCCGGAACGCAAGCCGTTCCCATCGGGCGGATCGACCTGCCCGTCACATTCGGGACTCCTTCGAACTTTCGAACGGAGACCCTCACTTTCGAGGTGGTAGGATTCCCGTGGGTCTACCACGCTATCCTCGGCGGCCGTGCTACGCGAAGTTCATGGCCGTCCCGAACTATGTCTACCCGAAGCTCAAGATGCCCGGGCCGAAGGGAGTTATCACTGTGGGCGCATCTTTTCAGCACGCCTACCGGTGCGACGTCGACAATCGCGACCTGGCCTCGGCGCACTTGGCCTCCACCACCGAGCCGGCGGTCATCGTGGAGCAAGCGGTCGAGGATCCGCCGCGAGTCGAGCCGTAAATCGGCTTCCTTCGAGCCGGCGGAGGGAATCAAGGAGGTCGCCCTCGACCTCGAAGGAGACGAGAAGAAGACGGTGCGCATCGGCACCTCCCTCTCTCCCAAATAGGAAGGCGCGCTCGTCGACTTCCTCCGCGCGAACGCCGACGTCTTCGCGTGGAAGCCCTCGGACATGCCGGGAATCCCGAGGGAAGTCGCCGAGCACTCCTTGCACATCGGGCCGGGCTCCAAGCCGGTGAAGCAGCCGTCTGCGCCGCTTCGACGAGGAGAAGCGCAGGGCGATTGGGGAGGAGATCGCGAAGCTCTTGGCGGCCGGGTTTATCAAGGAGGTGTACCATCCCGAATGGTTGGCTAATCCTGTTCTTGTACGAAAAAAGAATGGGAAATGGAGAATGTGCGTTGACTATACTAGCTCGAATAAGGCGTGTCCTAAGGACCCTTTTCCTTTGCCGCGCATTGACCAAATAGTCGACTCGACCTCCGGGTGCGAAACCCTCCGCTTTCTAGACGCGTACTCCGGGTACCATCGGATAGCGCTCGACGAATCCGACCAACTCGCTACCTCCTTCATCACGCCCTTCGGCTCGTATTGCTACACGACGATGCCGTTCGGACTCAAGAACGCCGGTGCCACGTACCAAAGGTTCATCCAGAAATGTTTCGACTATCTCATCGGAGATATCGTCGAAGCCTACGTGGACGACATTGTCGTCAAGTCCAAAAAGGCCGACCAGCTCGTGGTCGACCTCGAGCGCGTGTTTGCCAAGCTACGCGAGAACGGCGTTAAGCTCAACCCCGAGAAGTGCGTCTTCGGGGTCCCTCGAGGGATGTTATTGGGATTCGTCGTTTCGGAGCGTGGCATCGAGGCAAACCCGGAGAAGATCACCGCCATCGAGCGCATGGGTCCGATCCGGAACGTCAAAGGGGTACAACGACTCACGGGGTGCCCGGCGGCGCCGAGTCGTTTCATCTCTCGGCTCGGAGAAAGGGCGCCGCCGCTCTACAAGCTCCTCAAGAAATCCGAGCGCTTCGAGTGGACCCAAGAAGCGCAGGTCGCGCTCGACGAAGTGAAGCGCATCCTGGCTAACCCTCCGATCTTGACTCCCCGATCCCCGGGGAACAACTCTCGCTTTACGTCGCGGCGACCACACAGGTCGTCGGCGCCGCCGTTGTAGTCGAGCGCGAGGAAGAGGGTCATGCGCTCAAAGTACATCGTCCCGTCTACTACGTCGGCGAAGTACTCTCCGACTCGAAGACTCGATACCTGCAAGTGCTCAAGATCCTCTACGCCCGATGGTCGCCGGACGCAAGCTACGCCACTACTTCGACTCGCACTCGATAACCGTGGTGAGCTCCTTCCCTCTGCGCGACATCATTGAAAACGAGGAGTCGGCGGGCAAGGTCGCAAAATGGGCTCTCGAGCCGATGGGGCATGACATCACCTACGCGCCTCGGACGGCGATAAAGTCCCGAGTACTAGTTGACTTCATCGCGGAGTGGACGGAGACCCAGCTGCCACCGGCGCCGGTGGATCAAGAGTACTCGGGTCATGTACTTCGATGGGTCGTTAATGCGCCAAGGAGCCGGCGTTGGACTCGTCTTTGTCTCCCCCGGGGTACGAATGAAGTACGCCATCCGGTTACATTTTCCAGCTTTGAATAACGTGGCCGAATACGAAGCCTTGGTGAATGGCCTTAGGATCGCCGTCGAGCTCCGGATCCGGCGACTCGAGGTCCGTGGGGATTCCTAACTCGTCGTCGACCAGGTCATGAAAGAGTCGAGCCGTCGAAACGACACGCTGATGCTCTACCACCAAGAGGTGCGGAAGCTCGAGGAGAAGTTCGATGGGCTCGAGCTTAAGCACATTCCCCGACGACTTAACGAGGCGGCGGACTCGCTCGCCAAAATGGCGTCTAGCAGGGAGCCGGTCCCGACGGGCATCTTCGCCCACGACCAGCTCCAACCGTCGGCACGACCTCCCGTCTCTCCTAGCAGTGAGGAAAAGTCCGTCGAGGTGGGTCCGGAGGCCTCCCCGGCGCCAACCTCGACTCGAAGGAACACCCGAGCCAAGACGAGGCCTCGGGGGCTGGACCTCCACCGGCGATCGAGGAGGCCATGGAAATCGACGCATCGGCGGTCGCCGCGCCACGACCGACCGATTGGAGAACGCCGTACGTCGAGTACCTCCTCCACGGCAAACTCCCGGCCGACCGCACCGAGGCGAAACGTCCGCACAGTGCGCTCTAAGTCCTTCGTCTTGGTCGACGGCGAGCTTTACAAGCGCAGCGTGTCAAGGGTCCTGCAGCGATGCATTCCGATCGAGGAAGGCGCGCGACTCCTCGACGACATACACGCGGCGTTTGCGGCCACCACGCCGCGCCGCGGACCCTCGTGGGCAATGCCTTTCGACAAGGCTTCTATCGGCCAACCGCCGTGGCGGACGCGACCCGCATCGTCCATCGATGCGAGGGTTGCCGCACTATGCTCGACGGACGCACCAGCCCGCTCAAGCCCTCCAAACTATACCCGTCACTTGGCCTTTCGCGGTCCGGGGTTTAGACTTGGTCGGCCTCTCGAAAAAGCGCCCGGAGGCTTCACCCACTTGCTCGTCGCAGTCGACAAGTTCACGAAGTGGATTGAAGCTCGAGCTATCGGCAAGATTCGCTCCGAGGAGGCGGTCGAGGTCTTCCTTGACATCGTCCATCGTTTTGGTGTTCCAAATTCGATCATCACGGACAATGGCACGCAGTTCACGGGGAAGAAGTTCCTCACATTCTGCGATGACTATCACATTCGAGTGGATTGGGCAGCCGTGGCTCACCCCGAGACCAATGGGCAGGTCGAGCGAGCCAACGGCATGATCCCGCAAGGACTCAAACCGCGCATTTACGATCGCTCGAAACGTTTCGGTGGTCGTTGGGCAGCCGAGCTACCGGCCGTCCTCTCGGAGTCTTCGAACGACTCCGAGTCGAGCGACCGGCTACACGCCGTTCTTCATGGTCTACGGATCGAGGCGGTCCTGCCAACCGACCTCGACTACGGCGCTCCAAGGGTTCGCGCCTTCAACGAGCAAGGGAACCGGACGGCCCTCGAGGACGCAGCGGACCAGCTCGACGAAGCGCGCGATGCTCGCGCTCTTGCATTCTCGCCAAGTACCAACAAGCACTCCGACGATACCACGATCGCAACGTCAAGAGCCGAGGGTTCAACATCGGAGACATGGTGCTGTGTAGAGTGCAGAGCAACAAGGATCGTCACAAGCTATACACCCCATGGGAGGGACCTTACATCGTCGCACGCGTCATCGGACCCGGCTCCTACAAGCTCAAGACGGTGGAGGGTCGAGAACTAACCAACGCCCGGAACATTGCGCGATTACGTAAGTTCTATCCCTAAGCTCGCGTTTGTTCCTTTACTCGTAAAGCGATCGCCCGCCAAGTACAAGCAACCCTCGACCTCCGCTGCGAGGTCGAGCCTCACTCGGGGCTGGGACGGCGGGCGAAACCACGATTTTTCAAAAACAAAAATCGCCTACACTTAGCTCTTTTTTCACGAACAAATTTGCTAAGTTTCGCTTGGCCTTGAATTCGAATCTCGCCGACGACCAAAGTAAGCGCGAGCAAACGAACTCACGGTCTAAACCGGTCGGAAGGCCGAAGCTCGAGCGCCCAGCGGCCCTAGCGGACGCTCACCAAATACGACTAAGTTCAACGAGGCTCGGCGGCTCTAACTTTGTGACTCAACGAGACAAGATGAAAGGGCCAAAACACATTCAAGTTTAACTTAAAATTACTTGATAAAGAGCGAGACCTCGAATGGTCAAGCGCAGAATGATTTAAGAAAACTTAAAGTTATTTACAAGCGGGGAACCACGCCCCTTTGTTCTTAACAAAACAAAAAACGAAAAACTAATCCCCTAATCTTCCTACGACTTGGGGAGGGGCTCCTCCTCGAGCTTTGCAGCCAGGGCATCGGCGGGTGCGCGCGTCTCGGCCTTCAGCAACTCCAGCTCGGCGCCGGCGAAGCCAGGAACGAGCCCGAGCTCGACGGCCCCGAAGTCAAGGTCCTCATAATGGGACGCCAAGCACCGCAAAGGTCGCTCGCACGACGGAGCGCCTAGCTCCTCGAACCACCGCGCCGATCCGCTCCGACGGAGCGGCCTCGACGCTCCGCTCGACCTCCACTTCGATGAACGCGCGGTCCGGGGCAGCATCGAGCTCCCTCCGCGACGCCTCCGCCGTGGCCGGCCTCTGCTCCAACCCCGCAAAGAGAATAGAACTTCGAAACCCGGGCTCGAGCAGTCGAGGAAATGACTAAGGAGCCCGATTAAGGTCAAGGAGGAAAGGCTCGGAGCACTTACCCTCCTTCTCGACCCGCCGCTCTTGAAGCTCGCGGAGATAGCCGGACGCGGTCCGGTGGGAGACCTCCGTCGCGGCCTCGGCCTTCTGCCTCGCCTTCCGCTTCGCTTGGAGCGCCGCCTTGACCTTCTCCGCCGCCGAGGCGGCTTCTTCGGCCTTAGCCGGCGCCGCGAGCACCTCCTCCTTCGAGCGGCGCGTCTCCGCAGCCTCGAGTTCCGCCGCCTCCTTCGCCGCCCGGAGAGCCTCCTCCCGGCAAGCGCCCCGTCCGGACCGGCGCGAGCCTCGCCGGCCGCCCGCATTAACTCCCCGGCCTCCGACTCGAGCCGGGCCAAGAACGCCCGCATAGTCGGCGCGAGCCCAGCCAAAAATTCGACAACCTCCGGTCCGGAGGCTGCTCCGGGCACGGCCGGGCTCCGCCGGCGCACCTCCCGCCGATGTTACCACGGCGGTCGACTCCCTCGACGCCCGTCCTCCTCGACCAAGCGGCTCGCACCGCGGAGGAGGTCAACGACTTGCGCAGAGTCGTGGGCGGCGCCCTCCTTCGCGGAGGCACCGTTCGCTTGGGCGTGGGAGCGCTTTCGCCAAGCTCGCCTTCACGAACGCGTTTGCCGGCGGCCACCGACGGGTCGACCACCGGCCGCGATGGCCTCCTCGGCAGGCTCCGCCGGGACTTCGACCGTGGGCGAGGCCTCCACGGCACCCTCCGCTAGGCGCAGCAAATTCAAGGACATTGACATGCGCGTCCGCATGCCGTGAGACCGTCTCTCCGGCCGCAGTAGGTTCGAAGACGTCGACGTGCGCGTCCGCACGTCGGTCTTCCGCGTCGCCCATCGCCGGCTCGGGGATGCCCCCGCCAACTTCTTGGGCTCGCAGCCGTCTCCGCGCCGGAACCTTGCGCGGGCACCACGTCTATGGGGGCGGAGGACGGAGGGCATCGCAGATCTACGCCATCCGCCGTCCCTCCCCGAGCGCCGCGGGCGCGCGGTTAAGATCGGTATCGCCTTCGACTAGCTCGACGATCATCTCCGTAGCCTCCCTCGCAGCAACGGAAGGATCTACCGTAAGGTCAACCACTTCGTCCCAAAAAGGGATCCAGGGTAGTCCCGGTTCCCCCGCGCGAGGTGCCTCGCCAACCCTAGAGCTCGACTCACCCCCGTGAGGGGCGGACCGACTCGAGGGGCCGGCCGCGAAGGTCGAGGTCGAGGGAGCCGAAGACCCGAGACCCGAGGTGGCGGCTCGGCGGGAGAAGATGAGCGGGGAATCCCCGTCGCTCTCGTGCTCGCCGGCTCCGCCGTCGTCCTCGGAGTCCGTCGGCTCGGGGGTCGAAGCGGTGGAAGCCGTGTCGGGGTTCAGCCCCGCGGCCCGCACGCCTCCCTCTTCCTCCGGCGCTCGACGTCTCGCGCCGTCTTCGCCAGCCGAAGCCTCACGGCCGTGTCCCTCGCGGCCTTCCTCTCGGCCCGCACCTCCGCGGCGTGGAGGCGGTTGGCCTCGCGCCGGGCGGCTCCCTCGGGAAGGCGAAGCCCGGTGCGCCGACTAAGCGGGACCCAGGCGGACCGAGAAAGAAAGAGGGTGGGTCAGCAAACAAACCAAAGACAAAAGCTTGAATAAAACTTCGGGACGACGAAGGTCGAATTAACTTACCACGTCCAGGGCGTCCGGATGCGGCTTCATGGGAGGCGCCCCGGATAGGCCAAGCGCGCGGCGGTCCCCGCCGCGCTCCGAACGCGCAGGCGACGGTGCCGTTGTCGAGCTCTTGCACCGCCATCACGGTGTCGGGGACGACGCGGTCGTTACCCGACACCCGGTGCATTAGCATCGAGCGCCGCATCGCCGGCGCGAACCCGAGCTTGTGGAAGGAGCCCACCACCACCGTCGCGTCGACGTTGGACCGGCCAGGAACCGAATCGCGTCGATGGCCATGTCGACCTTCCGCCGGCTAGCACGAGGGCAGCCCCACTTCCACTCCTCCGGGCCTCCTCGAAGACCCGACCCTCGAAGGCCGGGAACGGATGCCCCGAGTCCCGCCGAAGGTAGAACCATTTCGGGTGCCACCCCCGGTTCGACGAAGGGGTGGTCACCGTGATGTAGTCCCTACCACGGTCCCTCTTCATCACGATCCCCGCGCAGCCGACGTGCGCGGGAACGTCCTCGCCTCGGAATTCCTCCTCCGATGGAGGTTAATGCGGAAGAAATACCGCCGGAGGTCGAGGTCGGGCTCCATCCCTAGGAAACCCTCACAGAGAGCGACGAAGGTGCTCAACTCGCTAAATCCCGTTGGGGTTCGGATGCTCGGAGCTCCGGGTGGCTCGGAACATCAATGCCCGCAGAAAGTCGTTCCCCGGCGTCCCAAGGCCACGCTCATGGAAATGCAGGAACGAGACCACGTAGCCCCGGGGAGGCCGCGGATGGGACTCATTGCCGGGGAGCATCCACCATCGGTTGGGACCGCGGTCGCGCAGCAACCCCTCGCGTCACCAGGCGGTCGAGCTCAGCCCTCGTCGTCGTGGATCGAGTCCAAGTCGACATGGTGGAGGAGAAGGGGAAAAGGCTCGAGAGCTTGGAGGGCAAAGGCCGGGGCAAGGAGAAGGAGAGCTAGGGCAAAGAAGGCAAAGGCGTAGAAGGCGACGGCGCGTAGGAGCCAAGGGACCCGGCGAGCGACGGCTTAAATAGGGGCTGCGTCGGGCAGCCGCGACCCTTCGATTCCACAACGGGCCCCACGATCGCCACTACCCCGGTAAATTTTCTTAAATCTCCCTCCTCCCGATTCCCACGCCGCCGCCCGCAGGTGTACACCCCGGCCGCCCGTACTAACCGCGCAGGTCCCACCACTACCGAGAGGAAACCGACCCCGTGCTCGCGCGGGCCCGCCACTACACGCCACCGACGGATAAGAACCCGCCTCGATCCCCGAACCATGGAAACCGAGACGGTAAAAATCCCACTCCCCTCTCTCGTGCATTCTGTCCTTTCGTATCCTCTCACCCGCATGCGGAGACGGGAAAAGTCACACACCCCGAGGGAGCGGTTCGATCACTACTCGACTTCGCCAAGGTCGAGCGCTCGACCTTGGGGCTTGACCGACCGAGGCTCAACCTCGAAGGTAAGAGGGGATAAGAGGCTGAAAACCGTCTCGACGGCCCCGCCTCGCCGAGGTTCGAAGGCCGGCCCGACCGAAGGGTTCGACAGCCGCCTTGAGCAAATATTTCCCGAGCAAGGGAGTGACGTCGATGGGCCCACCTAGCGGCCGTGACCCACGCGCGCGAGCGCAACGGGCATTGACTAGCACGTTCGAGTCCCGGCCGACCTCGACTAAGGGGAATCTCATCGTAGAGAGGCATCGAGCCCCGAAACCCATCGAACGGTTTTGGGTCCCAATCGAAGGTGACCGCACGGATTCACGGAGTTATCCCCAGCCGGGCCCGACGGAATCTCCCCGACGAGAAACCGCAACTCCGCTCGAACTTTTCCCGTTATCGAGCTCAACGAGCCCCGCGTGCCGGCCCTTCCGGGCAAATCGCGGGTCTGCTCTACCCTCCGTCGCACGAACGCGACGCGGAGGGGGAAAACGACCAAGACGAAACACCCCTCGATCGGCCGTTCGCAACGCGCGGAAGGCTCGGGGCCGGCATAGCGAACACGAGGTCCGACGGCGGGACCGCATCACGATAAAGCGTCTCGGCCACGGCATAAGTCCATGACTTATCCCCCGGCTCGGGGCTACCGTCCACCGGACGAGCTCACGCGCACCCGGTAGAGAAAACGCTCCCCACGAGGAACACGTGTAGACGGCCCCTACCTCTCGAAAGATCCCCGGCGAGTCCTTGACTCATCCGGGGCTCGGGGCTACTGTCGGGGGAATGGATTAACGCTGCCACGTGGCGGCGTCCGGACCCACCTAATAGAGGGTTAGCACGACCACGTCATCACCAAAGGCTGGCCCACGCCCGTGTGGACCGACCAGGAAACGGTCCCGGAGACTCACTCGAAGACGTCCGTCCCGCACGACCCGGGCGTCTTGGCCGAGGGGTTCCGTCCCGCACGACCCGGGCGTCTTGGTCGAGAGGCTCCGTCCCGCACGACCTTGGCATCCCTCGCGCTCGACCTCGTGACTCGATCACCAACCGCATTTAATTCCAGCCCGCCCGGCACCCACGTGGGCTCGGCTCGGGAATCATTGGAGGGAGGCCCGAGCCCATCCCTCCCGCTGCCACCTGCTCCCGTCGTGGCATGCCGATGGGACATCCCGTTCTCGTTGAATGGCAGGAGTTGGCGTGGACCGCGAGCTCCGGGAGAAGCCGATGCCCGTTAAATGTACGGACGTACGATTCCCCGTCACGCCCGTCGAACAGGTGTAGCTCAAGGTCGAGCTCGAGTTACGCCCGTCTCGCACGACCTTCCCCTACAAAGCTCGACTCGGAGGGATAACCACTCCCGCGTCTCGGCCGTGCCCGAAGCATCATCACGTCCGACAAAGAAGGACGGGCATGGCACGTCCAAATCCAACCACTCGTGAACAGCACCGCCCGCGGCTCCCCCGATTGCGGAGCACTCCACCCCGATGCTCGTCGCTATAGGAACGACGCGATCGCCCGACCAACCCGGATAGAACGTACGACGAGGAGGTCGATTGGACAACGCCGAAGCTCGACCATCCTCCTCTCTCTCTCTCTCTCTCTCTCTCTCTCTCTCTTGTAACTCGAGTCCCGCCCTATGACTATAAAGGGGTGAGACTCTTCAACTCACACACACGGTCACACAAGACAACGATCTTCAACGCGCGCACACTCTTGCACGGGACTTGGAGCACGCTCCTCTCCCATCACTTCGTACTTCGCGTTTTCATCTTGGCGCAAGGAACACGACGTCGTGAGACCCCCCCCCGCCGGACGTAGGGAGCTTTTCCGAACCAGCCTAAACCCTTCGTGTCTTTCCTTGTCCACCATCCGGTCTAAAACGCGCAATCTCCGGGACAAATTCTACGATCGGTGGTTCGAACACCGACAAGAACACATACAGTTCTTGGAAGAGTATATGAAACTCTACCCAACACTTTTTTTGAGCTGTGTTTTTTATTTGGGTACGAATACACAAATCACAAAAAAATTAAACCAAATTTAATATGATAAATGTATTACTCTATACTACAGGATCACTTAATATGACAACCACAAGTCTTGTGTTGTGCATGTTTCTAGTGAAAATTCATATTAACATTTTTTAAATTTCTTCCAAATATTACTTATATTGAAACAACTAAATAGTAAAATAGATTCGATGTGTGTAGTAGTCATATTGTTGAAGTAAAGAGGTTTTGCACAAAGGCAAATGTGTTCTATCAGAGAAAATGAGACGATTCGATTATCTATTTAGAGGCATAATCTCCATTTACCACAAATTTCAACCCAATAAAATTTTCTCCATTAGCTCATTCGGATTGTTCATACTAATAACAGGTTTGTTTACTCTTTACCCATGTTATTCTAAAAAACAACATCTTAAAGTATGATTGAAGCTTGTTTATCTCACAATAGTAAATATGGATACATTCTGCAGTTGGTAGACATAACATAATGAATACTCCCTCCCTTACTAAATTGTTGTCGCCATTGACTTTTTTCATAATGTTTGATCATTCGTCTTATTTAAAAAAATTCTTCAAATACAAAAAGTTATATGATATATTTTAAGATCTTTTAGTGATAAAATATATTCTAACAAAATATATGATATTTCTTAAACTTTTTTTGAATAAGACAAATGGTCAAACATAACAAAAAAGTCAACGGCGACAACAATTTAGTAAGGGAGTAGTATATAAGAAGAATCTAATGAATATCGATTCTTATAGAATGTATTTCTGATAAAATTTTTTCATCAAACGTTGAGTCCATGTATGTTCACAGAAGCAAGTGAATGATATTATCTCAAACTAATGGTTAATGAAGTGCAGAAAACCAAACCACAAAGGTGTTGCTTTTTCGGATGTCATATAAAGAACAGCACAATAGCTTTAATTAAATTGCATGTTCACTTGTTCTCGAAATAAATTGTCATGTAGCATGATCGCTACTATACTTGTATGCAGTATTCACTGGTACATATTTCTCTTTTCCTCCTTGGTACAGTAACATTCATCGTCATGGTGTTCTTTCGGATTTTTTTTGGTCCTGTATCATTTAATCATCATGAAGTCGTTTAACTGAATAATAAAGTTTGTTCACAAAGTTTCTATATACTATATTGGTTCTTTTTGTCAAAATAATTCTCAAGCATTGTTCAGAAGCACTATAGCAATAAAGATGTTGTAAATTAAGTGGAGAAAATTCCTTGTATGACCCTAAAAATAATGCTCGTGCCTTCTATGGCCCTAACTGAAACAAAGTTTCTTCTATGGCTTCAAGTGAAACATTTTTGCCTTTTGTGGCCCTTCCGTTAACTTTATCACTTAACGGTGTTAAGTGAACTGTATAAAGACGGTTTTACTCCTGATCTTTAATTGTAATAAATTTTATTTTTTCCCTAAAAAGTTCAGAAAATATATAATTACGCATGCAAATTTCTGTGTTTTTAAATTTGAGCTTATGGTTTCATGTGTTAATACCAGGATATCATGGAAATAAAAATAATTAGATTTGAGCACTTTTGTGCATAGTAGGAGTCGTCAGCCTATCCGACACCTTGTTGCAATATTTTGAACACTTCATCTGCATTCATGATGCAGTTGGATGTCTGTGTCTGTCTTAACATCAATCGAAAGTTCTCTTGTTAGAACTCAACAGCGCAAGCAAAGATTCAAATTGGTTGCTCGGTTTTCAATTATTAATTGATCAGAGGAGAATGGTGTAAATGAATGATTCGTATCACAACTGCAGAGAAGTGGGGGCGAGTAGTCAAATTACTGCCGATTTGGCCATCGCCGTTGCTGCCCACCACCGAGGGCTATGGGGTCGCACCCCTGCCCCCCCCTGGCCGGCTCGGGAGCACGCCCAGCCGCGGCGAGGCCCTAGGGTTGGGCGAAACCCTAGTGTGCCGCGAGCGCCTGGGCCGCAACGAGGCCCCAAGCCGTGGCGGCGCGCGCCCGCGCCTGAGATTGCCGCGAGTGAGGGAACGGGGCGGGATCGATTGCCAAGCCGCCCAGGGCAGCGCCCATGCCAACAACATCCATGTGTTTTTTTTTTGGGTGCTACCTCCGACGTCCATATCGCCTAGCTTGTCTGTGTGTCCGCAGAAAAAGAGAAGACAGGGCCTGAAGGAGAGAGATAGGAGAGGGTTGAACGGTCATTTTGCTTTTTTAGATTATGATTACTCCACGGTAAATAGCATCGGAGGTCACGGAATGCCACATAAGGCAAAAAACTTTCACTTTGGGCTATAGAAGGAACTATGTTTAAATTAGGGCCGTAGAAGTCACGAGCATTTTTTTAAGGTCACACAAGGAATTTTCTCAATTAAGTGGCATGTGACTGGACACCGGAGCTGGCAATCTCGAGCTCCTCACCGCACAGCTAGAGAGAGAAGAGAGTACAACATGTCAAGAGAGGGAGGAGAGAAATCAAATAATTATTTGTACTATATGTAATTTTAGAGGGCCGTAGAAGTCACGAGCATTTTTTTTAAGGTCACACAAGGAATTTTCTCAATTAAGTGGCATGTGACTGGACACCGGAGCTGGCAATCTCGAGCTCCTCACCGCACAGCTAGAGAGAGAAGAGAGTACAACATGTCAAGAGAGGGAGGAGAGAAATCAAATAATTATTTGTACTATATGTAATTTTAGTTATCTTTAGATGTGAATTCTTAACTTCGTATTTTTCAAGAAATTATGCTACCTATAAAAGTAACCTCAATTAATTATTCTATAAAAGTAAAAGGAAATAAGTAGAAACATTATTTCCTTTAGAAGCACTAAAATAAAGTCTACATAGTCAACCACCTATCCGCATATCTGCACAAGCTCTGCTACACGATCCTTGGACCGGGGCTCTATGGCAAAATTTTGAATAAGACGAGTGGTCAAACGTGATCTCCGAAAGTTAACGAATGCTTATATTTCTAGACGGATGTAGTAGTAGGTATCTCTATTTTCTATTGACTGATGTGGTCCAAATACTCACTGGACGTTTCTATTGAATAAGACGAGTGGTCAATTAGGAGGTCTGAAAGTCATCGAATGCTTATATTTCCGGACGGAAGGAGTAGTAAATACAAGATAACAGGGTCACATGTCATATATCTATGAAATTATTTTGTGGTCAGGATAGTTCTTGTTCAACATGTGCATGCTAGAATGACTATTCAGAGGGATGGTGGATCTGAATGGTCGAGGAGGACTCCACCCCTCTGGTGTACGCCTAATTTTATACCCTAGACGTTGCATACCGCATATGTAGATATGTATTCCGATTGTATTTCTTGTTAGACTGCTGTGTAAATATAGCTATCGCCCATCTAATGGGCTGTGCGCCGGCCCTAGAGCCCGTGCGCCTGGCACCCTTAGGGTTGTGCCCCTCACGCCTATATATGTACTCATATCACCAATGAATACATTATCTCAGTTTGCGTGATATTCCTCGCTAACATGGTATACAGAGACCTATATCATCATGTTTCCTTCTGCTTCCGCTAACATCCCTCCTTTGCCCTAGTCGCTGCCGCCATGACACCATCACACTCAGCCGCCATGTCCGCCACCAACGCCCTCTCGTCCGGCTCCGGCTCGCCCACCGACGTTGTCCTTGATGCCACGGCTGCCGCTACAGCAGCCGCCAAGAGACGCGACGATGCTGAGACCGTCGCCAAACTTCTAGAGGACGCCGCTGCGAAGGCCAAGGCTCACAATGATGCTCGCAGCGATGCTCTGCAAAAGGACGCCGATCTCCTCAAGGCCACAGCCGCCGTGCAGGACCGTGTCCGCGCCGCCGCCGAAGCCCTAAATCGCGAACGCGATACTACCGCCGAACTTGATCGACAGGCCGCCGAGGTGCGCACCCGTCTCAACCCCGGCAAGACACCGACAACGCCGAGGATCACCATGACCTCCCTGGTGACTTTGAGGCCGCTACGGTCGCCAACCTCCATGCCCAGTGCTGCGGCGATCCAAAACATCCGAGCGCTGGTCCCTGTCGTCCTCGAGCTCCAGTCCCCAAATGCAACAAGTGGCGAGACTATATTCTCCTCACCCTCGGCCGCTACTCACTCGCCAACCACGTGCTCGACGATGCTGTCTACCCCAACAATCCGGCCCGGGCACGCATGGACTGCCTAGTTCTTTCGTGGCTCTACAACAGCATCTCGCCCGAACCGATGGAACTTGTTCGTGAACGTCGTGGCATCACGGCTCGTATCGGCTGGTTAGGAATTGAACAACAATTTCTCGGTAATTGTGAGACCCGCGCATTACACCTTGACGCGGAGTTTCACAACTTTACCCAAGGGGATCTCTCCATTGACGACTACTCGCCGCTAGATGAAGGCGATGGCCGATGCCCTCGGCGACCTCGGTGAGCCCGTTCCCGACCGAACCCTTGTGCTCAATGTACTTCGTGGCCTCAACGATCGGTTTCAGTTTATGGACCACCTCATCACTCGACGAAGCCATTCCCACCATTCAGGGACGTCCGCCCGACCTTCGCTCGGCTTCGCCGGCTCCGACCGCCCTCGTCACCACGCCCGCTACTACCACCAGCAGGCCTCCTACGCCAAGCCCCACCAATGGTGCTCGTTCGCCCGGCAATGGCGGTAGCAGCACCCAACCTGGCGTGTAGGCCGCCGATGGCTCCAACACCGGCTCTAGTGGCAATGGTGGATGCCGTCGCCGACGTGGCGGCCGCAATGGCACCGGTCCAGGATGGCCCTCCGTCTACGATCCCCGGACCAGGACAATCAGCATGTGGCCCGGCACAGCTGCCCAGCCGACCCCGCGCTCCTCGACCTGGCGGTCACCGGCAGCGAGCTCTAGTCGCCGGTGCCCCACAGTTCACGATGCCGGCGCCCTATGGTCCAGCGCCACGGTTCCTCCCGGCGCCGCACTCGCCTCGCTGTCGGCTCCGGCCCCCTTTCAGTTCCCACCGGCACCTTACGTGGGGCAGTACACGCTGCCCACACCGACGACTCCACATGCCCCGGCATGACTACCTTGGGATCCTCATGCCCTCGCCAACGCATTCAAGCACGGCTACACTCAACCAGCCGCCCAAGCAACACGTGAATGGGTGTTTGATTCGGGTGCTTCCTCTCATATGGCGTCCAACCCTAGTATGGTCACAACACCTTCCTCGTGTCCCTTCCCTTCATCTATCGTTGTTGGTAACGGCTCAACTTTGCTCGTCACCGGGTCAGGTCAAATTGTTCTTCCTGGTCGGTTTTTCCTCAATAATGTCTTGATCGCTCCTAACATTATTAAGAATCTCCTATCCATTCGCCAGCTCACCACCGAAATCTTGTTTCCGTGAGTTTGACCCTTTTGGTTTTTCTCGTGAAGGACCTCCGCACTAGGGCCATCCTCCTACGATGCAATAGCTCCGGACCCCTCTACACTTGGCGCATACCACCGCCCGAGTGCATTGCTCGCTGCATCTTCATCGCTTTGGCATCGCCGGCTTGGCCACCCCGGACGAGAAGCACTTGCTAGATTAGCCCGCTCATCCGTCATTGTATGTAATAAAGGCCCCCGTAACACCCTCTCGCCATGCTTGTCAACCGGGTCGTCACACGCGCCTCCCATTTGCTAGTTCCTCCTCTCGAGCACTAAAGAACTTCGATTTAATACATTGCGATCTTTGGACCTCTCCCATTGTTAGTGTGTCGGGTTGCAAGTATTATTTAGTTACCGTGGATGATTGCTCACACTTTATATGGAGTTTTCCCCTTCGGTTAAAGTCCGATACCTTTTCCACGCTCACTAACTTCTTCAGCTTTGTGACTACGCAGTTTGGTTGCACCATTAAGAATGTTCAATGTGACAATAGCAAGGAGTTCGACAATGCCTCCACACGTTCGTTCTTCCTCACTCACGGTGTCCACCTACGCATGTCCTGCCCCTACACCTCTCCACATAATGGCAAAGCTGAGCGCGCCCTTGAAGATGCACTAGGCCCCCTAGTGGGTTTTGGTGATAAATGACAAATAATTAAAAAAACACTAATGTGGTTATTGAGTCATTGTGCAGGACAACAAAGTGTTAGTATCCACTATGTGAGAAAATAAACCCCTCAATTAAAAAAGTGATCAAGTACTCAAAAGCAAAAGCTTCAAGTTTAGATTTATAGCTTCTTGAGTATAGGTGTGTCAAACTATTAAGAGGGGTAAGACGATTTTACGTGCAGGGAAGGATGTGCTCTAGTTGCCTTCAAACAACTTGTGACCAAAACACCCTTTCTCCAAAGATCAAAAAGCCTACCTATTTTCTATCTTTTCCACACACGACGGAAGTTCCGTGTGAGCTAACGAAAGTTCCGTTAGTTCCAGAAAGTTTGGGACGGAAGTACCAAACGTGACGGAAGTACCGTTCCCGGAGATTTCCAGTTCAAATCTTGCTCGACGGAAGTTCCGTCCGGGTCGACGGAAGTTCCGTCGGTTCCGAAAAGTTTGGGATGGAAGTTCCAACCCCGACGGAAGTACCGTCCGGCATGTACCGTCCGGCTTCTTGAGTTTATGATCTCATGGCCTTTCGCCATGATTGGAATGAAGAAATTGTTTGTCGGCTTTATGCCACACTCTACATCGACACGAACCGCCACAAGATTGTTTGGATGACTCAGGGGCAGCGCTATGAGTGCAGCTGGCGAGTGTTTGCCTCTTATTTCAACCTCGCCGATTCTCGACAGAGATGACAATCTTGAGAGTATTATCAATAAACAGAACATTTCCCGAGACTAAGTTGGCCTTCATGTATGAGGATGACCCATGTATCTATGGACGAGACCAAGGGACTCCCGCCTCGCTACTTCTACATTAACGAGATCCTTCGCCGGACCATTGTGCCCAAGGATGGATACAATGAACAAATTGCTGCTTGGTCAAGGAATGTGCTAGTGAGGTTTGCACCCGACGCCACTCCCTTCCGTGTCATGGGTTTCATCTTTGAGGAGATTAGCAGGCGCAGTGTGAACACTAGGATGACTCTACCCTATGCTCCACGGATTATGGCTGTGATTGAGGGAGTCACCAAGCTGAAATTTGAAAAGGAATGCAAGCATCATCCCCCGTAGCTCAAGCTCAAAGGTGGAGCAAAGAAGAAGCGCAGCGCCCCTCCGGCTCCAGCTCCAGTTGGTGCTTCTAGCAGTGCAGCTCCTCGCCGGGGTGGCTCTCCCACTTCTCGCATCATGGGAGCACTCAAGTCCATCTTCACGGTGTGCACCGACAATGTCATTGAGATCCACAAGAACGGGCAGGGCATCAAGAAGAATGCTAGGAGGATGAAGAACTTCATGAGGTCACAAGGTGTCGAGGTCTCTCCTCCAGGATCCGAGGAAGAGGAGGATGCACCTTCTCCTCGTCTATCGGTGGCAGCCTCGAGGATTATGCTCCGTACTTTGGTGGTGATGGTGGTCAAAGCTCCCATGCAGCCCATGCAGAAGATGAAGAAGAAGAAGAGGAGGAATTTGGAGGGCAAGAGAGCGACGAGTGATTTCCTATCTTACTCTCCTTCATTTCTTCCTTTTTGGTGCCTTGATGTAAAAGGGGAGAGAGTGAGAAAAGGGATCACTACTATCTTTATCTTTGTGTTCTTTATCTATCTTAGTTGTTGGAACTTATGGGATCTTTATGTATGGAACTATGTGATTGTTGCTCTATTGTAATAGGGCTAGCTTTTTAAATTCCTTGCAAACTTTGTGCTTGAACGTTGGATGATGGATGTTTAATGCTTTAATGTGTGGTTTATGTACTATTGATTTATGTGACTTGCTTTATGTGGTGTGAAGCTATTTGCGCTCGTGTTGTTTCCTTTCTTCACACTTAATATTGTCACTTGTGCACCTTGTCTTTAGGCACCCCACAAGCACAAAATATAGGGGGAGCTCTCTCACATGTTTATGTGACCCATGCATCTCTTTAGGGGGAGCTCCGCTATATTTTGTTCGTTTTGTTCTTTTCGTTTTTGATCTCTCTCATCCCTTTTAATTGTTTGTCATCAATCACCAAAAAGGGGAGATTGAAGATGCGCTAGGCCCCCTAGTGGGTTTTGGTGATAAATGACAAATAATTAAAAAAAACACTAATGTGGTTATTGAGTCATTGTGAAGGACAACAAAGTGTTAGTATCCACTATGTGAGAAAGTAAACCCCTCAATTAAAAAAGTGATCAAGTACTCAAAAGCAAAAGCTTCAAGTTTAGATTTATAGCTTCTTGAGTACAGGTGTGCCAAACTATTAAGAGGGGTAAGATGATTTTACGTGCGAGGAAGGATGTGCTCTAGTTGCCTTCAAACAACTTGTGACCAAAACACCCTTTCTCTAAAGATCAAAAAGCCTACCTATTTCCTATCTTTTCCACACACGACGGAAGTTCCAGTGTGAGCCGACGGAAGTTCCGTCGACTCCGGAAAGTTTGGGACGGTAGTACCAAACGTGATGGAAGTACCGTTCCCGGAGATTTCCAGTTCAAATCTTGCTCGACGGAAGTTCCGTCCGGGCTGACGGAAGTTCCGTCGGTTCCGGAAAGTTTGGGACGGAAGTTCCAACCTTGACGGAAGTACCGTCCGGCATGTTTCGTGTTTGAGCTAATGGGGTGACGGAAGTTCCGTCACCCACGAAGTTCCGTCAAGTCCAATCATTGACTTGAGCAACGGCTCTTTTAGAGCCCACACTATATATAGCTTTGACCTAACCCGTGAGAAAAAGTGCTGGTGCTTTTTGAACTCTCGGATCTTGCTCAAGCTCTCTCCCTCACTCCTCTCCACTCCTCTTGAGATCTAAAGCCATTGGAGTGAGCTCCCATCTTGATTCCAAGCTTGATAGCATCAACCCAACCTAGAGCACATCTTCCCTTAGCAACTAATCTCGTTCTTCACTTGTTACTCTTGGAGATTCGTTCTCCTAGATTGGCTAGGTGTTGCCCTAGAGCTCCCAAGCTTGTGGTAGCCTTGGGAAGTTTGTGAAGGTTGTGATTCGCCTCCGCAAGGAAAAGAATCCAAGGAAGAAGAAGAAAACCAAGTTTGACCTTTGTGGTCACTTGGGAGGATTAGGGTTGAAAGAAACCCGGCTCTTTGTGAGCTCCTCAACGGAGACGTAGGAACCTCTTTGTGAGGGGTCCGAACTTCGGTGAAAAATCCCCGTGCCTCTCTTGTTCGTTTTTGTTGTGTGCTTGTTTGTTCATCTCTTGGGTGTGTTTTTGCCCGATCTACTTGTGTGTTGTGTGTCTACTAAATTCCTGCAGGTACAACACTCTCAAGGCAAAAAGGAAGGTTTCCATTCAAACGGAATCGTGAGATTTCCTCCTTTGCTTCATTCCCTAGGTTTTACTCTCTCCACCCCGACGGAAGTTCCGTCGGTGGCGAATTTAACCTATTTGTTTTAAGTGTTGTGATTTTCAGGTTTTTATTTAGATTGCCTATTCACCCCCCCCCCTCTAGGCAACTTTCACCCCTTCGAACCATTAACAATGTGGTCCGTACCCTCCTCTTCCAAGCTTCCATGCCTCCAGCCTATTGGGTCGACGGTCTCCACACTGCCACATATGTCATCAACCGTCTTCCCACCAAAACCCTCCAGCAAGCTTCCCCTCACTATGCCCTCTACGGCCATCACCCAACCTACACCGACCTCCGTGTGTTCGGCTACGCCTGCTATCCCAACACCGTTGCCACCGCACCACACAAGATAGCACCTCGGTCTACGTTGTGTGTCTTCCTGGGATACTCCCCGACCACAAAGGATATCGGTGCCTTGATCTCTCCTCTAACCAAGTCATCATATCTCGTCATGTCGTGTTTGATGAATCCTCCTTCCCATTCTCTAGCCACCGGCCCTCATCCCCACCCGATGAGCTCGATTTTCTAACTAATGATGAGCTCCCCGAGCTTCTGTTTTTCCCATAGGTACACCTACAGTCCCAAGACGCTTGGCATCGGCCTCCCTGCCCACCTTCTGGTGCCCACCAGGTCGAGCAGCCACCGCCCGAGTCCCCGCCTTTGGTGTCCCCGTCTCCAACACGGCTGCCGCTCTACGGGCGGCACGACTCCGCGCCACGCGCGGCTCTAGACACAGTCGATCCCGCGCCACGCGCGGCCCAGGAATCGTTCGACCCCGCACCACGCGCAGCCACGACCGTTGCCAACTCTGCGCCACGCGCGGCTACGGACAACATCGCGCAACGCGCGCCCTACAACGCCAAGCCGACCATCATCAATGTCTACACGCGTCGCTCAGCTACAGAGCTGCCCCGGGTGTCGGACAATGACACATTGACATCAGCCACCAGGTCGACCACACATCAACCCACCACAGCAACCAATCCGTAAGTATCCATGCCTCCTGGAGCCGTTCCCGTCAAGCCGGTATCCAACACCCATGCCATGGCTACTCGTGGTAAGCTGGGGTACCGACAGCCTCGCATTCTCCATGCCACTACGCTCTCGTCGGTACCATCCACCTACCGTGGCGCCCTTGCTGACCCCAATTGGCGGCGCGCCATGGAAGAAGAGTTCGAGGCCCTCTCGCACCAACAACACGTGGGATCCGGTGCCTCGCCCACCCAATGCAAATGTGGTCACCGGCAAGTGGATTTTCCGACACAAGTTCAATTCCGATGGCTCCCTAGAACGATATTAGGCCCGCTGGGTCCTCCGCGGCTTCACCCAACGGCCCGGTGTCGACTACGACGAGACTTTCAGTTCGGTCGTTAAGCCGGGCACGGTCCGCACTGTCCTCACTCTGGCACACTTCATGGACTGGCCCATTCACCAGCTGGACGTCAAAAATGCTTTTTTTCATGGGACATTATCGAGACTATCTACTGCTCTCAGCCATCTGGTTTCGTTGATAGCTCACGACCAGCTGATGTGTGCAAGCTCAATCGGTCTTTATATAGGTTAAAGCAGGCTGCACGAGCATGGTACAGCCGGTTTGCCTCCTTCCTCCTCACGTTGGGTTTCACTGAAGCAAAGTCTGACACCTACCTCTGTGGCTCCGACACTGTGTATCTTCTACTCTACGTTGACGACATCGTGCTGACAGCCTCCTCCATGCCGCTTCTTCGACGGGTCATCACTTCTCTTCAGCAGGAGTTCTCCATGAAGGACCTCGGCAAACTTCACCATTTTTTGGGCATGTCTGTTCACCGCTCCAAGGACCAGATTGTTCTTTCTCAGCGGCAGTACACTATAGACATATTGGAGCGCACCGGGATGATGGACTGTAAAGCCTGTGCTACACCGGTCGACACTTGCGCCAAGGTATCCTCTACTGCTGGCCCACCTGTTGCTGACCCAACAGCGTACCGAAGTCTTGTCGGTGCTCTCCAGTACCTCACATTCACCCGCCCCGACATTGCCTATGCTGTCCAACAAGTTTGCCTCTACATGCATGATCCATGTGAGACACATTTGGTGGCAGCCAAGCGCATTTTGCACTATCTACAGGGCTCCCTTGATCATGGTCTCATCATTCCTAGAACATCTCCATCCAAGCTTGTGGTCTACACTGATGCTGATTGGGCAGGGTGCCCCGATACTCGCCGCTCTACCTCAGGCTATGCTGTTTTCTTGGGTGACAGTTTGGTGTCCTGGTCCTCTAAGCGCCAACAGACTGTCTCTCGCTCAAGCGCCGAAGCCGAGTACAGGGCTGTTGCCAATGGAGTGGCCGAAGCCATCTGGTTACGCCAACTACTGCAGGAGCTGCACACCCCATAAACCGTGCTACACTGGTCTATTGTGATAATTTCAGCGCTGTCTACTTATCCACCAATCCAGTTCAACACCAACGAACCAAGCATGTGGAAATTGACCTTCACTTCGTCCGAGAGAGGGTTGCCATTGGAGATGTCCGTGTTCTTCACGTCCCGACGACTTCACAGTTCGCCGATGTTTTTACCAAAGGGCTACGCACCTCTGTATTTAGTGACTTTAGGTCCAGTTTGAATGTTCGCTCCACCGACGTTCAAACTGCGGGAGGGGGGGGGTGTTAGACTGTTGTGTAAATATAGCTATCGCCCATCTAATGGGCTGTGCGCCGGCCCTAGAGCCCGTGCGCCCGGCACCCTTAGGGTTGTGCCCCTCACGCCTATATATGTACTCATATCACCAATGAATACATTATCTCAGTTTGTGTGATATTCCTCGCTAACATTTCTGTATGTCGAATCGACTAGCGGTGGACTAGGTCGGTAACTACAACCTCTTGTGGGGGGACCCACTCGCCGGCGCCGCCCACACCCGATCCACTCCCTCCACCACTTCGACTGCTGATCCTGGTCTGGTCCCTGTGCTGCTGGAGCGGCATGCGTGTTAGCAGCCTGTTCCCATGCCAGCCACCCTTCATTTTGTCCTTGTTGTTGTTGCTGTTGTTTGTTGTTTGGTTGTTGGTGCTGCTGATCGTCTTCTGGCTCTTCGAACGGGTGTGGGTTGCCATTGTTAGGCGGAGGGAGGTCTTCATCTTCCGGGTTATCATCTAGGAAGTCATTTTGGAGCACATGGACTGAGACCGTCCATGAGCGACCCTCTCCTCCCCACTGAGTGCCAAGGCAGAGCACCAGGCTTCGCGGAATTGATATGATGTTTCATACATGCATTCAATCATGACACGTGCCTTATCCACCAAGTTATCTAACCACTGCATGATCTTAGCAAATCCTGACACTGCAACCACGAGATACTTGCTCTTCTTGTAGTCCAATGGATAGCCTAGCAGAACCATCCAACCCCTTCTGGTATAGGGACAGTCTCTGTAGTTGATGCCGTGGTCGTGCTTGATAAAGCGCACAGCATAATGCCAACTTCAGAACAAGCACGTATTAAAATCGGGAAAAACGTTAGCCATCAGATCTTCATCTAAGAATTGTTCTTCTTGGGCCCCGTTCGTTTCCTGTCCTCTAAAATTTAGCACTGTCACATCAATGAGAATCTTACTATTTATGAATATTTCGATCAATTTAATGACAAAACCCTTTTGACAGATTGATGCTAATTTTCGAGATGAATCTAATGAACTTAGTTAATCTATGTTTTGCTAAAGTGATGCTACAGTAACCGTCTTCTAATCACGACTTAATTAACCTCATTACATTCGTCTCGCGAATTAGTCTAGGGGTCTGTAATTTATTTTACAATTAAACTTTATTTAATACTCCTAAATCATAAGATTCTCTTTGATGTGACAGCTATAAAGTTTAGACCCCGGAAACGAACACACCGTGGAAAGAACCCTTTTTCTATCGCACAAAACTATACTCCTCCATTCCTGAAATATTGTCGATACGACAACAGAATTAGTTCAAATTTGAACTAATCTTGTTGTTCTAACTACAACATTTTCAGAACAGAGGAGTATGTTTTTATCCTCTCCTTTTTCACCTGAATTAGAGTACCACATGTCCTCAATTGCTATAGTGATATTTTTTTCATTCGACCTGTTCCAATGCTCTTCTGGCAAAGTCTATGGTCACCAATAATAATCTTGTTGCACAGTATGGTTCAGTTGTTAATTTTCACACTAATGTATGAACAGAAGAAGCAAATTATTAGACCAACTGCAAGGATAAAGAAAATTCATAGGTTGATCTTGTCATACAGTTGCTTGATTTTTATTGAGACTTCCGGTGACAGCATTTCACCACAACTTGGGCTCTTTGTAGAATAGATGTCGTTATTACATTATTAATGCAACCAGTCCTATGAATGTTGCAAGTCCCAATTGGGATTAAGCCATACAAAACCTCGGAAGCTGCTGCACATTTACCCTTCAGATCTGCCTCAACAAGAATGTATCTGCTATACATATTCTGATGCCTGATTGACCCGGCCCATCACTGCCAACAAGATAGCGACCCACACACACTCACCATAACCATACAGTCTCCCTCCACTACCCTGAATCTTGTAGCTATGCACCAACTGACCAGACGATCATGCACCTCACACACTGATCGTGGAGGCGGAAAGATCCGTGCAGGGCAGCACCAACTGCATGGTACACCTGACCATCATATACCACTTGAGGAACTAATGATGAGGTGATCCCTCAGTGCCTCATATCATAGGTGCCATGAGTGGCATATCATGGGATCACTATTAACAGTTAATTATATATTGCCTGAAGCGTGGCTTCCTTTTCACCTAATGCCTCTTAAAGTGATCAAAGATGACATCGGAGATCTTCTGAAGGATTTGGCTGCAGCTATGCATGAATGTTATGATAACTAGATTCTATAAGCTACCTTGCTTGATTTGCTGCTTTGCAAGCCATGCTTCAAGCCTGTGCAGTGGTGATGATTCCTCGCTTGTTTGGTGGCTTTAGAAGCTTCATGTGTCTTGACGTCAATGGTGAATAAACGGATCATTGATCATCCTTTAAAAAAAAAGCTAAGGTCTTATCCTGGACCAACTAAATCAAACCTGAGATTATGTATGCGTTCTTTCTGCGATGTGATCCTGACCGATTTCCCGTGCTTACAGGATCTGATTAGAATAGCTCTTAAGTTGATAAGAGTAGTTTTGTGATAAGATCGCCACCACAATTAACGTTCTTGCCAATCGTTACAGAAAGCCTAGTTATGAGATCAAATGAGATGTCTTTTTTGTGGTGCTTCGCTTATCCAGGGTTGCAAGTTGTGGTTGATGTTTTTGCATATATTCCTACCCTTTTCACATCATATGAAAAAACACCATGACCATGCTTTTGACTGATCTTTATCCCGCTACAACAATCTCATCGTCTTCAAGTGGGCACTTTGAATAATTTTTTTTTTTTTGCGAAACGGGCACTTTGAATAACTAATGGCGTGTGTCACGTGTGCGTATCGTCTGCTGCCAACTTTATTTTTACCACCATTTGTTTGAGCCTATACTGATGCAGGAGTACGTGCTGGGCGGGATGAGCATTTGTATGGGTCCGCTGCTACTGTACTTTGGCACTCAGCATTTTAGCAAACCACGGAACCTCAGACAGATGAATCACCTCCACACAACGCAAAACAGAATTCCTTTGCTTTTCTCCACTACGCAACATTGAATTTTTGTTGGGACATGTGTACTGTAAGAGATGCCTCTGATTCTTGAGATCATTTTCCGTGTATAAGCTTTTGAGCACAGCCACAAAAATTGTTTAAGGTAATAATGATGATTCATGAAATTACAGGTTAAGTTTAACACCTAATCCTCAAGCATATCACCCTTTACAGGCGCACACGTACACTTCTAGTGTTTCACTTTCTAATCTTTAATTCTAGACAAATATCAACTCATGACAAACATGCTGATGATTTATTTTAGTCATGGCAATTAACTTCTTCGATTTTAAAATTTTTGCGTGCTCGTTTTTCGCTACTCACTGGTTTGCATTCAAATGCTTTCCTCATATTATCATGATAGCCCTTTCTTGATCATCTAGATTCTTTGTACCAAACCATTGTCAACAACAAAGGCATGGAGCAACAAAGATTAGAGTATATTATAAATGAGTTCTACTATTCCAGATCCATGCATATTCCATTTTTCTTGTGCCAACTATCAACTGTGCATATCCCTTTTTCTGACAAATCTGGGTTATGAAATACCAAAAGGAAGCTTGCACATCACCCATCAAATGATTGAGGAATCAGAACCCAAATGTGGTACAATCCTGGTGGCCTCTGCCTGTTGCTTTACTCTCCAAATCTTGGACAGAATATTTGTAGCTGGGAGAAAGTGTGTGCCCTTTCCTTCTATAGAAAACAATATCTCCGCCGTATGATACTTGTTTCCTCAAGGGGTTAAAATAGCCTAAAGACTCCGCAGGCTGCAGCCATTGTTGAACTCTCCGTTTTGGAGATCGCCGGTCGCCCTTTCTGTGAGGACAAGACTCTTAAAGTGCAAGTCCCATGATATGGCCTAAACGTAGTTATTTTTTATGGCTAGGATTAACATTTATTTATAAGAGTAAAATGCACCCCAGGTTCCTCAAACTATTTAGGAATGGTCACTAGGTCCACGAACTCTCAAAGTGACCATTTAGGTCATTAAACTATGGCTGAATGGTCATCTAGGTCCATAAACTTTATATTAATCATTTTAGGTCCATGATCTATTTATATCGTGCCAACTAGGTCCACATCGTCACACCTAGCCACTCTCCATACGCGTTGTTGCCACAACTACTCTCCATGCGAATGCAATCGAGCCTACTCGATGATGCTAACTAGCAGTTGGTGTGCTCTGCTCGTCACAATCTCACCCTCCTATCTGACCTCGTCCTTCCCATCATGGCCTTATCTTTTCACGTTCATTACTCGTTACCCACTTCCACTGCATGCCTGTTACCCACGACAACAACCTACCCTCTGTACATTTGTTCCTTTTTCATGTGATGTGACTCTATCACAGCGGGAAGCGGGCACAGGCTCCGATGGTGAGGTGAAACCAGATGGGACGACGAGGGCGCGACGGACAGAGCACACCGGTTACTAGCTAGCATCGTTAAATAACTCGGCAGCACTCACATAGAGATTAGTTATGTGGTGGCGCACATGGAGAGTAGTTGGGCGGTAGCGTTGTGCATTGAGAGTGGTTGGACGGTGGTACTGTGGACCTAGTTGACATGATATAAATAGATCATGGATCTAAGATGATCAATATAGAGTTTGTGGACCTAGATAACCATCCCAGAAAAGTTTAGGGACTTAGGTGGTCACTTTGAGAGTTCGTGGACCTAAATGATCTATTCCTAAATAGTTTAGGGACCGATGCATTTCACTCTATTTATAATATGGCTTACCAAAAGATTAACGAAATGGATGCCACCTCAACGGAATAATTACAATGAACTTGAAAGGATATAAGTAGCTGTTTATATGGATCCCTTTCATTTGGACTTTACATACCACTGCTGTACGGGAGTTTATGAGCGATGCTTGTGTTTTCAAATAACGTGACTACATGAGCAGCTATTCCTTTTAGAAATTTACGTCCGCGAGACAACAAGGCAGAGATTTGCTCTAAAACCTTGAGCAACTCCTTAAAATTATTAGCCATATTTTGCAACATTTGTAGACTCCACGGCAGGGCCGTCCCGAAGATTTTGGAGGCCATGTACCAAATAAAAATTGAGGCCTTTAACTTAAGCGATAAAATAATAGAATAAATAATTTACATGAAGTCGTGATGTATTTCAGGATATTCAATTTTTGTGGTGGTTTCATGTCACACTCACGAAAATAGGTATTTGTCGTCGAGGTTTGTTGCAGCTCTCACGAAAACATATAGCCCTCACAAAAAATTCGTTATGTGGTAGTGTTGTACTGCCATATAATCTTCTCACTTGAAGTGCATTATTAATTCTTTGTGCATTCTTTGAAATAATCTCCAATGATATCTTGATAAGCAATGATATCTCGATTAGCTCCTCCTTTCTGAGATTGAGTTAGACTTTCTATATTCTCTTTTCCTTTTTACATTTTTCATAACACGAATCATATTTTCTAATCCGATTTGAAGAAGACACCTATGGACTCATCAATTATTAATAGTCAATAGATAGAGGGGGAAAATGATGGACAAAAAGATGATCGTTTATACCTTAATCATGGATTAGATTAATTCCTAAAATCTTTGGGGATGGAGGGCAACTGTTGGCCAGCTTTCAACGATGAGATAAGTAAAGGCAAGAGCACAGCATGGACACGCTGCCACTAGAAAACAAAAAAAAAAGGCAAGATGAATCGTGGCGGGAGCAGCAACAAATTTCACCGAAGGAGGAAGACGAGCAAACAAGAGAGAAAATATCTTTTTTTAATTTCCTTGCTATCGGCAGTGCTACTGCGGCAGCAGTTGTTTTTTTCATACTACCGAGTCTCACAATGTATACTGCCGAATATTTATCATTTATGGCTTACTACCGACTTTAAACATACATTGTGGATACCCTGAAGGAAAACACAACTCGGAAGACATACGGTCGGATGATCGTGTAGTGTGTACGTTACGTAGACTGCTAATCTCTTCTGTTTCCAGCAGGCCAAGTTTTGGGCTTCTGCTACTTTGAAACCTGCTGTATATACGTATAACCGTGAAGTGCGTATGTTACATAGACTGTTAATCTCTTCGGTTTCCAGTAGGCAAGTTATGGGTTTGTGTTAGTTTTGGACCCTGCTGCATATACGTATAAAGCTTTGTCTAATTTGGGGGCCCCAGAGATTTAGGGGCCCTAAACCGTTGCACGGCCGCACTTGACCTGGGACGGCCCTGTCTAGATTTAAGTTAGGCGATACCCATGTGTTATCCCGAAACTAAAAAACTGTTGTCCATTATATTGGTGATATAATCCTGCTAATTGAATTTTTCTTAATTGGACATATGATGCATTTTTTGTGTGAAAATATTTATATCATTTATGGTGCAAATGATTCATCTATTTTATTGTAATTAATATCATTGTCATTGCTATGTGTGCAAGATTGGTTTATATGGTAATATAAAATCACGTGCACAGTTGCTATATATATAGGCTCCATGAAATTCTTCAATGTGGTCGAATTGGTTTCTCTCGCTTGCCAATACGCCTCGCGCGAGCATGTTGCGAGCTTACAGTTGGTGGATATAATAATCAAGAGAATTATTACGGAGGACCTGAAATCAGGGTAATGTTAATTGTAATCTTATTACACAGTTATTATACAGGTTCAAGGTTTACGCCGAAGATATGATGATCGTACGTAACCGGCCGGTGAGCTGTTATTTTTATATAAAAAATTTAAAGACCCACTAATGTGATGCGTAACTGGTGAATACAACATGATCCATGGCGACGAAAAAACGGATGCAGAATTTGAAACCCCAGTAATGCCCCTCGTGGCCTATATAAACCTGGTTGCTCCCTCTCCCAAAACCCACCCACACCATCCTGCCTTCCCACCTCCCCTCCTTCCCAAGAGCAAGGTAGAGGACATGATGATGAGCTGGAGCCAGGACTACCTGCTCCTCCTCTTCCCTGCCGCCTCCACCTTCCTCTCCCCGATCCTCTCCGCCGTGGTGCTCGCCGCGTCGCTGTTGTGGCTCTTCCCCGGCGGCCCGGCGTGGGCGCTCTCCCGCATCACGTGCCGCCGCGGCGGCGCGTCCTCGCCGCCGGGCGTTCCGGGCGTGGTGACCGCCGCGATCTCCGGCCCCGCGGCGCACCGCGCGATCGCGGCGCTGTCGCGGTCGATCCCCGGCGGCGACGCGCTGGTGTGCTTCACCGCGGGGCTGACCCGGTTCGCCGTGGCTAGCCGCGCCGACACGGCGCGCGAGGTCCTCTCCGGCGCCGCCTTCGCCGACCGCCCCGTCAAGGACGCGGCGCGGGAGCTGCTCTTCCACCGCGCCATGGGGTTCGCCCCTCCGGCGAGTACTGGCGCGCGCTCCGCCGCGTGAGCTCCGCCTACCTGTTCAGCCCGCGCAGCCTGGCCGCCTCCGCCCCGGTTCGCGCCGCCATCGGGGAGCGCGTGGTGGCTTCCATCGGTGGCGGGCAAGAGGTGGAAATGAGGCGCGTGCTGCACGCGGCGTCGCTGGACCACATCATGGGCACCGTGTTCGGCGCGCGGATCGACCCGGCGAGCAAGGAGGGCGCGGAGCTGGAGGAGATGGTGAAGGAGGGGTACGACCTGCTCGGGATGTTCAACTGGGGGGACCACCTGCCGCTGTTGAGATGGCTGGATTTGCAGGGCGTCAGGAGGAGGTGCAGGAGCCTCGTCAGCAGGGTGAACGTGTTCGTGGCCAAGATCATCCAAGAGCACAGGCACAGGACGAGCGAGCTGGCCGGAGGTGGAGACTTCGTCGACGTCCTGCTGGGACTGGAGGGCGACGACAAGCTGTCCGAGTCCGACATGATCGCCGTGCTCTGGGTAAGCAGTACACTGTCTTTTTTAAAATTTGCGAGGAAAGATCATCATCATTAATTGCTACATGCATGAACGAACGCATTTCTTCATCAGTTAATTAGAAACGCGCATTGCGTGCATGTTCTTCTTCATTCGAATGATCTCTCAAATAATTCCTGTTTTGATACACACAAAAAAAAGGAGATGATCTTCCGCGGGACCGACACGGTGGCCATCCTGCTGGAGTGGGTGATGGCGCGGATGGTGCTCCACCCGGACATCCAGGCGAAAGCCCAGGCCGAGCTGGACGCCGTGGTGGGCCGCGCCCGCGCCGTGTCGGACGCCGACGTGGCGCGCCTGCCCTACCTGCAGTGCATCGTCAAGGAGACGCTCCGCGTGCACCCGCCGGGCCCGCTGCTCTCGTGGGCCCGCCTCGCCGTGCACGACGCCGTGGTGGGCGGCCACCTGGTGCCCAAGGGCACCACGGCCATGGTCAACATGTGGGCCATCGCGCGCGACCCGGCCGTGTGGGCCGAGCCCGAGGCGTTCCGGCCCGAGCGGTTCCAGGAGGAGGACGTGAGCGTGATGGGCGGCGACCTCAGGCTCGCGCCGTTCGGGGCCGGCCGCCGCGTCTGCCCCGGGAAGACGCTCGCGCTCGCCACCGTCCACCTCTGGCTCGCGCAGATGCTGCACCGCTTCCGCTGGATGCCTGCTGCTGACGGAGGCGTCAACCTGGCAGAGCGCCTCAACATGTCGCTGGAGATGGACAAGCCACTAGTCTGCGTGGCCAAGCCCAGGTGCTGATCATTCCACTGGGCTCCCTAGCTTAGCGTTATCTAATAACACCGCGGAATAATTTGCTCTAGCTACCTATAGGAGGAGGTCAAGGAAGAGTTATTGTAACTTTTTATTACAACATTAATTACGCCTACGAAAGCGCCACATGCATGGCTATATGCATCATGCGGAGCTTCTCTCTATATATATATATATACTACGATTATCAAAACTGTAAAGCCGTACACCGTATTTTGTTGGGTACATATATATGCTTCATTTTAGTTTATTTCTGGTTTAAGAAAACTTGCCCCAAAAGAGACCGTGGACTCTAGAGAAGACAAGTTGTTGCATCGCCCAACTTAAATCTAGAGAATGTCATAGATGCATGGGAATTCGATCTATGGGGAAAGAAAAACAGGTATCATACGATTACCAAAAATGAAGAAAGTTACCTACAAACTAAAAACAAACTTACCGTTTGTGATCAAGAAGGCAATTACCACGGTGTGGATCTAAACGACAAGCTCGTGTTCCAACTCAATGAAGAAGCTGAGGGCGGCGTTGATCGAGAATACACGCACGGGAAGGCAAGAAACACGACTGAATCATGTACGAACGGCTTACCAGAGCAAGCTGCATCGATGGTGAAATAAACGCGATCTGAGCAGCTTCTCCATGAACTGACGTCCACCCGGCCCGTCGTGCTTTCTTTTCACGCATGGTCTCCATCGATGCTGGTCATTTTTGTAAAAATCGTGTCTTTGTACTCCTTAGTCACTCGTCGTGCTTTCTTTTCACGCATGGTCTCCATCGATGCTGGTCATCTTTGTAAAAATCGTGCCTTTGTACTCCTTAGTCATTCCAGGAGAATGACTTGTACATCCAACACAATTGAATACTAAAATATCATAAAAGAATACGAAACTAGATAAGAAGCAAAGTAAGATATTATTTCAAAAAAGAATAACATCAACAACATCAGAGCACAAGGTCATGGCACGTAGACCCAGAAGACACCACATAAATATTAGCGTAAACAAAATTCTAAGTCTGGTAACGGAAGTGAATCTTCATCTTGAACGATAGCGGAAGTCTTCGCGATGAACCAAAATCCAAAGGCAACTCGAGTGTAGGCAAAACCCTCCTTCATCTTCATTCTCATTCTAATCAAGTCGAAGAAGTCTTGGACTTGATACTTGATCCACTAACGACTGAAAACAAAATGGTTAAACCACTGAGTACATAGAGTACTCAAGCAAGCCGCACTACTTAGCAACAATGCGATACGTGCTTGGATAATTCAAGGATAAGACAAGGGCTCAACACCTAAAGCAATTAACCTGAAATCTAGGTGAGTCAAGTTTTATTATATCAAAATTTATAACTGGTCTCGCAGGAATCAACACCTTCCTGCAAGGGTTAAATTTTAAGTCCAAGCACACCTCCACTGGAAGCACAGCTCGAAGACGGAAATAAAACACCTATCGAGAGGGAGAAGTAGTAGACTAATCACTAGGGAAGCTCTCGGGTAGTGCCCGTATCCGGAGGCATGGCTATACGTATAGATTATAACTCTGCGGAATATATACACCTGCACCCACACGAAATCGACTTGCCACCAAGGTCGGTGTCCCAACCTAAGTATCACGTCCACACTAGACCACTCAAAAAACATCGACTGGCGTCTCCCGCTCCTCCGGGTTTGGGATCCCCCAAAGTACGGTAAAGGGCTCTAAAGGTGTGAAAGGGCTAATCACTGGTCGGGTAGGGTATCATCTACTCATGGGTCAAGACAATGCTCTAAAAATCACTAACACTATCTCTACTACTACGGCGAGACACCCGGTACTCCGCTAAGATCATGATCTAGCACAACCGCACATACGGAGACGTATGATGTGTATGTAGAAGCACTGAAGACATATGTCCTGTGAACCGGTCCTTATGCTACCAGGGCGAGTCACCAAATCCTTCTCCTCCAACTAAAGTTCACAAGTAACAACCACCAACGGGAGACTCTATAAGCACGAGTCTCACACACAACTATGCCCGTAACGGACACGCTCCTAACAGGAACTCTCCAAAAGTTCCCAAGCAACTATATCACCTACACTCACCCCTACAAATCATCCTGTTGGGTTACTAATATAGAAACTCAACATCTAAGAAGCACCTACAGTTATTTAACACAAAAACATGCATCTCAAGTGTGGGTTCAAGTTTGCAAAAAAAAGTGTGGGTTCAATTAAGCAACAAAAGTATCATTTGTAGAGCATCCTAGGGATTAGTGATAAAGGTAGCATGATATGGCATGAGAATGATTCTAAGAAGCAAGTAATCATTGTATGCATGAGTCATATTATGCAAGAAATAAAATAGGCGCAAGAGTGATCAAGGATATAGTTTGCCTTACAAACGGGTCCAAGACACTACAAGAAAAATGGCCTCTAGACACATTTATGTTGCTACGTTTTTGTAAGCGTGCCTACATCGGTAGCTAGAGACACTTTTTGACACGATTTTGAGAATGTGTCAACATGACATGATCTTAGAGACGCTTTAACGTAAATAATACGATAAACACGTTTTTTGACATGCTTTGTAAAACATCACAAAGTGTTACGATTTTAGACACGCTTTGAACCATCGGTATCCAACGTAAAGACGTTTGTTGACATGTTTTAGAGGGAATCTCAAAATGATATGGTATTGAGAGATGCTTTAATCGTATCCCACGACATCGAGACACGTTTTCTAACACGTTATTGAAATAGTTTTAAAAAGTGAGATGATATTAGACACGTTTTTATCGTATCGACCCTCGTTTAGAGACATTTTTGACAGGATATTGAAAATCCTAGAGACGTTAATGCACTAAGAGAACATGCATATAAAAGAATATATGGTCAAAGAATATCAACTTCGTTTCCTAGGTGAGTTGGTTAGATGAGCTTGCAGAAAATGACGAAGTCACAGGTTCAATTCCTACTAATTGCATGACTAAGTCAATCATTTAGAACAAGTTTTATAATAATATTTTTTGAAGCATTGTATATAATGTGTCTATATTGATAGAAACACGGTCTAAACGTCTCCATAAAATCGTGTCTAAGATTATTAACATGTCACAAAACGTGTCTACTCGAATACATACAACGCATTCGTGAAAACGTATCTATAAACATATCTATGTTTTATAGGATCTCTATTAAACGTTTTATACTTCAATAGACATGTTTTCAAAAATCATATTTACCAAGCTTTGACACGGTACGTTCGGAGACGCCTCGGACACGATTTATGAAGACGTCTCTATTTTTTGATTGAGACAAAATAAACGTATCTAGATCTTAAATAAAGCGTGTCTACGGGGGTGTTTTCTAGTAGTGAGAACAGATTGGTGTCCTCGTATGGCTTCGAGTGGTACTCCATAAGCTTTTTACCATCTGAATTCACCGACATCCAAAGTTCGAGCAGAACGGGTAAGTGACACGAAAATCGATTAAGCGACACGAATTACGAGAAATATTGAAAAATGAATCACAAGAACAAATTTGATCGCTACTAGAACATGGACACTAATATCACTAACACATGGAGAACGTCGCGACGATCCTAACGCAACTGACCGCGTATTTTTCCGAGGTCTAGTGACAAGGATATGAATTTTCAAAGGTAAAAACGATTAAAAAGATTTTCTGAAAAAGAAAAAGAATTAATCAGAGAATACTCTCGGGAACATTTCCTGGAAGATATTTCCAAAACCGGCTGACGCGTGGGGCCTAGCTACCATTGACCGGACAACGAGTGGTCCACCCAAGACAGAACAAAGGGGTCCATGGACCAACGCCACACTAGCTGTCACGTAAGCGCCACACAAGCTAATTTTCTGCCATGTCAGCACATTTTCTACAACGTCAACACAAGTGCGACCGCGGCCGGCAACGAGCGACGCCGTCACTCTACCGTGGCGCGGCCTCACCGGAATCCCCGTGCGTGAGCGCTACGACTCGTCATGGTCCTAACGTGGCACACGAGCGAATGCACCTCGCCCTCGTGCACCCACCGGAGAGCCCATGCACTCGCGACTCTAGCGGAACCAATTTCCAGCCGGAAAGCTCACCGGAGCTTTGCCGACGGCGAGGCGTGGTGGCAGAAAAGGAGGAAGCATCGGTTCAAGGAAAAACTCACTCCTTTCTACACAATCACGCATGCATGAATGCCAGGACAACACGACGGAGCTCAACGACCGACTAGTGGCTGTAGAAAAGTTACGAGCGAGGCAGCTCCACCGGCGGCCATATCGACGGTGGCGCAAGCCCTATCGAATCCACACTTACGACGGCAAATCAAGGAAGAAAGAGGGGGATCAATGGTTCATCTCGCCGTGGTGCTTCCGGATGGGTTGACGGCGACGGGGAAGCTACTGGCGTGGATGGGCGGCTGTCGGCGGTCGCCTTGACGGCAGCGGTGACCACCCCATTCACTGCACTACACGAGGTCAATGACAAAACAATTAAGGCCTGGAGGTAGGGAAATCGATGGAGATGCAAGAATAGAAGATGAGCTTGTCGGGGACTCACCGTGGAGGACAAACGACGGCGAGAAGAGCGGCGGAGGGAAAATTCGGATGGCTAGCTTATCCTTATCCTTGCCCGATTCACGACGGGGACAAGCGCACAACCACTAGCGTCGAACGAGGAGCACATGGATGGCACGAGCGCTCAACTTCGAGGACCTTTGCTTCGACGTCCATGGCGGTCGTGGTTGGGCGGTGGCTAGGGTTTGGCGGGTCGGCTCACGGCGGTGCGAGTGTTGTTCGTATCTACGCACCCACTTATATACCGCAAGAGTATGGTGTACATTGTAGCACTTTTTCTCCTAGAGTATTTCAAGGTTTAATCGAATCCACATAAACCAACGGGAATTAAATAAATCCACATGGACCGGCAGGAATTAAATATCATTAACCGTAAAGATCTAACTAAGCTACTGTTGGTTGTGAGGTTGAGAGCGTTGATGGCTTCGGTGTCGATCGATGCACTAGATGTGCGGATCGGCGCGAAAGCTCATGTTGTGCCGATCGGCGCTCTACCATGTCGATCGACACATTCGTCCGGTTGAGATCTAGTGACGTCAAAGACTTGATTGGCCTAAATAAACTATGTGAGTAGCCGGATATCTACTAATTGAGATCGGAACCAGGATGTCCAATTGTATAGCGTCATAATGGATAAATGACATAGATCAATTGCGAACCTCGGATGAATAAGAACACCCTCCTTTCCGAGAGACCCTCGATTTATCCCGATCGAGAGCAATCCCTTAATCGCACGAGCATCTTACCCTACTAGATTATCTAAAGGTGGTGCGCGAGCTTAGTTTTGTCACCACTAAACCACACTATTAGCATCATTAAGCAACCATAATCTATACAAGATCCAAGTACTAGTCTAATCACCATGATTAAGATAATATCCGAATACTTAGCCTAGTACTAAGTAGTTGGAACAAGCATATGCATTATTATATAATCAAGATTAACAAATCACTAAAACCATCATCAACATATTCAATCATCCTTGAGATACATAGTGTAGGATACATCACCATCTAGAAGGCCTACCTTGATGGATCAACTCTAACGACAATGGTTCTTAAAGCTCCATTAGAGATCTATTATGATAGGACAAAGCCCGAGTGGCTCTAACTCACGACTTTGGTGTCTCTCTCTCGTCCACTCCCTTCGCTCTAGGGTTTTACAAGTATTTATATAGACAAGGCATGTAGTAGAGTCGGATTCTAGCAAGTCCCGTGATGTGTCGATCGGCGGACGTCGTGTCTTCATCGATCTCCTCTCCGAGTTGATTCTCTTACCTTCCATAACTTCTATGTGGGCCTTCTACGTCATGATCTTCGAGATAATGGCTTGCATTGCACGTTTGAGTCTTGAAGTTTCCTTCATCTCTTTCGGATGAATATATTTAAATATCTCGTGCAAATAACTTTCTATAACGAGTGGAATGGACCTTGGGCTGCCCTTGATGGGTCAATCCTTCATATGTGTCGATCATGCGTTGGCCCTTTTCCTAGCTTTTTCTCCATCTTCGACCCTTGTCCTCCATAATGCCTTCATTGACGCTAATTTATCTTATATATGCAATAAAGCTTCACAACCATGCATATACAAATATATAGCTATTTTCATAGGTACATGACCTATATTAGTGTCAATTATGCTCTAATTGGGGTGATATTCATAGATAAAGCGGACATTTAGGGAGTGCCAACGAGAGAGTGGGTCGAACGGAGGCGGCGTCTTCGTGGAGTTCTTAAGCTCGCGTTCGGAAGAGGGTTTGGGGCTGCGTCGCATTGGGATCACGACGCGTGGCCCAGGCGTCTATGCCCCCGGCCATCGGGAGGCTGAGCGCGGTGGTAGGTAGACGACGATCTGTTCACACGGGCTAGCTAGGCCGAGTGGGCTTGCTAGGCTAGCCGGGAGAGAAAGACAAGCGGTTGCACTCGAAAGAAGGAAGAATTCGGCCCATTGCACTGGATTCTAGTGAAATTGTTTGAAATTTTTTGTTTGGTTTGATTCGAATCTAACTCAAATTCTCAAGTCAGAAACTGGTTACTTTGGGCTATTACAATCTTCGAAGGATCTTTTCAGGTTTGGTGGATTCAGGTCCGTAGCGTTGGCTACCTCCTCTAATCACACATCATTATTGCTCACCTTACTTAGTTATCTAATCACACATCATTATTGCCATCCATGTGGTGCCGATATGATTCACCACCAAAACAAATAGGGAAAATTCCTTCTTTGGCCCTAAAAAAATGGTCCTCCCTTGTATGGCCCCTTTCACATCAAAGTTTCTTGTATGACCCAAACCAAATTTTTTATGCCTCCTATGGCTTTCTGTCAGCTTATGTTACCCATTCACCGTGAAATACCCATTCCCAGGAATGCAAAAGGATCATTTTACCCTTGTTGTTTCTTCCTCTCTCGGTTCAGGCAGGACTCGGGTTGTCTAGCAGGACACTGAACTCCGGCGCTAGCCATGGACGAGGGTGGTTGTGGCGCTACCCGGAGCGATCGTCCAGTGGATCCGGACAACCAGTGCGGCCACCTCCCAAGCATCATGGCCTCGCGCGTTGCCGCGGCCTCGTGGTACGGACAAGGGCAGAAGTAGCGCTACACGAGGCAGCGGGCCAGAGAATCTCGCGCGGCACTCTCCCGCACGATGCTTACGACAGCACATAGACTCGGCACCACTCTCCCGCGTGCCCCCTCTCTGCAAGCCGGCCCGCCCCCCCCACGGCGCGGGCGCGCGCCACCATGCCCTTGCGCCTCGCCGTGGGCAGAGCCTGTGCCTCCGTATTCTGCCCCTCCGACGTGGCCTCGCACGTCGCTGCCTCTGCCCCGGCCATTTGATTGTCGTGTAATTATGCATTTTTGAAAAAAAATCTATGAAAAGTCTGATTTAAACACATTAAACAATAATCTCAAATTTAAAAATATAGAAATTTTGTGTGTAGTTATACATTTTCCAAAAGAATATAATAAATTTTATTTCATGTGAGGGGCAAAACCGTCTTTGTACAGTCCACTTAACACTGTTAAGTGCTAAAGTTGATGGAAGGGCCATGAAGGCATAAAAAATTTTGTTTGGGTCACAGAAGCAACATTGATTTGAAAGAGGCTATAGAAGGCACAGCTATTTTTTTTTAGGCCATATAATGATTTTTTCAAAAAATACGCCCCCTAGACTACAAGCTGTGGTAGATAAGGACGGTGACCAACGAGCGCTCTAGTGATGACGGTGGGTGGCTTTATGGTAAGACGAGATATAGGATGGATGGTGAGGGTGGGTAGAAGATCGTATGTAGCAAATAAAATTATCTATAACACATTGAGAAAACGAGGCTTCGTCTCCAACCCATCAACAAAGTCGTATTTGTCTGCGACACATTACGATTTTATGGTTTCTTGTCGGAGACACATTATTATGACTGTTTAACAATTGATGTCATCTTTTTTATCTCAATACTCATAGTATATTAGGACTTGAAACTTGGTATAAATATACATTGTCCTATTATCTATCAATAAAAAATAGTGCTATATTTTTATTTTATTATTTTCATAGTTTGCTAGACATTGAATATTAAAATAATGAGCAAGCAAGACAAACATCTAGCTCTATTTTTCTAATGATATATAAAGTAAAAATGTATATTGTTTATGCTAAGTTTCAAGTCCTATTATGCATATTGAGATAAAAAAAAGTGAAAACAATTGTTAGATGGCCATAATGTGTCCTAGACAAGAAATCACAAACTCGTAGGTGTTGCAGACAAATTCGAATTTATTGATGTGTTAGAGATAAATCCACATTTTCTCCGTGTGGTATAGACAATTTTATCGTATATATAATTCTGATAAAGAAAAATTCATACGAATCAGTTCAACTTCACAGAAAAATATAGGAAACATTCCTGTAATCCTACAGATGCCTAAATTAAATTATTTGTTTACTTTTAATTTAAATAAAAATTACGCGCTGTGGGAAAACAAAAAAACAATTTCCCGATACATAAAACTAAGAAAAATGGTTTTACTCATTCCAGCTTGGCGTCCTCCTCTTCCTGCTGTGCCTCCGATTGCGGCGGAGGTGGAGCGGGCTGAGCGGTGTTCATGAGGTTGAGAGTGGCCTGCAGGTTGTCCTCGAACTTGTAAATCTTGTTGACGATGGGATAGGTAGTGGCCATCTGCCCCGAACACGCAATTCCGCTGGTGGATGGGAAGCTAAGAATCGCCGTGAGCGTGTCCCTGGCCTCGCCGAACTTGGCGTCGCTCTGCTCCGGCGTGTGCCTGGAAATGGAGGCCATGTACTGCTTGAGGTTGCCGTCCAATTTAGTGAGGCAGCTCTCGCACTCGTCGTCCTTGCATTCCGCAACCCCGCGCTCCGACTCCACCATCAGAGCCTGGCCCTCCTTGACCAGGTTCTGGAAGGCCACCACGGCCTCCTGCCGAGGATTGGAGGAGCCACTGCCATGTCCGGTGAACACCAAGATGGAAACAAACAGGACAGGAGCCAGCGGAGAGCGAGGCATGGCCATGGCTTGTTGATGCTTGATATGTGCTGATTTGTTCCTTCATTCCTCATGTGCTTTTATTTTATGTTTGTTTTGTGGACTGCCTTTGTTCCCGGAGAAAAAAGGCATCAAACTTCAAGTTATAGTGTTCCTTTCAGAGTTGTACAGATGCAGCGAGCTCGATGCGTTGACCAGGCAGCAAGTTATTATTAGATTAGAAAAGGCGAATTCATCGTTTTCTCCCCGTTCCGTCCCTTCTTCACTGGTAATTAGCCTAGTAAAATGCATGAGTAGCAATTGTACCTGCTCGGCGTTTCAGTTTGGCCATTGTAATAACGACATTGCAAAATACAATCACTAAGCTAGCTCATCTACATCAATACAACCATCATCTTTATAATCTTACATATTTTGATGATATGGCACACGTATGACATTGACTCACCATCTGGCATGTTTTCCACATGTCAAGTGATCAGAAGCTCCAGACAAACGAGATTATTGTCCTTTTTCTTTCATTGAGAGCACTCGTTATTATAAAACTCGACCCATGAGGGTAAGACAGCCCCGGAGCTTTCTACTAAGAAGAAGAACTTCTCACGTAAGTCGAGAAAACTCGCGGACCTCCCTTCCCCCTCCCCCCTCCCCCCCCAACACACACATTGGGACCTGCAGCCTTGTGAGAACCTCGTGTCGGAACCACCATGAGTTACCATAGCTTTCAGGTGTCTAGATGCGGGCTTGACCACATGTTTTGGTGCGGGGAGAGGCGGTGAGATTTTTTACCCGAACCAAAAATTCACTCCTCCTGGAAGTCGAACTCAGGATCTTGGGGGTGCTACTAAGCCACCTCAACCACTAGGCTAAGCCAACATTCGCAGTACTCGTTATTATTACATATACATTTTCAGTTAGACTTTCATCTACTATTTTCTCTCTATTTTGGTGAAGGCCACAATCTCTGCTGTGTAATCGAAGAGCAGCGAGTAACAAACGTATTAGGGATTTACTTTTTGCCTCTTTAGAACTAACACTTTATACTGTAAAATTGAGATGAGAAAAATTACGGCAGCTATGACAATGGTATTGCTTTATCTCTTCTAGCTCTGCTTGCCTATGTTATCTTGTTGCAGGTGTTGGGGTCTCGCCCATCGTAAGAGATTGGATGAAACCAGAGCCTGGTAAAGGGAGTGGATTGTGAAGGCTCTCTGTCTCTATGTGATTTGCTGTCTACAAGATCTAATGATGTGGTCACGTACATGTTGAGAAAAAATTATGTGAATATACCACTTCAACCAGATCATTGATCATGAATGGGTGGAAAGCCTAATTGAAAAAAATAATTTTTCCATCAAAAGAAAATAGTAGATGGAAAGTCTGATTGAAATGTGGATTGAACGGGTGCTTTCAGTGAAAGGGAGTGGATTATGTATGCCACCTCATGAAAGTATGTAGGATTATGGGTGATGACCATATTGATGTAGAGGAGCTAGCTTAATGGTCGTATTTTACAATTTCATGAGTGCAATGGCTAATGGACGGACAAGTACAATGACTACTCATGTATTTTACTTTTAGCCTAATTTGCACTTGATTATTATTATGCCCACCAGCTGTAAGATTAGCATCGCCGGCGCCTGATGGAACCGCGTTTTCCACCTACGGAGGGAGAAATCATCTCATTCCGTGCCTTTCGCCCTCGCCTTGAACATGCTGTGATTACTGTAAGGATGGCCCAGCATGCCGTTTCACTACTAGTCTTCAATGGATTGAACGGAAGCAGATGCAATGGGAAGATACCGTGAGCAGATGCAATGGGACGACGTATGTGCCCGAGTGAGTGAGTGGTACATGCGTAACTAGCGTTTTAGTTAAACACAAGCCAAAAAAAAAAAAAAGGAGACCACACCTAGGAGGAACTAGGTGGTTTTTAGAAGCCATCCTCTCATCACCAGGCTATTCACAACTATAAACCTGAACCGTGCTACTCCGCAATCACAAGGCTCAGCGTTCCTCCTTGCTCATTCATGAACTCTTAATCAACTTTAGTGGATATAAAGCTGTAGCAACTATTGCACCCATCGAAATACAGAAAGAGCCGCAACCACACCATACACGATGACATATGAATGTTTAGGCATACGAATTTGCCTTGAAATTAAGAAACAGGTTTGGAGGTGGCCCATGTGAGGGAACATTTCACACAGAGAAGTTGCACGCACGGGCCACCATGGTACAAGAATGAAACGACAACAACGGTTGTTCCCAGCTCAGGTAACGCAGTTGATAACTTGGTGAGCATCAGCATCAGTTTCCACCGAACAGGTAGCCCAAGGAAGAACCACCACCGGGAGCAGCATGGACCTTGGTCGAAGGGCGGTCCTGAAAACACCATTTCAATACAGCAAAGCGTTAGTTACCTGGCTCGCAACTCAGAAACCTTCAGTTTCATAGCACAGCTAGCAGAAAAGGAGTATGATGCCAGTAATACAAAAAGTTCAATACCAAAAGCATTCTATAAAACTCAGGTCCTCGTAATACTGACAATATGCAGAATGATACTCCCTCCATTCTTTTTTGATGACGTTAGGACAAGGAATTTAGTTCAAAAATGAACTAATATTCTTGTCCTAACGTCAAAGAATAAAAGAACAGAGGGAGTACTAGTATTGGCTAATGCAGAATCACAGCATTAAATATACATCAATAAAATAAAGTGGTTCTTTTAGCAGAACAATTAGCACTTGTACATACTAGTACTTCATTTCAAAACATATACCATGTCAAATTATACCATGTCCCATCACAATATTTAAAACTAAAGATTCATGTGAACAAACATGTGCTCCATTTATTGACAAACAAATATTAGTAGTGAGCAAATCACTGAATTTGATGCTAAAATGGTACCAGCTTCATCATTTCATCTTCAAAAAAATTATAACATTAGAATGCATCACCAACATACGAACATCCCAACATCAATACCCAATACACTCGAGGAAGAAAACATTATTGCAATAGATTCTCTGATTAATATGATCAAAGTTAGATAGCAAAACATAAACTAGCAAGTATACCACATGAAAATCCTACACAGAATTACTAATCAGACTTGCAGTGATGTGTGATGCTCAGCACATAACTTGATTTCAGTGCAACGATAAAATAATTCATATATCATATGGATGCCGAGCTGTAAAGTTTCTTCAAACAAGACATTCCTCAGCTAAATACCCCGAAGCTACATTATTATTATCTAAAGATGGAACGATTGCAACAGAGTGAAATAGAAAACAAAAAAGAAAGTAGCATACTGTAAGGAAGTTCCCAGTGTTCTGTCCATCAGCCCGGTGATAGTTATTGGTTTGGCTGGCAACTCCGGCAGGAATCTGCTTGGCCACATCAGCCTTAGCAGCAGCTGGTTTCTCAGCGGGAGGAGCAGTGGCAGCTGGTGTTGCAGCTGGCTTTGGAGCTGGAGCCTCACCGGTTCCAAAGAGGTATCCCAGAGAACTCTGACCACCACCGGCGCTACCCCCACGGCTCATCTTGATTGTTGACTAAGAGAAACTGAATAGAGTCAAATATTTAGATTAGAAATCAAGCATGAATAAGACAAATTATACCGATAGGTAGTGATGGAACAATTAATCTTGAGTATACTCTACAAAAAAAATGAACATATTGGAACAATGTTTGGATCTGTCATACAAACTCTGATAAGCATCTAGGGAAGGATCTCATCTTCACTAGAGAAAAAGAGGCAGCTTGACAATACAAATATATTTTGGATCTGGCAGCGACAATTGTACCTAATCTATAAGGTTGTGTACTGGAGCCATCTTCCAGGGGAATAAAATCAAGAACAAACTTATATTTTACAATATTTATTTATGCAAGTGGTTAGCGTGCTAACAACAACCACCAAAAGGAAAACTAGCCGGATCCAGCTATTCTCAAGGAAAAAACAAAACAATAATCTCAACCGACACTATTTGTGCCATTGTGCATAAGTGACGGGTCCTGGTTAAACAATTGCAAGTAGCAGTTAACGGGTGCCTGCATGTGTCTGCAGGATTCACAAGGGAATTCAGGGTAACCAAAGACCATGCCCCGCAGACGCAGAACAGGGGAAAAAAAGACAATGTCATACGGATCTACAACAATTTTCCCCGTCAAGAATCTACGAACCGACGACGCTACCTTCCTAACAACCAACAGATCCGCTTGCCGATCGATAACGCGCGCGCATGCGCAAGAAATGGACGGATCTCGCGGGGAGATCGACTCGGCGGCTCCCGGCGCAGATCACGGCAGACAGATTCCACGAACCGAGGACGGGCTGGGAGAGGGATGGAAGGAGGGGACATACGTACCGACAGGAGGAAATCGCCTGTGGCCGGCGGCGGCGGAATCGGGTGGAAGTGGCCGGAGGGAGTGGGTGGTGCCGCCTGCTCTCGTCTCGCTTCTGCGCCCGATCCGCTGCGAACGGGAAGCCTGCGGGTGGTTTGTATAGTGGGGGTGGGTCCGCCAGGCGAGGCATCTAGCCGTCGGATCAGGCAACAGACGGCCGAGATGGCACCGCCAGCCCATGTGGAAGGAACGCTCACACTCGCTGCCGGCCGCTCCGGAGGCAATATGCGTGATGCCCCCTGCACTATAGTGGAGGATATTTTATTCTCTCTTTCCACAAATATCATTCTTTTTTTCAGACGGCATCGCACGAACTTCTGTCAATAATGGGAGCACAGTTTCCCTTTCGGCCTCATGGAATATCTGAAACCAACCCCCATCTCCAATGCAACAATCTGGCTCCGCAGGCCCGGAAGAGGCATCATTTCTGATTTGTGAACCTATATAAACTCGTGAAGGAGAACCGGTAATATACAGCTGATCAGGTGCAAACATGCCCTGCCCCACAATTTGATTACTTCCCAGCTTTCAAGTTCAAGATCATGATCACGATCCTGTACTTTAAGAATTGAAACTAGATTCTACACTTGAGGCCATTTCAAATATGTAACGACTCCAACTCCTGCCTCCTGCCACACCATAGCTAAATAAACAAGCCACTGCGGACAGATGACCACAGTTGAATCAGAGTATCCGATGAGATACTAGTGCGGTCCCAAATCAATGACTGCAGCACAAACAGGCAACTAAAAATAGAAGGTCCGCCGACAGTAGATCTCTCCCAGATGATTACTTGATAGAGGCTACAAACCACGACTAGTCGTTATGTATATAACCATAAATGGTGATCTTTGATACATTAGAATTACAACAACAGCAGTACGAACATGATTCGTGCTGCAAAGGGTAGGTGGTCGAATGACGCAGAGCCTGAAATCACAGCAAAATGCTCTGTTTATCTTTTTGCAGTCGCATGCATTAATTTTTCACTATACCATAAGAATACATCACCACCCTCGGCTAGTCACTCTTAATGTACACGGCAGGTAGGACGTATTAAAAGGTCCTAGAATATTTCTTGATTTCGTATAGGATAGAGGATATGGACACCAAGTCCTTGTTGAGAGCAGATCCACCGTTGATCTTCTTAACACACTCGGTCAGCCGGGTGTAGTAGAGCAGGAGCTGTGTGAGCGCCGCTTTCAAGATCTCCATTCCACAAAGGAAGTTGCTGAAAGATGTAATGACGTCTTTGTGCATCAGTTCTATCGCAGCCTTCCAACGGCTTGCGAAGTCTTTCACCAATGGTTCAACATCGCCAACACTGGCTTTCTCTGAACTAGTAGCTGTGTCTTCCGCTGATAAAGTTCACATAAAGGTTATGTCATTCAAAATAAAGAAAAGCAAAAGGGCACATTTTGTGACAGATGTCAAGTTACCTGAATGGGTTTTGACAAATTTGATCAAATCACTGAAATGTTCTGCAAGCAACTCTTCCTGCAGAAAAATTATGTACACCATATGAACACATATAGAACTTAATACAAAATGATAATATAGTAATGCAAATTATAACATATCAACTCAGCTCTCGGACCAATGACAACTGCAGTACTCTTTTACTTCTTTACTAGTAATGTCTCTTAACATTAAGATCATATCATACACAGGTTTATTTATTGCCATCCAGTAATGATAGCACAACTTCATAGTCAAATTGTCGATACCAAATTAAGACTAATATCAAGATTTATGTGCTATTTCCATCAAAAGGTTTATGAAATGAGATAACCGATATTTGGCCATATAGAATTTTGTTTGATATTATAAGATTGCATACCACATATATTGCGATGTTACTCTTAAGAACCTCCTCAAAGTGAAGTTGTGCTTTGCCACCCTCAGTGCCGGCTTCCTTTTTTACAAAGATCAGAATTGAATAAGGAACAGTGGAAGCATTATAATTTATAACACATTTTTCAGTACAAAAGAATTTCATTTGAAATCAGCAAAAGAAGAACCTACCTTCAAGATGGAAATAGTTAGATCATAATTGTTTATCAGGAAAATAGTTTGCAACTTTGGCTTAGTGAACATCTTGGCCAGCTTGACAAGCAGGTCCTCAATAGCCATTCGTAATCGCTCAAGACTGAGATCAAGCTGCACACAGAAGCCCAAGTTTGCAACTTCCATAAGCTACAGAAAGGAAGGGCACTTAATAAGATGGCATGTGGGTGGGCAATTTTGGGTTCACAACTAACCTGACCATCCCCATGATCAACATTGAGATGAAGTAGAGATGCTGTAAATTCAGCATATCTCCTTGTGACATAGTGTGGATGGACATCATCCTCCCAGAGAGTTTTGATATTTGCATTTCGCAAACTGTTCAAATGCAAGTCAAACACCAGCTTGAAGCGAGGCCAGAGTGACATATTAACCTGCCAATTGTCCATAAGGGCACAATAAAGGTATGGTTCAAATAAAGCTTCAAAGAGATCAGAAGATAATCCAATGCCATTTTCAAAAAAGGCTTCCAACAAGGAGCAAAAATAATGCATAGAGAACAAACCTTATCTAGGTAAGAGTCCAAACAAGGAATTCGTCGCTTAAACATGATAAGCTGCAAAGAAAAACTTCATTCAGGATTAGATGTTTAACAAAATTCAGTCATGGTACTTATACCAGTTTATGGACTTGAGTATAGCAGGATTAGATGTTTGAATCTTTTTGAAAGAAAAAAAAAGTGATTTTTACCGTTGTCTCCGGAAAAATTATAGATGGGCTTACGAGAATCAAATAGGACTAAGCAAGTCAACATGAAAATCTTGCCTTGTAGTTGGGCCAAATCTGAATATTCCCTGGCCCACTAAACAATGAAACTGGACAAGGGAATTGGTACCGGCTTATGAAATTCTAGCATTATAATCATTCAGCACTAACCGTATCTAATGTGCCAGATTTTTATAATAACTCAATAAATCAGAAAAAACATATCAACACAGATAAGAGAATGAGCAAGGCACTGCTAGTTACAACAGTGATAATAGCATGCAGTTTCTACCATGCAGTGATCACCAAATCAATGGTTACTGCACGGAAACAAAAGTACCGTTTTCCTACACACTATATTCCTAAAAACAAGGGTACATATGTTACTAGTGACTCACTGCCTAGTGACTTAAGTCAGCGAAAGCGGTTCCCCTTGTAAAGGAAAAATAAGGAATACCTGGTGCTGATGAATGATTCGGATCATAAGCATTATGCCTATTGCATCATAACAGTTCAGGAGTACAGCATTGAAATGTTCATCAACAACTTGGATTGGTCCTGAGGAAAACAATCGAGATATGCATTAGTCATTTGCGTCTACCAAAATAATGACACTGGCATATAACATCAGGCATAGAACACTCTTTGGAGTCAAACACCAGGTCTACTACTTTAGTTAAGCAGATACCAAGTAAATTGCAATTGTCACAGGTGGCCAGTACAAAAGACAAACCTAATAACAGTGTGTAAGTATGTCTAGCTATCTCTATCTAGCTAAAAATATGCACAGATAATTCTTATATTAACATAGAAGAATCCTACAAAAAGGGTCACACCACCATAAATCTGGCCACCCAATCTCAAATGCAGATGAAAGGATTATCATGCTACCATAAAAATAGCTGTTTACACTAGATATTTTCCAACAAGAATGACAAAATGCAAGTACAAACAAAACACTAGATATAAATAATGTAGAATGAAAACCTGCAAATATATCATGGAATATGGATTCTTCGCCAAAGAAATCATCAGAGAAAAGGTACCTGCAGTTGGTATGCATCTGTTATGCTACACTTGTTCACTAGGTGAGAGAAAAAAATACAAAAGAAAAAAGGCTATCTCAAGCTTACTCTGAAGTTGCTGTATCCATCAGTAGTTTCTGCAAACTCCTGAAAAGGACTTCATATGGATATTTTTGTGACTTGGCTTCCGCTATATGAGGTATCAATGCTGGCTGATCAATTTCCTGATGTAACAAAGAAAGTGCAAAAATAAATTAATTAATAAGGTATGCAGTTGGTATAAAATATTTTGATTTTTGAGCAACTAAATGGATTTCAGAATAAACATAATGCCACATTTCACTCTTAGAATAGTAAAAGGTACTCCCTCCGTCCCACTTTATTTGTCATTCTGGAACTGTTTTTAGGTGCCCAGATTCATAGAATGTTCAATGAAATGAACCTCAACAGACGGTGTGTCCAGGTTCAGAGAATGTTCAATGAATCTGGTAGAAAGCTAGAATAACAAATATTTTGGGACAGAGGGAGTAGTTTATACATATAAACAGTTGTATGGCTATGAGCATTGCTAATTCTGCAATGCGATCGTGTCTGGGGAGGAATTCCAAAAGTCTATTTACCAAAAGTTAGATACTTGGGACTTTGCATGTCCAACTGAATGTGCCAATAGTTTGACAACACAGCGCTGGTGTAGAGAAAACCATATCCTCACATTAGAATCAAACCCAGCTTTAACACAAAATTTGTATACTTCTCCCGGATTTGTCACACTCATTATGGGCTTGTACCAGCTACATTATTGTTTATGAACCAATAATTAAGCTAACCTGAAGACAAATGATGTTATGATTGTCAGAAGTTTTACTCCTGAATCAAACAGGTGATTTGGATGGCAAAAACCATATAACATGATCGGCCCAGTTTAGGTCCCATTGTCATGGTAACACCAATGAACTTAAAAGTTCTAAACTTGTTGATTCTTTCAGATAGAGCATTGGTAAGCAACTTACCTTTAAGATGTTGATTCTTTCACCCAAAGCAAACACTGAAGAACGGGACTTCAGTGGTTCTTTTCCAATGGAGAAAAGAAAGCCTGTACTTCTGGTTTCAACACCAAGTAAGTCGGTGGATGTCGCTATGTCCAACTGTAGCTTCTCCAATGCTTGAATGTATGCACGGAAATGTGCGCTCAGCACCTGAAAGTCAGCAAGGGAAAAGAAAACAATAAAACAAATAAATATTTGTCTAAAATATCCAGAAATGTACATCAGGTAAGTGTATAGGAATAGGATCCTCTTTGCTTCTAGCAGACTTAGATAACACTGCAAAATCATAGCAAATTGGTAATAGGAAGGTTTATGTAGCAAAAACAAAACATGCTAAAATAGAAAAGAGTGGCATAAAAACAAAAGGAAAATTGGAATAATAAATTGTAATACTCCAGTCCAGCACCATGTAAGCACATAGCAAGCCAATTGCGTTTTTCTGGTTACTTCTTGTGTTGACTAGGATTTGCTCTATTTGGGAACCTAAGCATTTCTAGTTCCTATTTTCTAATCCACATGCATTAATAGGACACAATCCACTCTCTCTACTAAAAATGCAGTACTGAGCTGCTCGATGGTCAACACTAGGCAATTGGACAAGGTTGTTGCCCTGATTGTGCGGTGTTTATTCAAATCAAATTGCTAGACTCACCTTATTCATGGTATCAATATAAGCTGCACGAACTTCGGCATATATCTCCTTAGCATGTTCCTTAAGAAAAATTATGGTATATCTGCAGTTGAGAAGGCAACGAAAAAAGAGAGATTACTCAAACAAGACAGTAACATGACAGATCATGTAACAACAAAAAGCAATACCCAATCATTTACAAATATGCACCATTTATAAAATCATTTCCATTCAGTAAAGGTATGTGACAATAAAGTTTGACATACTTGTATTTAAGAAGAACACTCTGTTGGAGAATCTGAATGTTAGTTTTTGGTTTTCTCAAGGCATAGAACTTTTGGATGACAAACTCAAAAATCTGCAAGAAGAATTATGAATGCATTAATAATACACTTACTTTGTAGCAGTATGATATCAGATTGGCGATATAAAATGGAAAACATATCCGTAAGCAACAAAATAAATCAGATGCATTATCTTGTAGTAAACAGCTTGACGGCAGATACAATAATGTTCCTGAATTTGAACAAACAGCAGTCCAAGAAATGGCATTTAGCCCACCCCCATCCCAATTCTATCGACGGTAAAAGGTACTAGTTGTTTATCACTGCACACCACCTGCCATCAAAATCTACCAGACAAGCCAATACTTCTTTAGCACCTGGGAATATTACTTACACATGTTGGTTAGTGTGGTTAGTTAGGGTGGAATCATGTTTAAATAATTAACACCTTGCTCTAATTGATATTTGATAAGTAATACACAACTTTAGCACACCAGTATCCATCATAAACTAATAACATACACCAGGGTCCCATAAAAAAGTTAGCAACTTGGAAACAATATCTATGCACACTGGACCAATGTCCCATTTGTGAGTCTCACTTGATAGTACTCCCACTGTCCCAAATTACTTGTCATTCTAGCTCTGGCACAGGAATTAAGGAGAAGTGAAAAAGGTAGGTCACAGAAAACGGAAAGGAGAGAGATAGGGATAGAGGTGTATTGGAAAGAGAAAAAGGTGAATTGGGAAAACTGGATGAGTGTTGGATTACAAGTAATATGGGACGGAGGGAGTATTTCCGAATTAGCATATTGTTGAAGTGTTACTAAACTGATTCCATGAATATGGCCTAAGATGCTAAATAAGCACACAACGAATACATGGCATGCAAAATGAAACTAAAGGGCAACATTGTTTCAAACCTTTGAAACAGCTTTCTGCCGCAATCTCTCAACCTCAGGCTGAACATCTTTCAGAGCCTTGGACGATTTAACCATGGGATCTGCTTCGATGAATTTGATTTTTTTGCTTAGAGTCTCAAGGGTTTTCATGTATTCATCATTAACCTGCATGATTATGAAAAGGATTCAGCAATACATCAAAGAACAAGTTTTTTGAATATCGCTTCAACAGCAAGAGAAGCAATGCTAATAGTTACAACATAAATCTTTTTTACTTACAATATATAAAAAATAACAAAGGAAATCTGTGGGATAAGAAAATGATATAACCAAAAGGAATACGTCATCTACGTCGGTAAACGAGTGTAGGTAATAACCTCGCCATCAACAATTATGTCGATCATTCTTGGAGGCACTATAATATCCTCAACAAATTTTGATAACTTAGACTCTGCAGCCTGCAATTTGTTTTTCCAACAATGAAGCAACATAAGAATCATAGAAATAACTGAAAATGAAATCAGAAATAGCATTCATAAAAGTTTTGAAGATTATGAATAAATTACAGAAACAAAATAATATCTGACATTTCAGATTAGTGCTTGCATTTGTAATATTTCAGATGGAGTTATTGTTTCATATGACATTATGAGATTTCATTCTTGGCAAATATGATATCAATAACAAAATGACTTCCCTCAACCAAAAAGGTAAGATGTAAATTACTGGGCCCTCCAGATTCTGTTTATGATGTTAGGACAGTTTGTATAGTTCAAAAATTGAACTACTCCCTCTCCTAACATCATAAAAAAATGGAGGTTGAATGTGTTACATATTCACATTTGAAGGTGTAACAAGAATATGCTATAAATGAAATACTTCCAAAAGCACAATAAAAGAAAGAAAATTTGCCATGTTCTAATATCTACTCAAAGGAAGTGGAATAAAGGACACAGTCAAATTTTCTAGTCACACAACATATGCACGATTAAACATATATGTCCTAATCACATAACATGGGATATGGACAATAACCTACCGAAAACAAAGGTCTATGGAATAACAAAAATATCAATGGAAGATATAGTATATGAGATGAACCAGACCTTACGGTTTTTCAACTTCAATCCCATGTCCATTGATTTCTCTTGAAGGACCTTTATCTCTGAGCTTATGGAACCAATTTCTGTCTACCGCAGAAGTCAGAAGATTGTGATATGACTTAGTAAAGAGAGATGGAACGGTTGTTTTATTTAGAGATGCATGCATATATAAAACAAGAAAACCTTAAACACTCTGTTGTTGAAAGACTGTAGGTTACGAAAATCAAATTATATGACAAGTCTTAAAAAATTGATAAACCAGGAACATTGTCTTTCAGAATGATCAGTAGCAGTCCGGAGATATCACAGGGATCACATGAATTGAAATTCGAATCTTAGGATTAAGAGTGGAATGCAGCAACAATATGTAGAATTATCACTACGGGAATAGCAATTATGTTGTTATAATTACAAAACAAAGCTAAAAAGCTTGAAAATGCAAGGGACATTTTAGTGAATTTTTCAAGTAAACCACAGCATTGTCCATATGTTACAACAAATTTGTTATCACCATGTCGCATATGGCTGTTAGTTCGGCCATACAGTAAGTTCAGAAATGTTAATATTACTGTCACAACAAATGACAATATGTAATTACCTGGAATCCAGTCAGTAGTGTCTCCATGTGTGACAAAATGTTGTCGCAATCACGAATTTGATCATGCAATGAAACAAGATTTTCACTTTCTTTAATGTAATCCTACAAGAAAGAAAAAAATGGAATCATCAACTAATCAAACTTCAAGCCACAATTCATTTCTCATTCAGAGGCATAAAGAGCTGAAGGCCCGATATACATAATTAATCTTTTTGAATTGAATTTTGGTGGCAATAACGACCTTATGATAGTCCAAAAACCAACTTATTAACTACAATAAGTTCAAATTCAATTCACTCATGTGAAAATAGCTCTCAGTCAGTAGAACAATGGTGGCGTGGCACAATTGACGTAAACTATGCACAGATAAAATATGCAATAACAATCACCTGTATTGAATCTAGCTCGACTTGACGTATGTTGTTCTCCACACCTTTTGTGTACTCTCGCAGTTTGATGCCATTGGCCAGGATGTTTGCGACTTCCTGCTTGCACCAAGAAAGACATCAGCAACCCCGCAAAGATACAGTATGGCTCTGTTTCACATAGTTCCTTGGCGTTAAATGTTGCATGGAGCTCGACAGCAAGGCAACAGAAGAGGAACTCTGACGGTGGAACAAGAAAAGTCTCACTGCTTCGTGGTTCCAAGGCAAGCTACCAAACAAATAGAAGCTACGAGCTACAAATGCTGCTAGAGCAAAGGGTGGTACCTTGTCATTCTTGCAGTCATCGAGCTCCTGCTGTAGCCCCTCCAGCGACTCGTCATCGCTGACAAACAAACGTGCCAGAGGTAAGCTTTGAATCATAACACATAGATGGCATGGAATGCTCCTGAAAGGGAAGAGGAAGCTTGCGTGTCACGGTACGTACCTGGCGACTTCTTCGTCGAGGGCGAGGTCCCCGACGAAGACGCCGAGGTCGAACCGCTCCTTCTGCCCCTCGAGCGCCTCCGAGGCGGGCACAGACTCCATAGAAGAGACGGCGGGATTGGGATCGCTGAGACCGGACGGCAGCGAGGGGTGGGCTCCGATCCAGATCTGCCTCCGGTGGCGGGGGTGTTGGGATCGGATCGGACGAGGCCGAGGAGCTCCTTGGGGAAGTGATGGACGGACCCGGGAAGGAAGAAGGTGAAGCTGGGCTGGGCTGAAACATTACGGTGGGCCTATGGACATGGTCCGGTAAACAGGGCTGCAAAGGATTTTTTTTTGTTCAGGATTTATTAATTTAATATAAATAACAGTTGGAAATTTGACAAAACTAGCAGCCCTATGCCTGCTCAATGGACGAAAACTAAATATCGCCCATCCGGAGTATACCCCCCTTTCGAAGGGCAACAAGCTACAGTGCCATTTTTTCTTTTTTAAAAAAATTTTCCTGCCTTATTGGTAAAGCATCTCAAAACATCAATTAAAAATACTTTTAAACATCTAAAACTAATACCTACGTGGTGGTAAACAATATGTTTATGTGACCATTTTAGTATTTGATGAATCCCAAAAGTTGTTGGCAAGTTTAAACTAATAATTCATAAATTTGACTAGTTGTTAATAACTAATGGTATCCTTATTATTACCAAAATAAGTTTTTCTTATGGTTAGGTTATATTTGAAAGTTTTGAGTTATTTAGATTGAATTGAAATTTGAATTCAAAATTAAAGTAGAAATCATTATATAAACTTTAGCACCACCTAAGAAGCCAATGGTCCCAAAAAAATGTTCCCAAGAGAGCAAAATATTCATGTTAACGACCTAGAGTTTAAATTATAGTCATTATATTTTGAAATTGAGTTAAATTCAAATTACTAAAAATTTTGAAATATAGCCTAACCTTAAGAAAAAATTATATTGGTACTAATACGGACACAATTAATTTGTGTAATTTTTCATTAATTTTTAGAGAAGGTTGAGATGGTCTGAAAATTCAATTAGTTATTAACAAATAGTCATATTTATGAATTATTAGTTTAAGTTTTCCAACAACTTTTGGAAATTTCTATGTTAAAATGGTTTCATAAACATGTTGTTTATCACCATGAAAATCAAAATTATTTTTAGGTAAAAGTATTTTTAATACATACTTTCAGAGGCTCCAATAGAGCAGGAAAAACAAAATGGAATTGTAGCTCGTCTCTCTTTGAACTAGGGTATTTCCTTTGTTGCGTGTCAGACAGGCAATATTTAATTTTCGCCGATTGATCGGATGATAGGTTGCTGGTTTTGCAAATTTTGGATCAAATTGTTATTTATATTAAATCAATAAAAAATCAATTATTTATAAAAGATCGTTTTCCAAATGCAATTACCTCCGTCCACATGCATAAAGGAAACAACTGAAAGAAACAAAACCAATTACATGCACCACGGTGGATTTAGTCATATTGCAACATTTTACGACATGTCTCTATATGTAGGGCTTTCTAGCATTAAAAAAGAAAATAGTCAGTATGTTAAAAGACTGTCATACCTTTCATTTCTAATTTCATCCACCTATCCATTAACTTTCCTACCAACGTCAAAGTTTGTCCTATTTAGAAAACACCCTACATTTAGGAAAAAAATTCAATCTCCAAACACCCTATATTTAGAGATAGAGGGAGTATATGAATTCTAGTTATATTGTAAAGCAACACCATATGTTGAAGTTATAGTCATGTGATCCTAATTTTATCCAAGAAATTGTTATCAAACCTATAACAATGACAATGAAGATCTTACAACATGTTTGACTTGTCGTAGGCATCGTGATTTACCATATAACAGTTCGTTGTGAGTCTTGTTTCACTCAAACCGATTTGATATGTTTAGAGATCAGACCTTCTATGGTAACTATTCATTTCAACACGTGTTATAAAAAGATTAACCTTTTTCTTTCCTTTACGACTTAGGAAATATAATCATGTAGACTACCCTTTGAATTGGACCTTTTCCTATATTTTAGTGAGTCGTTAAGATATATGCAATAAAACCTAAAAAAACTAACATACTTGTTGAATCAGGCTCAAAGCATCCAGGGGTTATAGAGGACGATCTCATTGCTGACTTTGCATCAAATCGCTTACCTTTGTAGCTTTTAGGAACAAAATGTTGATAAGGTAGAAGATAGTTCGATACAAACCAAATAGTGTTTGGTTCAAGTGGTTCAAGAGACCATACGGCTATTCAATAAAAAAACACGCTTATTAAACACGCTTATTAGCTAGCTGGTTGAACGTGCCATCTGAAACAAAACAAACAAGAAACATGACTAAACAAAAGAAAATCACATAGACAACGAGTACTTTTTGCTTACAAATCATTCATCAAAAAGCTTTTACAAATGATGTTCGACCGATAGAGTTTATTCCTTTTTTCATTTCAAACTATTGTCTCCTGGTAGTATTTTTTTCTGAGTTAAACATATGGAAATTGAGATTCATTCGTGATAAAAATTACATTTTTATTCGGTAAGTGTCTAAAGATACGAACAATATTCAAGTAGTCCTATTTATTTAATTATTGGTGCTCTCACCGATAAGGGATCTCACGAATAATCCGTAAGTCATTTCACCGAACGGGAAAAGGGCAAAAGCAAAACCCCTTCAATTTTTCTAAAACCCCGTGCATTTCTATTTCGCGTTTGACTTCTGCACACGACCATTTCACCGCCGCTGCTAGCTTTTCCGGAGTTTCATACTACCTCATCTGCGCCGCTGCGGTGGCCGCCTTATCCAGCGATGGTGTCGGAGAAGGCCTCCGCAAGCAAAGTATATCGTCTCCACACTCCTCTCTCTTCGGCCATTATTCTTTCTCATTTCTCTCGTGTTCGTTTCTTCTGTCTTGGCCCGAGAGGCGTCACGAGAAGTTTGGTGGCGTTTCGGTCTAGTAAAGGCGACAGGATTTGTCCGTGCTTTTTATGGGTGCGCGTTGATGGTACTAGTATGAGAAGTTATTTCAAAATTTCAATGTTCTATCCGTGTTAGTGTACTTTATTAAACGATGAAAAGAAAAAAAATATATTTTGTTTGTTTGTGTACATGCGCGATCAGAGGAGATTATGTGAAGACAGAAGCAGAGCTTTACGTTTTCCTCTGTTAGCAGCTGCTCACATTGGAGCCGCCAACCCGCCGTCCTAAATCTACTGAGTCCCGGCCTGGCGGGTCCTCGTAGCCGCCGCCTCGACTCGCCTCGCCGCCAACCCGGCCGCCACCCAGGGGCGCTGCCGACTCAACCACAGCCCGCCGCCCGCGCCGTCCGTCCTTCCCCGGCAGGTAGGTCCCCACCGGCGCCACCCTTTCCCTCTCTCCGCATTCGCGGCGCCACCCCTCCCTCTCCCGGCGCGCGACGGGCCGTCCCCCTCTCCTCGGCGCGCGGCGACGGCGCCGCCACCTCTCCTCCGCGCGCGCTTCGGCGTCGCCCCTCGCTCTCTCCCTCGGCGCTGCCCCTTCCTCTTATCCCCCGGCCGCGCGTCGCCGCCGTGGCCTCCGATCCGGCGAGGACGAAGGAGGCCTCCGCGAATCAACGCCCCTCCGTGCCGGCCCAGGCGGCCCACGGCCGACGCGGGCCACCGACGTGGAGGCGGCGACGTGACCGCCGTGCCGGAAACGGCGTGGCGCGCGGAGGCCGGCCACGTCGTCCAGAATGCTGTGTGGGCAGCAATGCCTTCCAGCTTCAGTTTATATAATATAGATATAGATATGTACCATGTTATGCACTTTTGGGCTCGGGTGTTGTAAGAGGTTTAGGATTGGAAACTTTCCCCTTTTAGAGTCAATGAATTTCTGTTGTCCTCGGCCTCTCTGACTTGTCTAAAATCGTGATTGCGGTGGCTGTAGTTTTAGTGTTTGGTTATGGAATGTGATTTCTGCACTCTTTGGCTGTTAGCATCATATGAAAGGCTTACTGCACGAATTAATCTTGTGGGTCTAGCCTGGTTTGGTCTGTAACAGGTACGAGGTAGGATCTACTGTTGATATCACTCTTGGTCACTAGTAATCGTGACTTGTATTAAGTGTATCATTTTCAAGGGTTTATGTATTTATTATAAAAAATGTATTATAAATCTTCTGAGGATTCCGTTAACCTTAGTGTTGGAAACTTTTCTGCTAGCAGTTGCTTTGCAAATTTCTTTCCTTATCATTTGTATGACAATGATGATTTTAGAGATCTTGGACATCCCCTGGAGGAAACAGATGATGTAGGTAGCTGATTGGTTTTCATGATGAAACAATAATAACTATTTGGAATTCATTAAAATATAGGCATTTTATTTTTGTTAATGTTTTCATCGGGAACAATAACTTTGTTGGATTTTTTTGTTCCTTTTTGCCCTTGGTTGTCAAGTTTTACAAGCTGCTCTTTTGCTTATGCCTGTCAGGCATTAGATCTGTGTCAATGTTTTCAGTGCAGATATTTATGCAGTATTGTTATTTTTTTTTTGATAAAGATTATGCAGTATTGTTGATACTCACTTACATGTAGGCATCATATTGAAAATGTATCATCTTGCTTTGACATGTTTACTACCTGTATTTTTTTATTCTACAAGGATGCTGCCAATCATATGCACATTTATTGAGACTTCTGAAAAAAGCTTCCTCCACTAAGGATTTTATTATTGTGCTTCTATGGTAATTATATTCATGTACTTATTTGTGTTTGAGATATGACACTAATGTGTTCCTCCTTGCAGCAATGACAGGGCAAGTAGGAAGCCCGGTAAATGATCCGATAAGTCCCCATCTGGTGAGATGTGTTCAATTTAATACTTGAAATAATTACCAGTCTTGCTGAATGTGATTTTATTCTTCACAGATAAGTGGCGCATTTGTTCAGCAATACTACCACATTCTTAACGAGCAACCAGAGCAAGTGCACAAGTTTTATCAAGATTCAAGCATTCTTGGCCGACCGGAGCCCAATGGAACCATGGGGTCTGTCACCACTCAGGCTGTAAGTTATTAGATCGAGTTTTATTTTATTCTATTGTTGTAATAGCCATATCCATGAGAAACTGAAATTAACCCAATGGCCATCTTTCTTCTGAGCAGGCCATTAATGAATCAATCATGTCTATGGACCTCAGGAACTGCTTAATAGAGATAGATACTGCTGACGCGCAATTATCTCACAAGGGTGGGGTGCTAATTGTTGTCACTGGATCCTTAACTCTATCTGGAGGCGTTTGTCGTAAATTTACCCAGTCATTCTTCCTAGCTCCGCAAGAAAGTGGTGGATACTTTGTTCTCAATGATGTGCTCAGGTTTATACCAGAGAGGCCGCCGGCTGAGACAAATCAAGTTGTTACTTGTGAAAATGAAAGCAGCCAGATTGCTATATCTTCATCAGAAACATGTTCAGCATTACCAGAACTTACTGCAGCTGAAAAGAGTCTGAACTTAGACCATGTGATAGTTGAGAGTAATGTGATGGAGAGGCAAGTTATCAACCCTCCTGTTAATGGTTCTGCCATTGAATATAATGTTGCCTCTGAGCCACCTGTGCAAGTAGCCAAAGAGGGTCCAAAAAGAGCCCAAGTTGCTACTGTTCTCCCTCCAGCTCCCACTCATAGGGATATCACTAAGAAATCTTATGCGTCCATTGTGAGTTATCTGTCATTCTAATATTTTTGTGGTATTGTGCATACTGTATATAGTAGTAACACAAGTACCTTCCTTTACTAATGCTTGTCTGTAATACATTGCAGAAATGGTTTGGGTAGTTTTCAGTTATGATTTACATATTATTACTGATTAGCTACCTATTTTGTCTTGCTTTGCAGGTGAAGGACATCAAGGAGGGCCCACTGTCTGTAACAGTTATAAGGTCAACACCATCAGTTCCTAGACAAAAACATCCTCAACCTGTCACCAAGGACGTCGAAGTTCCTACAAAATCTTCTACAAAACCGGCCCAGGATAACGAAACCACTGCAAGTGATGGGATGGTTGCTGAAAACAACTCTTTGCACAATGGTTAGTTTTGGTTGTGACTTCAGCATATGTGGTCCTATGGGCATGTTAGCTATACTGACATTATATTCTCCTGTAGAGCATGGCTATTCAGTTTTTGTCAGGAATTTACCTGCCTATGCCAATATTGAATTAGTTGAGGTGGAATTTGGGAAATTCGGTGCTGTCAAGCCACATGGTGTTCAAGTCGTTCACCATCAGGTTAGTGTACTTTGGTTGGGCTGTGGTTTGATCTATGATGTCTATTTTAACCATTTTTAGTGCAATGCTGCAGTTTGATGGCTTTTGCTTTGGCTTTGTCGAATATGAGTCCCAGCAGTCTATGCAAGCAGCGATTGAGGTTAGCCTTTTATTCAGTACTTCTGATCACTGCTTGTGTAGTACGAGCCTGTGCCCGTTCTCTCCACGATATGTATTTGAACTGTGAAACTTTTCCAGTTCTATGCTCACTGCTTCCTTTTGCTAATGCCTACTGATATTTCAGAAAATACTGTTTGCCTTTGTGATAATGTATGTGATGCTCCAAATTGATGTGGTAATTCTTTACCCCCAACTGTCATCCAGGCATCTCCGATTCGTATTGGTGACAATAAAGTCTTTGTCGAGAAGAAAAAAGCCCCTACACGAGGTAAGAGATCTATCTGATCCAAAACACAGTAAACTGAGAAATTTGGGTCTTATTACTACAATTTGATACTACTTGACTAGCTGTACCAAAAACTTGACCTGCGGGGGTATGACGCCCCTCGAGCATTGGGTTAAGGAGAAGATCTCTCACGCAGATGAAGAAAAATCCTCGAACCTCCTTTCCTCCACCCTTACACGGCGGCCTCATTGCCCATGTGAGTGTGGACTGGGCCTTAAGCTGTGCTTTGGTGCGGAGTCAGACGAGGGGATTTTTTTTTACCCAGGCCACGTAAATTCGCTCCCACTGGGAATCGAACCCGGGTCACTAGGGTGCTACTCGGAAGCCTTAACCAGTAAGCTAAGAGCCTTTTCACGACTAGCTGTACCAAAGTCTTCCTGTTTAGTAATGTGTATCATCTTCTAGATTATTCAACTTGTCAAAAACATCCATGTGTCGTAAAATTTGTGGAGAAAATTGCAAGATGTCTAGGGTGATATTACCTGATTGCCTGTTTGCTTTTAGTTTTTTATTGACTGGTACTTTGTTTGGGTGAGTATTTTAAGGGCATCTGTCCATCTTTTTGTGCTGGGCATTCGTAGAATTTTAATACTCTTTGTTTATTTATGCAAATGAAGTTGATGGACTCTCATGCTGTTTGTTCATCTGCTCTGCTTATTTGCATCTATTTGATTGCATTTGAAGATATCTGACTCTGATAACTCTTGCCTCAGTTATGAGGAGTGGTGTCTACCATCGCAGCGATAATAGTGAAGGCGCTCGTTTCCAAGCTGTCAGGGGAGTGCACCGAGGTGATAACTTTGGAGGACAAGGAGGTGGCTATCACTTCAATTCCAACTACAGAGATGTCGACCACTTCAATCACAGGAATGAAGGCCATGAGAACTACAGCCGCAGGAATGATGGCAGTGAGTACTACAATCGCAGGAATGACGGTGGCAAGAACTATGACCGCAGGAATGATGGTGGGGAGAACTACAACCGCAGGAATGATAGTGGGGAGAACTACAACCACAGGGGTGATGCTGGAGAGAACTATAACCGCAGGGGTGTTGGTGGCGAGAACAACCGCAGGGGCAACATTGGCGAGAACTACAGCCGCAGGAATGATGGTGCCGAGAACTACAACAGCAGCGGCGAGAACAGCAACCGCAGGGGCAACATGGGTGAGAACAACAACCGCAGGAACGATGGTGGCGAGAACAACAACCGCAGGAACGATGGTGGCGAGAACTACAACCGCAGGAATGATGGTGGTGAGAACTACAATCGCAGGAATGATGGTGGTGAGAACTACAACCGGAGAAATGACAGTGAGAACTACAAGCGCAGGAATGACAGCCGAGAGAGGTACAACCACAGGGCTGATGATGGAGAGAACTTGAACCGGAGGAACTTGAGAAATCAGAACGAGTTCTCAGGAGGTCGTGGACAGGGGCCGCCACCGGGGAATGGGTATCACCAGAACAGCAATGGATTCCAGCCACCTCGTGCGGTCCAGAATGGCAACGGTAGGTCTGCTCGTGTTAATGGCCCCAAGCAGCCGCCAGGTGCTGCTTAGATGTATCACCAGGTGACCCGTCAAAGTAGGAAACTAGAGACTCATTTGTAAGGATCACAGTAGAAGCATTGCTGATGAGACAGTTTAGAAGCATCTAATATTGTTTTTGGCACTCTGGTCGCTACCGTCTGAGTAGTGGCAGCGGTCCATTGGTGGTAGGTGAATTTTGTATGTTGATTAGTTGGCGCGGCGCTGACTTAACGTCCATGGTTCATTGGTCCGTAATTGTTTCATCTGTTGGTCAGAACTGAAAAGTTGGATACTAAACGTAAGATGTGGTATGCATGCAGATGCAGAGATTTAAGGTACTCTGGCGTTATTATCGACATGGATCGTGGTTTCCTTCAGTAATGCTGTGTTGTGCGTGAAGCATCAGCAAATGCTTCATCTGTTGGGTTTGTTGCTGTTTGTCTCTGTAGAACCACGCGTAACCATACCCGATATCACCCAGATGAACTGAACCAGACCGCGGAAAAGGTTGGGTCGTTGATTCATCATTGTTACGTGTGATATGCGAGACTAATTTTACGCAGACGAACGCTGCCTAACAATGAGAAACAAGTAGTACTAGTATCCAGTCTCATGAGCAGTGTCCAAGACACGGAAACAGATAGATAGATTTGCCAAAAGAGACGGTGGGATTCGCTGCCCGATTTGGCGGATCATTGGCGAAAGAGACGCTTGAAGGACCCAATAGTTTCACTATGCGTTCTACGGTGGCAGGCAGGATCTGCTCTGCTCATGTTGCGCCGACTGCTGCTGACGGTGACTCGTAATTAATCTCCGCCCGCCGCCGCCGCCGGGAAGTAATTCTGCTGTGACTCGACACCATCCTTCCTTTTTTACCGAAGCCCTACCCACCACGCCGACAGGTGGGCTCTAGGGGCGAGGTGGGACCTGGTTTCAGTGACTCACATTCCAGGCAGGCGCGGCACACGTGGCAAGCCAGAGCGTCAAACACGACACAGGAAAGCAGGAAGGAAGGACCTCCGCTGTACTGGACCGGTCCTTGCCTTGGGTTGGGTTTGGTTGGATACGGCTAACGTTATGGGCCCGCCACGCAGCGGCAAGTTGCAGCCACCACTTGCCCACTTGTGTTGTGTTGGGTCTCTACTGTTGATCAATCTTTTTTTTTTTTGATTACTCCTCGCCCCTGACCTGGCACAAAGGAAGCTGCGTGCCTTTCCTGTGGGCGGGCTGGATTCCTATCATCTTCAGCCGAGCCGAGCTGCTGCCGGACTCGATTATGGAAGGCGCGAGCCTGGCTGGGCTCCTCCGACGACACAGGGCTCTACTCCGGGGGCGCGGTGCGAAGAGCCCGCCGCTCCGGTCGTAGGGGGTGATGCTCGGTGAGGAATTGTAGCTGCGTCATCTGATTGAGGTCATGTTTGGACCATATACTAACACCCTGTTTGGCTGATCAATAAGCATTCAGCATAAGCTGACTTCTTGACCAGCCGAACAGCCAAACAGACCATAAGCTTGTCACAATTAAGTTTAGATAATAACAGTTTTTTAAGTTAGGGGTGTTTATTTCTATGAGTTAAAGGGCTAAAACTAAACTTTAGCTCTAGGAAACGAACGGGAGGGTTAAAGTTTGGACTAATCTTTAGCTTCTAGAGAGAAAGAAGAGCTTAAAAGGAGGTAAAACTTTAGGCCTCTAAGAGCTAAAGTTTAGCTCAAATTTTAAGAGCTAAACTTTAGCCCCTAGAGGAAACGGACACCCCTTAGTAATATTGGTTCTTGTCATATTTTACCTAAGGTTAGTTAGTCAATTTTGTTGTCCTTTCTTGTAATAAGTGGTTGTACCCTCTTGTGAGGCCAAGGTGGGGATAAAACCAATTATCTAAAAAAAATATGGCGGGGTGTTCGTTTTCTTTAGGGACTAAAGTTTATCTCCTAAAATTTGGGCTAAACTTTAGCACCTCTTGAAGAGCTAAATTTTTACCTCCTTTTAGCTCTTCTTTCTCTCTAGAGCTAAAGATTAGTCTAAACTTTAGCTCTCTTGTTCGTTTCCTAAAACTAAAGTTTAGTATAAAGTTTAGTTTTAGCTCTTTAGCCCATAGAAACGAACACCCCCTTAGCTCTTTAGTCTATGAAAACGATCACCCCTTAGTCATCCATCTTAGGTAAGAACGTGCGGCGAAATTAGTTGGCAACGCCCTACTTCCAACGGAAGCGGCTGAAAATCTGTCCCAAGCCGAGCCAAAGCCGCTTGAGCTCCCATCGGCTCGTCCTCGTTCTTTGTATGCCGGCCCAACACGTGGCGACGCACTCGGTTCCGACACGCGGCCTCCCTTCCACGCGCTCGTCGTCCATCCCTCCAATTATCTAACCCCCACTTGCCGCTAACCATAATCTCCCACTAATCAGCAGGCAAAAAGAAACCTTTTTCCCTCATCAATCAATCAGCAGAGCAGGGTGGGTTAAGACTTAAGAGGAAGGAAGGAGGAACAAAAGCCCGAGAGATTACAATACAAGGCGGCCACGTCCCCCCTGTCCCCTTCTCCCTTCTCTCACCAATCGCACCGCCCCCTGCAGAGATCTGATTGCCTCTCTTGCCTTCTTATCTCCTCCTCATTCCTCCTCTCGTTTTCCGCAGTATCCTCTTCCGATTCTGCTCCACCTATCGTTCTTCGTCGTTGAGCCATTGCTTCGCTGTTCTTTGGTCGTTTCGCCCGTGGATCCCTTGGAAGCTTCGGCCGGTATGCGGGTGGTTGCTTGCGGCAAATCCGGCTTCAGTTGTTTTCCTCCCAATCGCTTGGATATGGCCTCTTCAACTTGATTCTGCCGGAGCTTCTTGCTCTTTAGCTCGCTTCTTTGTACCAGCATACGCCGGAGTAATGGCGTCCAGGGACTTCCTGTGCGCGTTTGCCGGCAAACGCGCGCCGCCCGATGACGCGGCCGGCGGCGAGTCGGACGACATTGAGCTCAGCCTCGGCCTGTCCCTGGGCGGCCGTTTCGGCACGGAGGCCAAGCGTCCGCGGCTGGCGCGCTCCTCGTCCATCGCCTCCGTCTGCTCCGTCTCCTCCCTGGACGGGGACCGCGACGCCGACCCTGTCCCGGCAGCGCCGCTCCCGCTGCTTCGGACTAGCTCGCTGCCCACGGAGACCGAGGAGGAGCGATGGCGCCGCCGCGAGATGCAGAGCCAGCGTCGCCTCGAGGCACGCCGGAAGCGCGTCGAGCGCCGGAACTCCATGGGATCCTCTTCCTCCTCCGGCCCGGGAAGCCCGGCGGCGACGCCGCCAACGGGATTCAGCTAAGGAGGTCGACTGGGTCGCAGGGAAGCAGCTCTGTCAACGCAAAGGAGCAAGGTATAAAAACATGTATATCTTTGTTGCCATTCCTTGTGTCCATTCCATATCATCCAAATTGTAACTTGCTACATTACTGATGCATTTATCACATTGGGGTTGGGTTGGAATTATGAAATATACCACCCCCATTGGGGTTGGGTTGGAATTATGAAATATACCCCCTCCGTTTTTAATATCTTCTCATTAGCACATGCATTCTTGTTTAAAAATGAACTGAACTTGTCCTAACAATAACGATAAGAGTCCAAGCTTGTTTTCTACTGTACCTTTTGTTGCCTTAAAAAATTCAACGTCTTCTCAACTTTATTGTGCTATCAGTGGCAAGCACCACATGAAGAATAGGTAGATTCTTTAGGTGACCATTCTCGCAAATTCTGGCCAGTATGTCTGATCAGTTTCAAGATTTTGTGTGTAGTTACAAGCCATATTCCACTCCACTTTCAAAAAAATGGGTGCAGGAGGGACCAAAATGCAACCCTAGCTACAAACGACATATAAAATGTTAAAAGGAATATGACCGAGGATAAAGCGATTAATGGGAAACTATGTCATTTCCTGCTGTGGAATGTTGCCGTGTATTTCTCCATCTGATAAATCGATGGAACTTAATAGGTCAGAAAAGGAGAGTAATTTATTTTTGAATTAGAAATTGTAACTTAGATTAAGCTGTTTGGCTGTATGTACTAGCAGTAAAGCCGAACAGCACACAATTGTTGTCTTCTAGTTACATTTGACCACTTTTTGATTCAAAAAAATATAAATTACTATCATATATTTTGTTATGACCCACCACTATAGAAAGTTGAATCATAACTTATAATTTTATATATTTGAACTAATATTTTGAATAAGAAGAACGGCCAAACGTAACTCAAAAAGTCGATGGCGACAACAATTTAAGGACGGAGGGAGTATCTAGCAACCATACATAAAATAAAATAAAGCCCTTTCAAGACTGACTCTTCCCCTTGTAAATAAAATAAAAATAATTGCCACGTAATTCGCTTTGCTTTTTACTAATACGCGATATGCCACTATGACCTACCTACCTTTGTCTTGTTTATCATGACACCCTTTTTCTTTATCTGAAGAGGTAATACACACATATTGTCATACACGATCAAATCATTAGTTGCTAAAAGAATTTTCTTGGCTTGCTTATGGTCCACTTGATCCTAAGAGCATGCAATTTTGCCTTAAAAAATAAAGCATGAAATTTAAATGCTCTATATGTTTCATTGTTTTGCTTGATGCTTAACTGTTTGTCAAAAGTCTCATTCAATTGCATAATTGCCCTAAGCCATTTTGAAATTTCCTATTCAATCGACTGATTGCTTATTGTTAGCTGGTTATCAATGTAGATGATCTCTAATCAACATCGTACTGAACATCCAGTTTCTGCTTGCATTTTCTCATCAAGGAATCTCAAAATCTTCTTCCTATCTTCCCAGGTCTTGCTGGAAGTGCAGTAGTTCAGTCCGCAGACGCTAGGAGTAAATCAGCTGTTGATAGTAATAATACCAAGCAAAGCAATGCACTTCCTCCCCCAACATCGACTGGGAAGCTAGTGAACGGCACTGCAACAGAGCAGCCTCGGCTGCGGACGCTAGGATCTCTGACAACAAGAACTAGCAGTACAGGTGACATCAGGAAGATCATGATGGAGGACATGCCAATGGTCTCATCCAAGGTGGAAGGACCTAATGGCAAGAGAATTGAAGGATTCCTATACAGGTACAAGAATGGCGAGGATGTGAGAATAGTCTGCGTATGCCATGGTAGCTTCCTCACACCCGCGGAGTTTGTGAAGCATGCTGGTGGCGGTGATGTCTCAAATCCACTTAGGCATATTGTCGTCAACCCCTCACCGTCAGTGTACTTGTAAGTTGTAATCAATCATGAACCATACCTAGAGAGAGGTTGTCGGTGTTGTAACCAACAGTATTGTAACCTGGAGGCTCCCAATTTCAGTGAGCAACGAGTAAGTCAACAGCATTGTGTATTCGTATTTTACATAATTCCGAGAATGACAGTAAATTCATTATCATATGAAAAAAATGTTGATATTGTTTACAATTACAATATTACAGGACCTTTCCTTTTCATGTTATGAGCGGACTTATCTGTTGGGCTGCGCGATCTAGGACTTTCCTTTGTGAAGAATTCCCCATACCAACTTGAGAACAAGAAACGGCCGGGGCCTTAAAATTAGCTTCTTTGATTTTTTTTTTAAAATCTTGTAAATACATCATCTATTTTCCTAATGAAACAACCCAGAATCCTAACTATTCATTAGCTTGTCTATGCGAATGGAACCAAAAGATGTATCAATATTGACCCCTATCTTTTTACCTGTGCGTGCAAAGTAGCATTTCATCTGTTTTTTTTACTTAAAAAATGAATTTCCATTACCTCATTTCAAGCTAAAAAAGAATGCAGGTATTCGTCCGTACAGGTAAATGGGAAATATTTATGCAAAAAACCCAGCAATGCAGCAAAACTCGTCACTTGCATATGATGCAGAAAAATGGGTTACAGGAAGCCATGTATGCTTAACACGGGTACAAAAATTGTGAGTACTGCACCCATTTGACCACCGTGAACAAAAGATCCCTAGAAAAACACAATAATGCCTAAACCTTTGCAACCTTTTTTTTGCCAGTCTTCGATTTCATGTTTTTCTTTTTCTGCTTCTTGTATTCCTCATACATGCTTATAGATGACATTGTGTGGTTCAACTCGGCTCTCAATCTCTCATTCTCTGATATGCCTCTTAGTACTTCAAAATGACTCTCCAACCTCCCTTTCAGGTCATCTTCATCCACTGAGCATTCTGCCTTCTTAAGCATATCTGCGCTCAAAGCAACAAACTCCTTTCCACGCCGTTTCCTTTTGCAATTCAGTGTCAATACTTTGCTGGCTGGTCTTGACAATTCCCGTTCAATTGACAGGTCTCTATATGCTTCTAGCGGGTTCACATTCAAAATTGGAACTGGGTTTTGTGTAGGGTTCAAATTTGCCATGCTCAAGATATTTGAAGCCATTGAGGAAATAGATATGTCGTAATGCTTCTCTAGGAGGCTCAGCTCCCAAAGAACTGAAGCAAGTCCACCACTTAAATATGGATCATTAGCCTCTGGGTCATATTTCTGAATAAATGAATAAACATGATGAGATAAATACAAAGTGTTGATTGTCTATTCTGGAAAATGATTGGATAAGAGAAGAAAAAATACCGCTACCAAGGAAGACAAGGAACCTCCACCAGAATCATTCTCTAGCATGTTTCGACACTTGCTATTCTTTTGGAGTAGATGCTTCAGTGTGACTAGCGCTGAAGTAATAAGAAACAAGTGCACATCATTATAAAAATGATTATGCCTCATACAAGATACTTGTAACGTCATTCAGGAATGAAACAGATAAACTGTAATGCGGATCGAATAATTATCACATGATCAAGGCAGACAATAATTGTCACATAATCAAGGCAGACAAATCATATGCCTACTAAACATAAGCTGCACAAATTATTTATATCAGGGTGGTACACTAGATTATAAGTAATTAAAAAATATGCTTCTGCAGACGAATACTTGCATCCCACTGCCTAATTTTGGGATATAACACCCAAAATTAAATAGAAATTAACTCAAAAACAGTGTAATCTAATGTAGGTCAGCAGTCAAAATAGAAAAACCTGCTATTGCTTCTGCAGAGCCAAATGAAAGAGCAAACGTGGCCAAACGTTTAATGAAAGCTGCAGCTCTTAGCATATCCTGCTGCTTGCCTTCCCAAAGAAGTGTTTTTAGAGCATCAGCCAATACATCACCACGATCCCTAGATACATAGAAAATGAGAATGATTATGCTTGTCATGGTAGAGAACAGCTACTTCAGATTTGAAACAGTAATTTCTTAAAATATATATATCTACCGTGTGCCCGAGATTTTTTGCCCCTAGAATGTATTGAACACCAAAAGCAAAATCGTAGCACATTGCAAAGTAGACTTGGAAAATCAAACAAACTATAAGCTAGTTGAAAATATATAAAGTGTTGAATTTGTTTGGATATTATATAAATGGTCAAATCCACGATTCTTCTAATTTACATTCATGTTTGAAAAAAAGACTAATAATATGATCATGGGATAAAACTCTATTGCAGTGAGTAACAGTGAATAATAAGCAAGTCGTGGGGAAAACAATTACATGCCATAGAACTCTTCTTTTTTACACGAAGATGCCATATAGAACTCTTGATGAGTAGTGAATAGTTAGTAAATGGGAAAACAGAAACAAAAAAACATTTACTACAATTACAGTGGATAACAAGGCAAGTTAATTGAATAACAAGGCATGCATATGGAAGAAAAAACATTACAAAATGAAAAAAAAAACTACACGGTTCAATAATCATTTGAAAACAATAGTGCAGAGAAATCAGAAGTTATCTGATATAGTTAAGATGAATGGTAGCCAAATACAAATAAGAATATATAACCATGACAGAGAATAGTCCCACCTGTCTGGTCGATACTCCAGTATGAGGTTGAAAAGCTGTACAAAGAAATCCTGCAGATCTACATTTAAAGCCTCCAGGTTGCTCCTCCATACTTTAAATGCAACAATGCAGCATTGCAGACGTTCTGAGACAGATAGTGAATCAACACGGGGACTTTTATCCTGATGGTCACTATATCCAGAAAGCTTCTTGAGGCAAGAGATGAGTTCCCCCATAAAATCCAAATCAATTAAATGCGAGAATTTTCCTAAGCCCTCCAAGCATGGACCTAGAAGTGGGTGTGAGACACCAAAGGAGACATTATTGCCCTTGGACCTGGAATTTTGAGGATAAAATGATCATCAGTCTGGGTCTCTGCTACAATTAGTGAAACTTTATTCTATTAAAGCAACTTTGTGTCAGGGTAACAAGATAGCCGGATAACATAATATAAACACATAAATACGACAGACCTTGAAATTGAAATGCTCATTGTATGTTTCAAAATGCGAAAATATGTCTCAAAAAGAGCAGACAGTGTTTCCTGTTGTATTCTTCTTCGCTCCTTGGGATCAAGTGTAAAGGAAACAGCTCTAAGATCTGCATCAACCTGAAAAGATAAAATGGAAACTTTTATGCCAAGCCACATAGTCAACATTAGTCTCTGTCATCACATATCTAATGTTACCTCCTCTCGAGCTTTTGATATCAATTCCTGCCTAGTTTTCTTCTTATCACTCACGGGCAATTGCTTTGAAACCTCTTTATTCTGCCAACGTTTATTCTTCTTCGGTTTTCCATTTTCCTCCTCGGTATCATCTTTTCTAATATCTTCATCAAATCTTAAAGATAGGAAGACCTGACATTATTGTGGTCCCAGCAGTCAGATAGGAGTGTTTTTAAACTCGGTTCTAAGGAATTACAAAACAATACAATATCAACATTAACAATGGCAGACCAGCAATAAGATAGTTATCATATACCTCAATACTATCAGGATGGAGCTGGCAATCATTGAGCTTCACATGATCTGCAATCAACCTTACTGCCTCAATAGTTGCCTCACCACGATGTTTTCCCTCATTTATAAATAGGGATTTTATTGTTTCACAACACATTCTCCTACAAGGATGTTATTTTTTAAATGAACATCAATAATCTGGTTGACCAGAAAGCAACTCAACAGTTTAAATTCAGTTCATTTTCGCATGAGCTAAAACTTTTTTTTCGAAACAGGGTTTAAAATGAGTAAGAATAAATATCTCAACAGTCATCAGGTCTTGTTGGTATGATATATCAGCATAAAGAACATATTTTCCATATCTGCTTCAGTTTAAGGGGAAAGAATAAAATTTTTAAATTGTAAATATAATTTTGAGTACTATGTGAATCAAACTATTCTCGTCCCAGGTCCATGGTGCAGCTCATTGATACCTTACAAGCAACAATAAAGTAATATAGTAGACATTTGTTTCATAAAAGAAATTCATATATTTGAACAGTTTTCTAATAGAGATTTGGCATAAAATAAAGAGACAAAGTAAAGAGATTAAGGGGTAATTTTACCTTACTATATCATCAGAGGAGCTTAAATTTTTCACAACACTGGCCAACAAGCTTTCACGGAAGTTAAAATGTGGAGCAGTATCTAATAGAGCACACATGCAACGAACAGCCACAGAATAGAAGTGAGGTTGTTTCTCCAATGATACCAGTTTCTGAAGGTATGCCTGAAAGTAAAAAAAAAACAATAGAAAATAACTTAAAATAGAACTTCAGCAATAATAGAAGATTAAGGACCAGACAGAATTCAATCAAAACAGGATGGAGGATTCTTCCAGGACAGTCCCTGAAGGATAAAGGGATCCAGAACAAAACCTTGTAGCAGCGGATAAGTGTGTATTCGTAGTATCTCGTCTTCTTCACATCCTTTGAAACTTCCACTGTGAGCTCCTTCTCTGTCAGCTGCCTAATCCGATAACTGCAGTACACAGAAATTACAATTACAATATACAAGATAAGTAATCCGGACAGAAATAAGAGGAATTCTTCTTTCCTGTGAAGGGTATATAAAGGAAATAAACTGCAAGGTACCTTGGAATTATGTCTTTAAATACAGCAAGCAAGGACATTAAACCAAGCTTAACAACCTTTTGGTCTTTATCATTGGTTATAGTTAACATATCATTTAGAGATCTAATATTTGACTCAGGGTCTTCAAGCATAGCCATTCCTAATTCAGCCAGTTGACCCTTCTTTTTCTCAAATAATTCCTCAGCTGAAAGTTCTTCCTTCACTTTCTCCTGTCATGCATAGTTAAATACACGTCAAAATCGATATGAAATAAAGAAAAGGCTGTAATTATGCATACAGCGGGCAAATAAGTCCAGCCAACAATTTAGAGGGGTATTATATTTTAGTAAAAAGTGCATATCTTTTTCTTGTAACTACGACACTATGCTATATCATTTCTTAGGCTTGAAGTTACGCTGAATTATTATAATCTTATAAGCTTCTTATGCTGATATCAAGACAACTTGCCTTCAAAGATATACCTAGTCTATCTTTTCAGATATCCTACTGAATGTCCATGATGAACGTAAGCACGAATTTATATAAACCACCACCATTAGGACATTTACATTCATTAATCTATAACTACAATATCTTTGTTATTCCAAAGCAAGGAGTTTTGCACATTAATTTCATATAAACATGCCACAAACATGAGAATGTATAACTCTAGTATGTACCAGCACTTCTGAACGCAGGTCCCCTTTTGGAACTTCAGTTTGTGATCGAACATTCTGCAACTTACTGTCACCCTTTTGGTTTTTAGATTTTCCCTTCTGATCGTCTTTTTGAACACTTGGCTTGGCATCCCGACTTTCTTCTTTGACTTTAGATTTGATGGCACCAGCATTGACTTCAGACTTTGCTTTCTTGGCTGAATGTTGTGACATAAATGTTCAGTAAAACAGCACTGTGAACGTAAAAACATTTTAAGACTTCAGATGTCAACTATTCGCAGATGCAGAAATCATAATTATCCTTTGTTGTTTGCCAATGACCAGTTCTAGGAAGAGCACACCAAAAGAAAGAATTACTGCACAACATTTTGAGCACCATCTTAGGTTCCACTGCAGCACTGATAATCCTGAAGGAGCACCCTCCAAATGAACACATATTCATAAGTGTTCATAACCCATTTCAGCTTCCTTTAAAAATGAACATATTTTATTGTACCTAAAATTATTGTATCCTACATTTATCCCAGCACTCCTCCCTGTGAAAGTATATTTGCATGCAAACTTCAGCAACTGCACACCCAATTAGCCCTGCAGCTCTGATTTGTGATTTCCACAGGGCTCCTACTGTAAATCATATTACCAGAAGCTCATAATTTCTAGACAGTGGTATTGCAAATTAAAGATAGCTTCGCAGACCAAACATTCAATATCAAGCTTGCAATATGGTTACTGTTGCAATCAGATGTCTCATTGTAGCACACACAGAGCATTTTATAATCCAAATATTGTATTACTAGCTAGCTGGATGTCTGCAAAATATCAAACTACTTGCGCTTTGGGTAAATACCAATGCTGTGGCAGCTAAAAAATAACCAGTGTCACCAGAATTTACCGTTATTATAGACGAGCTCTCCCTGCAGAGTTTTGACGGGGAGAGCGTCGACAGGGTCAACCTCCATATCTTCATCCTCCTCTCGTCGCGGTCTCAACGCCTCAGCGGCCTTCCTCTTTCGCTCGCGCTCCTCGTAGAGGCGTTCAACCTCTCCCTCGTCCTTTCCGGTCACCCTCCGGACGTAGCTGCAAGAATGAAACCGAATTCCAAGCTCAATTCAGAGCAATGCGAGCCAACAACCACAGTTCAAGAAGGCGCAGCCTGTTGGAGGAGCCTGACGACGGACCTGTCGATGGATTTCTGATCGAACTTTCGGACGAGGTCGGCGCGGCGCTTGTCACTGCTAAAGAACTCGACGTCCTCGTCGGAGACCACGACCTCATCGTCGTCGATCTCAGGCAGCTCCGGCGGGAGGATGACCTTGTCCTTCCCCTTCTTGTTGCCGCTCCTCTTACCCATCGCGCTCGCCGAAGCCGATCACGAATTGCGATTGGGTGTGGGAGGGGGAGGCGGGGGTTTATTAGGGTTTGGAGAATGGAACGAGGGGCAGACGAGAGGCGGCGGCGCGCGGCCGAGACGAAGAAGATGCGTCGCAGCCTTCGCCCGCTCGTTTTCTTCTTGCTTTCGCGAGGCCTTTGCAGATTCTGGGCCTGGATGGTAACTTGGGCTGAGTCAAAAGGTAATATTGGCGCAACTATGGCCCGTCTGGGACTGCTTCTCAACAACTTTCAATGGAATAGAGGTCAGGGTTCCATTCTCTAGAAAACGAGTAGAAAATTACCCATCATGTCACTCATTACACACCGGTACCGTTTCATTTTATTTTCACTATCATCTTCCTCCTCCAACTTCTCCGCCGAATTGGCCTTGGGCTTCAGCAAATCCGGCCGCCCCGACGACAGATCCGTTCGCCCAGCCACCGGCACTAGCAAAAGGGCAGGCGCGGCAAAGGACGGAGATGCGACATAGCCGGTCGACGGAGATCCTCACCGAATCGGACCAAATTAGTCAACGCGCGCGTGGTCGCGGACGGCAGCGGAGGAGAGCAGGACGAGGTCTCTGCACCACCGAAGGAGGAGGAGGAGCGGACGGAGAGCGGTGGCGCGTGAAGTGGAGCCGTAGGCACGGGCGGCAGCGGCTGCCCCATCCCCAACCCGCTTTGTCGAGAGCGGCAGGGACACGAACAACGCAAGGAGAGCACAACAGGGGCCGCGTCAGCAAGGCCCGGGCGCGATGCGCGAAGCAGCGATAGGCACGTGTGGCGGGGCGCGATGGGCGACACGACGAGCGTGAGGCACGAGCGCTAGCAGGTCGATGTGGCGACGAACGCGGTTCTTACGAAAGAGCCAAACGGGTTGCTTCTGTCAGTACGTGATTCTATAGGATAGTGCTTCTCTAAAAAACGAGCTTAGAATCCAAACGTGTTGGCTACTAGCTATCTCAAACGGGCCCTATAGATGGTGCCTCTCAACCAAAAAAAAAGGATGGTGATTTTTTAAAAAACAAATTGAAATACTCCGTATGTTATTTGGTGCAATTTTTAAGTTTTTTATTTCACAACAAAAAACTATGGACGGTGAATTTGCTCAATTTTTTCCCCTATTTCCATTTGAGTAGCATATGAGTAGGCTACTTATTTTAAAATACTATGTAAATCCTATATGTAGGTTTCACCTTAATCTTCAAACTATATAACTTTGGAAACAAAATATAATTCTGAAATATAATATATCAGTAGTATGTTTGAGTTTGATGAATCTTGTTTGCATCGTTGCATTGGGAGGAAGAGGGCCAAGATAGCACAGTACAATGGATACTTACGAATGAGTAAGGGCATGTTCTGGGTCTTATAAGCTATAAATCTGCTTGAAAGCATCTCTTAGGCTGACTTCAACAGATTATTCAAATGGACACCTAAACTCAAAATAGGCAGTAATAGTGTATAAATACATCTCCAACGGACTACCCAAACAACATACCTATTTGGTGCATCTTGAGGTCGCCACCGACAATGAAGCGGTGGAGGCAGCGATCCATCTCTTTCCGAGTGACATCCGTAGCCTGCGATCGACCACCGCGTCCGAAGGGCTTCCCGTGCGCGCGCCTCTCGCCACCCGCCGTGCACAACTGCCGCCGCGCGTCGCTCCTCCCCAGCTGCGCACCACTCGCGTGCTCCACCCACGCGAGCCGCTCCTCCCCTGTCGCGCGCCGAGATTTGGGCTGCGTGGGAGGTCGCTAAGGTGGAGGTTGCATCGGCGTTGGAGACGGTCGAGACGGAGTTTTGGGTGGGAGTAGCATCGGCAGCGCGCGAGTCCGGGCCGGCGGCGTTTAAGTCCTGGCGGGCTGACAAAGAGTGGATTTGGGTCCGGGTCATCACCATTGGAGATCAAACTATTTTGGTAGTGTATCTTCTTTCTTATAGACACCTACTTAGTGGTTTGGATACCTCCTTCCGTTGGAGATAGCCTTACGGCCTTTAGTATCCGTAACCATGTGGATATGCTTGGAAGCATCCCTTAGAGCATCTCTAACAGTTCCCAATAATTTTACTCCTAAAAGACTGGTTTTAGTCGGTTGTTATATCTATTGAGGGTAACAAGAAGACATGCACTCCAACGAGTTCCCAATAATCGTTTCCTAAAAAGTTTAAATATGCTTTCGGGAGTGAGAATTAGGTGGTTAAATGTAGCAACCTGCAGGTAGGTTGGGAGTTGGTAAATTTAACAACCTTATTTAGGGAACGGTTGGAGAATGATTTTTACTAATCATATCCTTAAATTTTGATTTAGCAATCTCGTTTAGAGAACGGTCGGAGATGCTCTTATGGCTGTAACAATTAAGGGTCCCTTTGGTAGAGCTTCAGCTCATGGCAAAAAACAGGTTCGGTTCTGGATTATGGGTCAAAATAGCTTATCCGACTTATTTCAGCTTATGCAGTCAAATCATTTGCCAAAATAGCTTATCCTGTCCGTTCGAAACAAAATTGTGTGTGTGAGCTGTGAAAAGCTGTTATTTCCAGCTTCACCATCCTAATACAAAAATGAAAACAGCTTACAACAGCTTATGTCTAAAAGCACCTCTTCCAACTTGCTCTTTAGTACAACTTGACCTATAATCTGAAGTTAAAGCTGCTAGTGAAGCTGTACCAAAAGTACCCTAACAAAGGTCAGCTTGTGTGCTTGCGAAGCGATGTGCACCCCTCTTTCCAATGGGATGATAGACGATTATATGTGTAGTTTGAAAAGCATCCCTTCGGGCCATTAGTATCGTAACAGGAGTCACCGGTGAAGCCATTAGCAAATAGGTGTAGCATTTGCGTGATTCAAGCAATTAGCATCCCTTGTAGCCATAGTATCACTTTCGCAAAATCAGAATGGTCTATGAAAGTGAATAGAAACATAGCAGCAGCGTCCGTCTTTCTCAAGCGTATACATTATTACTTTATATAAGACCGACTGAAAACTGTTGCTAGGTTCATTATATTTTAGATGCACTGCCATTTCAATTTCTTGAAACAGCTATGCTCGAGAATATTGTAAGAAAGTAATGTTCTTGCAGATATGGTCGGTACTACAAAATCATACTATATGTTTTGTTTGCTTGGCCACTTCAGTTATGTGAGCAACCAGTACGGCAAACATTGTTTTTGTCACAGTTCACAATTGTTTGTCTACTTCAGTTATGTCTTAACAATGATTGATGGTGACTGAATCAATGTTAAAAAGAGCTATGAAGGAACAAGCTGGAATCCACATGCCTTAACAAAATCAACTAAGAGAATGTGCTTAACGCATGCGTCACCATGACAACTGCAGACAAAAACTGCACCCATTTGATGACCTAAAAAGCAGTAATATATACATTTATCAGGAAAATGAGTATCAATCCACCAACAAGCAAACTAAAGCTATGGCATTCTATGTTCCTAACAGTCTTCATTGTCCAATCTCCAATGTACTCTTTTTTCCTCAAACACACCCAATATTTTCTCAAAAGAATATTGTGTAATGCCAAATTTTCAATGCTTTGTCGAACTAGTTTTGTGACTCACCTTTTTGAAAAACAAAAGAGTACGAGTGTATTTGGTTTTGGGTCAAAGTGAGATGGAACAGGGTCGGGGTATCTCTATGACAGGGAGGCACCTGCGTCACATCTTAGAAAATGATTGGTTCCAAATGAAAAGCCCTTGAAATGTATCAACATCAGAAACATCATTAGCATAAAAGGTCTGGGTTAAGTTCAGCAAGTACAACACAGGACCTCTATTCATTTCTTGCCCCAGCATTTCCGCTACGAAAAATAACATAAATATCTAAATGAGCTTGTGCGAGCATAAACATGCAACATCACTCTTCCATTGCATCACCACCCTCAGAGACTTCAACCTTCGGTTTCAGCTGTGTGACCTTTGTGTATAATATCTCTGCAAACAAGAATAAAAGGATCTATAACTCTACCTCTCAAGCATGTTTGCCTATTACATGACATAAAATTAACCAGAAGCTTACCAGTCTGCCCTTTGGTGAAGCTGTATCCCTTCGAACTAACATAAGTTCTTGGATTTGGCAACAGGTGGTTTCTCAAATATTCTGTTTTACCCTGGATATTTCAACAGGAGTTGATCAGTAAAAAAGGAAAACATGGCAGCATCCAACCAACACAAAAACATGGCAGTACATGGGCCCAAAAACATTGCTTGTGTCTTGGTTGTACATCAGTTGGACAGATCTGTTGGACCTATAGTATTTTCCAAACTATAAAGCATACCACTCTGAAAGTCAATTAGAAATTATCTCAGGCTCTTTAATTTGTTTATCAGAATTCACTGCAAATGGTGGAGTGCAAGATTCTTGAGCAATTAAATTTATTGGAAATCAGCTTATAACTAGTATAAGGCAACTATATCCATGTCATCAAAGTTGACAAATGTAATGGTGCAAAGATAAGCTCTTCTCTTTCTCTGGTGTAGGTCATCTCATTGTCTTTATCATTACTTTCAGTGTTCTATTTATCAGGATATATATTATGAGAAAGGAGTGTAGAAAATTCACAATCTACTAGCACCAGTTAAGCAACAGCCAACAAGTAGGTTATTACAGAACTCAAGTACCTTGGTTATCACACAGACATCCACGTTGCTGCCACTTCCCAAATCATTGAAGACACCAGCAGAGATTGCCTGAGCCACAAGATCTATTCCCTCCTCTCTCTAGTAGAAGATAAAAAGGAACAAGTTGATGCAAATATACCATAGTATATCAAATTTATAAATTAACTTGGTTACTCAAAAGACACTTACCGTAAGCCCTTCTTTGTACTTTGATTCGAAAACCGACATTGCAGCAAGAGATCCGGAACCCATTGTGGCAAAGGGAAGAGTATCTGTGGAGCCGTGTGGATAAACCTGTGCATTCAATAGTAAATATAACTAATCAGAATTTCTTTTACAAGCAGTTCAACAAACAATTATACTCATTTCCTCACAGTGTGCAGATGTGGTCCAGTACAATCCACTCCACCAAGAACAAGGGCAGCACTCACGTGGCCTTGATACCTAAAACATAATTACATTAATATGTGGTAATAACTGAGGACCAAATGACAGTAAGTTGTAATTGTATGTATTGATTAGCATGAGCATGAGGAAGGGAGGAGCTCACTTGAATAGGTGCGACTTCAGTAGTGTAAGAGCCGTTACAACTCTGGACTCACGACCAGTTGCATAACGGTGAAGCTGCAGCTGGGAGCTGACCATATCTGAAGTAAATAAAAGAAGAAAAACGTTTGGAAGGAATTCAAGGAAAAAAAAATGAGAGTGGAAAGCGCCTCAACATGGCATTATCTGTTAGTGCTTACCTGTAACAGCCTCAGTGTCAGCGGCAGTTCCTGCTCCACAGCAATAGATGTTTGGTGCCATGAAGTGAATTTTCTCACAGTTCTTATCGGCAACTATAGGTCCCTCAGTAGCCCTTGTGTCTGCCCCAAGAACAACCCCATCCTAGTGATTATTAAACATGGTTCAGTCAAACATCATCTTTTAAGACAAGTGCAAAAAAGGATGCCCACTAAAACATGTAAAAGCGCAGTGTGTTTAATTCATTAGCACTGAAAAAGAGCCACACATATTATAAATATCATACAAAAGGATCACAGATGAAATTATCTTATATTTATTCAATTAGAAGCTGGGGCAAACAGATGTTAAGTTAGGACTTGGCCTTATAATCATTTTAAAGTATTTGTATAAAAATTGTACTAGCACACCTCTATTCTGAGAAAATAAAACTAAAGAACTAACGAATGGCATGCAAACTTGTGAACTATTTGAAAAACTCTAGTCATCATTCTAACATTGACAGGTGTTGTAATGCTGGTATTTGCCGAGGTTTACAGGCAATATAAGGGGCAATTTCCAGAGTTCATCAGTGCTGTTTACAGGCCCTAAAAAGATTATCAAACCTACCATACAAAAGAACAATACCAGTAAGACCTGTTTGCATACAAAGTTCTTTTAGAGTTTTCAGAATATATTATTGTTTGACAGTACGCATTTCATATGTAAGTTTTTGAGACATAGTATTTCTTAAACAGATTTTTTTTTTATTTTGGCTTTAGCATGTAGAATTTTAGATCAGTATCATGTGCGCATGGAAGTAGTTAAGTGGAGTGGACTACCAATAGATTTGGACATGGAGCTGCAAATCCTTTCAAAGGAGATAGTATAGAACTACCTCTAGAAAAATAAGTACCATAATTGACACCACATACTTTACAACAAATCTAGTTTATGCAAAAACAGGTCAATGTTTGTGCAAAAAAATTAAGAGAAATACTGGTTTTAAAACACTATTATATTGTCAAGGTCTGATTTCATATACCAGTTTTTCTTAATATTACAGTTTCGTAAATCGACAATATTCAAAAGAATCCTGTTTGGGTGACATACCAGAGAGGATCCTAGAGCCAAATTGCCCTCTTTACGGCCCCTAAAACATTCAAACACCCAACATAACAAAAAAGCTAATTCCACTAAACTGCTCTGGTTAGTGTCACTAAACAAAAAGAGGTTCGACACATCAACTCTGGAATATAAGGAGATCTTTCAGTATCAGACTCACTAAACCCTGAAACAGCAAAGAGGGTATCGGCCGCACCTTGAAGACGAGGCCAACAATGGTAGTCCCGGTCTTCAAGAAGCCGGGGATCTTGAGGCCCTTCTTCTCCGCAAGAGACTCGTTCCTGCGGCACAAGCCAAAGTCGAACCCGCCCTTCGTCGGGAGATCCATGTATCCAGCCATCCTGTAACCCACAAGATCACAAATCAAGATCACGGCAAAATAAATCACCACAAAAGCCGGCACCAATTCACCCCAAACCCGCAGGTTCCCTAAACTCGGCCCGGTAACGAGAATATATAGGCCGGAGGAACGGCCCCCGTCCCCGTTCACCGTCGGGGACCCGTGAGGTCGAGGCAGCTCAGACCTTGGAGCAAAGGTGTATGACGGTCGGCAGCGGCTACCACCTCACAGGCACGGAGCAGAGGTCGACTGGGAGACGTGGAGAGGCGGCGGGATCGTCAAGAAGTGCGTGGACGTCCGAGGTGGGTGGCGTCGGCGATGCGCAACGCAGATCGATGGCGCCGCGGCGTAGGGTGAGTGGATCGATGGCGGCTGTGGGCAACGGGCTATTTAACAAAATAGGCTCGTTCCGGATGTAAGTTAATAAAATAGGCCTTCTGAATCTTTTTAATAAAATAGGCTATTTCCAAAATCCTTTTAATAAAATAGGCTTTGAGCTCACTTTTAGTGCCAAATAGGATTACTTTTCCTCTGCTGATCTGGCACACCCGTAAGAAATGACCATTTTGCCCAAGCTTTGAAAGTGACCAGGACAACATTGTCCTCCGACCAATTGTGTGGTTCCGACCCGTCTTGACCTGGTCGGCACTCGGTCGGGACCGGTCGGTCAAGACCATTCCCTCCCCGCCTCGCTCGGGCTCGGGCGCGGTCACCTTTCCCTCCCCGCCCGCGCGGCCGCCGCGGCGATTGCGCCGACAACACGGGCGCCGCCGAGCGCCGCCGCCAAGGTATGTTCCTCCTCCGCGGCTTCGGATGCTGCTCCTCCTCCACCCGATTTCAGCCCATCTTCACCATCATCCCCTAATTCCTCTCGTGGCCTTTTTCTTTACTGAACCCTAGGTGAGCGATTGGCCTCGAATTGGGCGCGAATTGCTTGAAGGAAGGTAAGATTATGACACATTAACTTGCGGTTCATGTTTTTTACCTTTTGTGTTTGGATGCATTTTGCCTGATTTTAGGTTCCCCTTTTCTGTTCTTATGAAGTGTGGCTCAACGACTAGGGATTGGGTTCGAGAGGATGCCTGTTTTGATTTATTTGCTCGATGGGTCGGTTGAATTTCTCCTTCGTAAATGAAATTGCATCAAATTATAGTACAAAAGATTGATTTTTGTTTGTGTGTGCGTGGTAATTGAACTAGGTTGTCTCTGTTGTTCATTTTGCTATCGTCGGTGTGTGAGCACACCTCCAAATGGGGGCTCGTCAAGGCTCCCTTCGGATAGGATCGAGGAAGGTCGGATTTACTTTAGCTAGCGCGGAAGATCAAACAAGCGAAGAACACGGAGGATTTATCCGGGTTCGGGCCGCAAGTGATGCGTAATACCCTACGTCCCGCTTCTCTGTATTTGTGGTTGTCTATCCCCTTTACAAGAGAGCACCCCCTCCTTTTATAGAGCAAGGAGGAGAGTACTGTACAAGTACCGGGGATACCGGACGCCCGTGGGGGTCCGGTCCTTCCTGGGAAAACGCGACCGGATCCTGACGGGATGCTGCTACAATCTTCGTTGCTTTGGATTCGGGACTCCGAGCATCTTCTCTCCTATTGGTTTCGGGTGCCCCCGTCCTCGTAGTGGCGTGGCTTCCCGAGACGCGGCGCATGGGGAAGGCGCGCGCACGTCCTGTCGGGCTGCAACCGCCGCCACGGGCACTCGAGTGCCGCATTAACTCCGGGTGGTTGGGGCGCCGGAGGAAGTTGCCGGAAGCTTCCTCCCCCGACGCTCCCGCTCCTCCGGCTTCGTGGGCTTCACGGGCTTCGTGGGCTTCCTTGCCCCGCGGCTGCCGCCTTCATTCGTGGGTCGAAAGCGGCCCACGCGCGGTTAGGGGACCCCCAATCCCCTACACCGACGGCTACTATACGGAGTTTGATCCCGATGATTCGTACAGGCTCTTGGTCACTTGTTTATGCAGTAGATGGTGAAGGTGATGCTTGGAAAGGTTGTGAAAACTAGCCTTGAGTGGTTTGTAGCAAGTCAAGTGACATTGCAGGAACTTCAAGATGAGCTTGCAAAGAGAGTTTCTTGGAAAAGCGAGGGAGGAACCCGTGTTTCGAGGAATTGACAAGGAATTGAATTCAATTGTCACTACCAATAACACTTGGGATCTTCATAACTTGATCAATGAACGGTTTTACACAAGAACTCTTGCATTGACGGTTGAATTTGTTGATAAAGCAATAGCCAAGCAAAGTGCCAAGAAGAGAGCCAAAAGATCATCTACATCGGCCAAGAAGGGGCCTGCCAAGAAGAGGACACCCAAGGGAGACTCTACATCAACCAACAAGAGGCCACCCAAGAAGAGGGCCCCAAAGGCACCACCTCAACCTCCTCCTCATGCATATGTCAATGCCGATCTACCTTCACCACCACCACCACCACCACCACCACCACCACCACTCGCTCCACCTTCACCACCACCACCACCACCACTAGCCAATGCTGCTCCACCTTCACCACCACCACCACCACCATCACCGAGCGAGTCAATGCTGCTCCACCTTCACCACCACCAGCACCATCACCAGCAGTCAATGCTGCTCCACCTTCACCAGCAGCAGCTGCTGCTCCACCTTCACCACCAGCATTGCTGCTCCACCTTCACCAGCGGATGTGCTCGATGTATGGTGGAGTGACATTGTTGTAGAGCCTTTGGACTTTGATAATGATGAAATCCTAAAGGCTGTTGAGGAGGATATGCTTTATGAAAAATTTGGCTTAAGAGAAGAGGATGAGAGGGCTGCAAGGGCTAGAGGCTGCTGTTGCAAGGGCAAAATCCAAAAGGGATGGAAAGGCTGCTGCTGCACCAACCCTGATTATACCTGCTGATTTGGAGAAAGAAATGGATGAAGCTGCAGTTCTAGTGGATGATGACATGCCGGATGAACCACCCTTGAATTGTGACGAAAAAAATCCAGATCTCAGTGTGGGCATTCATTACCCCAACGATAGAAGGGTTCAGAATGGCAGTAAGACAACATGCTATTTTGGAGGAATTTGAATTGGATATACAAAAGTCAACCCAGTCGAGCATATAGAGTTAAGTGCAGTTCTCAAGGATGCACTTGGAAACTTGCAGGCAAAAAGCAAAATGATGGGATAGTGAGAGTGCAGATCAACACTGCAGTACATAAGTGTCATTCAACGAGCAGGGTGTCAAGGATGGCTTCACAAGGTTGGGTAGCTGAAAGAGTAGCTGCTACTTTGAAGAGGAGACCAAGCAACTGGAGCAAATGAATTGAAAGAGCAGCTGTTGAAGGAATATGGGATTGATATTCCCTACCATACTGTTTGGCATGGAAGAGAAAGAGCAGTGAAGAAGATCTTTGGTACATGGGATGATAGCTTTGATTGGTTGTACGAGGTTCAAGGCACAAATAGAGCTAAGTGCACCTGGGAGTGTGGTGGAGATTGACACCGAGATGAAAGGAGATGCCATCCACTTCAAGAGATTTTTTTGTTGTCTTGCTCCCTGCAGGTTTGGTTTTTTTCTTGGCTGTAGGCCATATGTGAGCATTGATTCAACCATACTTAATGGGAAATGGCGTGGATGCTTAGCTGCAGCAAATGGTCTAGATGGACACAATTGGATGTTTCCCATTGTATTTGGTTTGTTTGATGCTGAAACCACGAGAAAATTGGACTTGGTTCATGGAGCAGCTCAAGGAATCGTTATGTTCGGGGGTGACCATTCAAATTTGGCCATATCAACTGATTTAGGGACAGGGCTTAAAGCTGCTCGTGAAGGATGTTTTCCAAAATGTAGAGCATAGAGAATGCTTTCGACATTTGATGGACAATATGAAAAAGAGGTACAAACAGACTTTCGGAGAGATGTATCCAGCTGCTAGGACGTACCTCCCGAGAAACATCAAGCCCATTTGAACCTTGTGCCGAAATCCAAGTCTCGAGGCTGAAACTTGGTTAAAATCAAACCACCAGCTTATATGGACAAGAAGCAAATTCTCCGAACATATCAAGTGTGAACATATCAACAACAACCTGGTTGAATCTTGGAATAGTTGGGTGAAGCCATTGAAGGATCTCCCGGTTGATGCACCGGTCGATGCCATAAAGAATAAAATTATGCAATTGTTTTACAAGAGGAGGAGAATAGGTGAGAGGCTACTACTAGAAGGAGGCAACAGATTTGGTATCCTTCCTGCTGTTGTGTACCAATGCAATGCAAGGAGCAGAGGCTTGAAACATATGAATGTTAAAAGAAGCTCCGATAGTGAAGCCCAAGTTACACAGCTTGCATGGCAGTGGGGAAGTAGTGAGGCATGTGGTCAAGTTTCAAGGTCAGCAATGCTCATGCGAGGGAATGGCAAGTAACCGGCAAGCCATGCCCTCATGCCTTGGCATTCATAACCTCATTGAGAAGGCCAAATATGGCTGATTACATATCAAGCTATTTCAGCATAGATCATTTCCTTGATGCATATAAATATGTCATACCAGCAATCACCGACAGGAATCAATGGTCGGAGGTTGACAAAGGATTCCATTTACAGCCACCGGTCCTAAAGGAAAAAACAGTTGGCAAGGATAAGAAGAACAGGTACAAGTCATGTCTTGAAAAAGGTGGAGGCAAGATCAAGAGGCAGTCAAAGTGTCACACTTGTGGTGCATTTGGTCACCGATCTCGCAGTGTAAACTGTCCCCTCGGTAGCCCCAAGAAGAGGTATTGCTTTTCCATATTGGTATTGTTTGCTTTTCCATATTGATCTTGTTTGCTTAATATTATCTTTTGCAGAAATAACAAAAAGAAAGTTGGGAGACCAAGGAACTTGGATGAAGATGGTGCTGGTTTTGAAGCTGGAGATGGAGCTGGTTTTGAAGCTAGAGATGGAGCTGGTTTGAAGCTGGAGATGGAGCTGGGCATGGTGCTGATCAAGAGTACATGCCTTGGGTGCAGGTGGAATGTTCACATGTTGCTGGTTGTGAAGCTCGGAGATGGTGTTGGTTTTGAAGCTGGAGATGGAGCTGGGCATGGTGCTGATCAAGAGTACATGCCTTGGGTGCAGGTGGAATGTTCACATGGTGCTCCTACCAAGAAGCTCACACCAAGACAGGTAAACCATAGGAAACATAGGTTTTTGGGTAAACAATCATACTGAACATGACAAGTAAACCATAGGAAACATATATTTTTTGGCTCAAGTTTTCTAGCTAGCCATTGAGGCTCATGGATGCTAGTGTTGTAAACAGAGCTCAAGTTTTTGGCTCAAGTAATATTACTGGGGAAAAAATAGATAGAAAGTAATATGCTTGTGTACATGGACGGTTTATTAACTAATGTAGAGAGCAAATTGACCTTGCTAAGTTGGTAACTGCGTACAAACTCGAGTGCAAATTGGCCAAATTTAGAGGAAAAAATGGAAAAAAAATTGGCCTGTTAGCCCCAGCCCTTAGCCGGGGGCCTCTACTAGAAGGAGCCGACTACTACAGCGAAACTTTCGGCAGCCCGTCGACCGCTTACTAGTCTCAAGCCGGTTCGCACGCAGCCAACTTTCGAAGCCCACGAGCAAAGCGGCCCACGAGCAAAGTCACGAGTGCAAGGATCATAAGTGTTCGGAATTTCGAAACCGGAGACACCAGCTCGGTTTTTAACTCGGGCAACGCCCGTAGAACTAGCGATGTGGTACTAAGCGGGGCGGCTGCGCGTGGCGCACGCGGAGGCGCGAGGCAGTGGCGCCGTGCTTGGGCCGATTTAGTGCAATTCGGCCCATTTGAAGAATGTGCCTTCACGACCCACTATGGTTTCGAATTTGATTCTTGTTTAAAAATTCAAACTTGGATATAACACGCGAATATTATCCAAATTTGACGTTTTTTGTTTCTACTATTTTCTAAAAATATTCTCTGTCATGTAGTGTCATTTGCATCAGAAATTTGAACTTAAATTATGCAACTATTATATTTTGGAAACTAAAAATGGACAAAAATGGCCTGTTTGGAAACTAAAAATGGAAAAAAAAATTGGCTCGTAGCCCCGACCCTTGGCCGGGGGCCTCTACTAGCGGGAGCCACTACTACGACGAAACTTTCGGCGGCCCGTCGACCGCTTACTAGTCTCAAGCCGGTTCGTTGGCAGCCCACCGGCTGGCAGCCCACTTTCGAAGCCCACGAGCAAAGCGGCCCACGAGCAAAGTCGGAGTGCAAGGATCATAAGTGTTCGGAATTTCGAAACCGGAGACGAGCAGCTCGGTTTTTAACCCGGGCAACGCCCGCGAACTAGCGATGTGGTACTAAGCGGAGCGGCTGGCGCCGTGCTTGGGCCGATTTAGTGCAATTCGGCCCATTTGAAGAATGTGCCTTCACAGCCCATTACAGTTTCTTTCGGTTCTTGTGGAAGACTATGGTTTCGAATTTGATTCTTGTTTAAAAATTCAAACATGGATAAAACACGCAAATATTATCCAAATTTGACGTTTTTTGTTTCTAATATTTTCTAAAAATATTCTCTATCATGTAGTGTCATTTGTATCAGAAATTTGAACTTAAATTATGCAACTATTTATCAATCAAATGGTGGTGCGTTTTCAACATTTATTGAAGTATTTTTATTTTTCAAACCATGTTGAATTTGACAATAATTTTTGGTTTGTATGCATAACTTATAGAATTACATACATGGGAATTTTGGTTCAATTTTTAAAAATTTTTAGACCCAAATGTGTGCATCCCACCATCAATTTGGGTCTAACATCCATTTCATCTAGGACATAGAGTCCCATTTGAACACATTTTTTTTCATGATCGAAAAAAAATAATTAAAAATATATTTCTGTTGGAATGCTTATGAAACAATGCCATGCCAAAAATTAGGTGAATAACCATTATATTTTGGAAACTAAAAATGGACAAAATAATTGCAAAATTGGGGTTCGTGTTATTTTTTTTGTATCTGAAAATGTAGGATCCTTTTTGAACTGTTGTCAGGTATACAAACGTATCATATCAGTATCAAACTTCTGCAATTTTGTGGGATTTTTGAAGTGTTTGAATCCATGTAAATCTTATCAAATTTCAAATTTTGTCTCGACTGACCGGTGGGTCGAGTGGGCGGACATGTGGCACGTTCTCCTCCACGTGGTCGGCGGACACGTGGAGCTGTCTCCACCAAGCGCCGAAGCAGCCGCGTCCCCGCACTACTCGCTCGCTGCGTCGAGGGCCACGTTCACTTCCGGGCCCACATGTGTGTGACCTGTGCTAGGTAAGTGGCTTACCAGCCGATTGCAAGCTACGCGCGGGCGTAATAAAGGAGCGAAGCGCCGAGCTCGCCTCGCTTCGGTCTACTTCTCCGGAGTTCGATCTCACCTCGGTTCGCGTGCTCGGCGACGTCCGCCTCCGTTCACGCCCGTCCGCCTCCGTTCAGCCCACGTGCCGAGCAAACTGCGACATGGTGGAGAGCTCCGTGACGCTCGGGCGGATGCCCGGAGAGCTCCAGCAGCTCGGGCACCGCGTCCGGTTCCCGAGCCAGGAACGCGGTGAATGCGGTGCAAGGCGACGAGTCCTCCGATGGTGGCGCCGGATCCGGTGGTGACGACGGGTTCGATGCCGACTCCGGCGACGAGTTTCCTCAAGGATCGGTAATTTTTTTTCCATTTTTCCCAAAACTTCTCCCCGTTTACGTAGATTTATTTGCGGTGGTTTTTGGTAGTTTTAGTGCATAAGTTCTTGCTACATCTAGCTTATTACTTGTTTTCTTCATACCGTTTAGTTTCATTAGGGTTTGCCGCGTTTTTGTTTCCTTTTGGTTACTGGTTAGGTATAGATTACAATTTAATTTCGGTTAATTTGGCGATTAGGTGTAGATTAGGGTTTAGTTTAAGGTTAATTTAGGATTGGATTACGGTTTATTAGCTTCGATTTGGTTTGGGGATTAGATGTAGATCTAGGGTTTAGATTATGCTTCATTCATTCCCTGTTTTCTTAAGTTGATGCATTGCTTGATTAATTGCTCATTTCATGAAGGTGTCCTCCATGTCGACGGCGCTGGGTGAACTCACCGAGGAGAGCTACTGGTCGGGCCTCGATGATTTCACCTCGGGCAGTGCGCTGCTACCACGGGATGGCGCCGATGAAGAAGGTTGTCCGGAACGGCCCGGACACCGGGCGTTGCTACTATGGATGCCCCTTTCTGGTTTGTTCTATTCTTTCTTCATGCCCTTCATGTTCCTCTATGCCTTGGTCTTAATAATGCAATGCACTGATCAATGTTATTTTCTCTTGTAGGACGAAGATGAGCAGTGCCAGTACAAGGAGTTTGTTGATGAGCCATGGCAACAGCGGGTGCAGAGGTTGCTCAAGAAGTACTCGGCCATGGCACATCGAAGCACGAGGTCGCTGCATGAGTGTAGGAGGGAGCTGGGCACTGCTAGGCGTCGGAGGACTGCTTTGCTCAGGCGGGTCAGGGCTGCCAATGCAATGGCCGCGGCCTGTCGCATCTTCTACCAGCGTTAGGCCTCTCAGGCTTGGATGATGGCTGTGTTTGTGATTGGTGTCGTTCTGCTTGCGATGATTGTGAACAGCAAGATGGGAGGGAAGAAGTGAAGGAGTGCAGGAGGCTGGTGCTTTGCATTTTGGTGTTCAGCTAGGCTTTTGCATGCTGCATGCATGGTTGCAAGCCATTGCATGTGGGCATGCATATTTTGCTTTGTTATATAGGGATAGATGCCTGGCTGACTTGGTGACTTGTGGGATTGGGTAGAACTTGGCTTAATTGCCTTTTAATCCCTAAACCCTAAGATGGACATGTAATTAAGTAGGATGAAGCTTTAAGTACTCTAACATGCTTTGATTTCGTGGCTTCGTGTTCAATTTTATTTTTTTCTTGATTTATTTTTTCTGGTCTGGCGCATGTGACGGCTTGTGTTGGCGCATGGCGTGCAAGCCAGCGCGCTGAAACCAGCCAGGGAGCGCGCGAGCAGCGCGTGGCAAGCGCGCGGGAACCAGCCCAGCCGCGCACCGAGGGGTCAAAGTGGTCATTTGATGTTTGTGGGGAACATGGGCAAATCAGGCTTTTCCCTGTGCTTTGTGACATCTCAGCAGGCCTATTTGGCACTAAAGTGAGCTCAAAGCCTATTTTATTAAGAAGGTTTTGGGAAGAGCCTATTTTATTAAGAAGATTCGGGAGGGGCCTATTTTATTAACTTGCATCCGGGAGGAGCCTATTTTGTTAAATTTGCCGTGGGCAACGGGTTCGTCTACCTTTGTCGGCAAAGTCACGGCTGTACCCTTTGTTGCTAAATCCACACCGTCCAGCCCATCGTGCGGCTCCACTCTTGTGGTCGTTTAACTATGACTCAACAAGGATTCATTTAACCACAACCTACAAAAATCAAATTACTCAACCTACTCATGCTCATTTTATTCTCCTCCTACCTCGTCCCCGCCCTCGTCCTCCTCCTCATCCTTGTCCGACGATGTCTACGTCGACGAGTGTTGGGATTCGAGCCCCGCTGCCGGTACTCGTCTCGCTTCGCTTGACGCTCGTGGGTCCGAGTCTCCTTGGCCAGCCGGCGTTCAAGTGCCACCGCCTTGGCCTTCTTACGAGCTTTGCTCGCCTCTTGCTGCTGCAGGTTTCGGGCGTGGTTCACCGCGTGCACGGCCGCGTCTTCCGACGACCTCAAGTGTAACGGCCGGATCCACCGGGTCCATTTGATCTCGAAAGATCGAAAAAGATGAACATGAAGCGAGGAAGACAAAGACAACGCGAGTGAAGGGCGCGAGAAATAAGAAAGGCGCGATAACTTACCGAGCGGGTGCCCCTGGTGCGGCCTCATCGGCACGCAAGCGACGATCCACGCCGGAGCGTTGGGCCTAGCTGCGGCCCTCACTCTCTTCGCCGCCTCCTCGTCGGACGATAGCGCCGACGCCATCACCGTGTCGCCGATGACCCGGTCATTGGTTCCTACCCTCCACATGGGGAGGGTGCGGGCCATTTGGGGCATAAACCGGCGGCGGTGGTACTCGACCACCGCCGCGGCAACGTTCACGTCGTGGTCTCTTAGCTATTGGATCGCCTAGCGCGTCTCGTCGATCCCCGTGCTCCACGACGAACCGGCGCCCCAACTCCACGGGGCCGACTTCTTGGCGATCAAGTTCTCGGTGAACTCCGGGAACGGGCGCACGAGGCAATTCCGGAGGTAGAACCACCTCCGGTGCCACCCTTGTTTGCTCGTGGGGAGCACCCCCGGGTAGCCTTCGCACAACGCCGCGAACGTGGCGATCTACCGCATGCCACTCGGGTTGAGGTGGTGGAGCTCCACCTCATATAGGTGAACAACATGCCTTGAAAGAAGTCGCTGCTCGGGCTCCCTATGCTGCGCTCGTGGAAGGGGATGGAGGAGACGATGTAGCCGGGCGGTGGCGTAGGACGATCTGCCGTTGCCTCCGGCAACGGCCCCTCCTGGCCCTCCTCCGTGAAGGGGCACGGGACGCCCGCCTCCACCAGGGCATCGAGCTCCTTTCGACGGATGTTGGAGAGGGACCACATCGCCATGACTCATGGTGGTGGGAAGGCCGTGGCGAGAATAGGCTGCGGCAAGAAGAGCCAAAAGACGAACAAGCGAGGGGGACGAAGGGGCTCGATGAACAAGAGCGAGTGGAAAGAAAGTGGAATCGATAAGCCCCGCCCGGCGTCGCGTTAAATAGGCACCGAGCCTCGGGAGGCGAGGGACGGCTGACCGGGTCATGGGACCCCCACTATCGCGAAGAATCCAAAGCCTTAACCCCTCACCTCCGAAACGAGCGATCGGATTTTTACCATGGTGTCCGTAAACCGTGCGGCGGAGAAATCGGGGCCCTCCACGTGTCACCACCTCGTCGCCTAACCGTCTCCACGACTCACACGCCGTGGTCAAAACGGCTCCGCTCCTACCGCCGGGCCCCGTGCCCACGACGCCATCATTGCGTCCCGAATAATGTGGCGAAGCGTCTAGTCGCATGCAGCGGGTCCCACCACAACAAGCGCACGCAAGGTAAATATGCTCCCACCCCTCCTTCCTCGAGAATCGGGCAACAAATAAGTAAGCGTTTCGAATCCTCCGTTGGTCTTTTTCTTCTTTTCCTCCTTTTTCCCTATCTTTGCCTCGTAGAAAACGAGAACTAGGGAATAAGGCATGTCGGCGACATCTCGACCCTCGACGAGTTCGATGCCGAAAGGTCGACCCGAGCGAAGCAATGGCCGAAGGAAAACGCGATTCGCACGACCCCGGATAAGCCGGGATAAGAGGCCAAAAGCGCCTCGACGGCCCGACCCAACCAAGGTTCGAAGGCTGGCCCAGCCGAAGGGTTCAACGGTCGCCTTGCGCATCAAAACGAGCGAGGGGCACACTAGCGGCCAAAATCCTAACGGTCCAACGATCGAGGGCACCGCGTAGTTGTGTTTGAGTCCTAGTCCTCCTCTTCGATCGGGATCTCCACGTGGAGAGGCAACGAGCCGTCAAAATCCATCGAACGATCTAGATACCCGGTTGAGGGGGACGAAAGGGATTAATGAGGTCGTCCCCTAGCGGGCCACGATGGGATCTCTTCGACGAGAAATCTAGGCTTCACTCAACAAACCCGTTAATTAGCTCGCCGGGCACCACCTCTCGGCCTTCGGGGCAAGGTGTGGAGCGGCCCTACCCTCTATTTCACGAACAAAATACGGACGGGGAAGCGGAAAAAGACAAACAATTCCCGAACGAATTCATCGCACCAACCGAGGACCCGGGAAGCGGCATTGCACAATGAGAACCGACGACGGGGTTGAATGGACATATTTTCGGTCAAAACACGGGTCTACGACTTGCATTCGGCTAGGGGCTACACCCATTGGGTGCGCTCGCGCGCACCCGACGGATTGGAAATGCAAGCCAACACACCTCGAGGTCGAACGCTAAGAACACCAAGGACCCCCGACCGAGTGGACAACTCGATCGAGGGCTCGGGGGCTACTGTCGGGTGTCTATATTAATGGTGCCACGTGGCACGGCTAATAGCTCGCTAATCACAAAAATCAAACAGGCCGAAGCCGAGAGGCTCGGCACAAGGCCCATAAGCGGCCCGAGAGAATCAAAGATAGGTCCGCCACAAGACGGACAGGAAAAGTCGAGCCGACCTCGCTTTGCTCGACCCCCGTCGAGCAAGGTCGAGAGGTCCCGCCTCGCTACGCCGAGGGGTCGAGGGAATCGAGGCTCGAACGACCCGGGGACAAAATCCAAGCTCCATTTTTTCCATAGTACTTCCAATATCGGTCAAAAAGGCACGCACGAACCGTGGCAACAGTACCTGACCTCACCTCATTACTCGGCCAAATGTCATAAACGGGGACCCTATCCTAACGGCATCCAATCCCACCGGACCCCCTGTCCGGAAACACGGCAATCGGACGCGGCTCGGTGACGCGTCAACCGATGAAATCGGAAAGGGGATCCCAAATCTGTCTCATTTATGGGCATGGATCCGATCCAAGGACATACGACCAATCACTACGCGACAAGGGACCAAAACGATCGATAGGGATTTACCCTACCCTCACTCCGCCACGACCCCATCTCCGCCTCGTTAGACCGGCGAGGCTCGGGGTCGAGCGGGGCATAACATCCGCCGATACTCGTCACTATCATAATGTCATTGGGAATACACAAGGCTACGGTGGGCGAATGCCCCATCCTCGAGCCACCCTATGGAACACCATCATGACCCAATGGAATAGAGAACAACTAGGGCAAAATACCAATGCAGCCGTGCCGGCGAGCAACAACACCAAACGAGTCAAGCGGGCGGCGAGGCCGTGCGAGCTACGAGACGGACGAGACCCACCCGAGAGCCACTCGACGGAATACGGGAGCATCTTCCTTTTCTCTCTCTCCCCCTCTCTCTTGTGTACAAGGGTCGACCTCTAAAGATATAAAAGGGGGGCCTTCTTCTTCCTTAGACAAGTTTTGACTCTCTCCCTCTTACGACATTAAGATTTGGAGCTTTTTCCTCTCTCGCCACTATTGTACATACCGTGAGAAACACGAACGAGGCCTCAAACCGGACGTAGGGATTCTTCCCGAGCCGGTATACATCGTTGTGTCCCCATTTGTGTGAGCCTATCATGAACCATCCAACCTTAAACACGCGATCCCTGTACGAACTAGAAATTCACTAGCTGGTGTTGATTCGGAACACCGGACAACGGACACATGGCAAACTTCCGGATTCCTGTAGTGGCGTGATTCTATCTATCTTATGTCAAATAGAGTCAAATAATTAGAAAAAACAAAGTCGACATTTTGAACTAGTTAGTTTTCTAACCCGGAGGATTACCTGCAACCATGCATGAATTGGGCTAAGCTAAAAAAAAAGACTATTTTGAAAATTAGTCAATTCAATGCTTCATATACATCTAGAAAACCGTATGATTTGAAATCCCCAACTAAAAAAATAAAATCACTATTATATATATATAGAATGAACCATATAGAGGAAACTTTCCTATCCCTAAGAAAAAGATGACCTCTTCTTGGCCCTTTTCGTTTCTGTCCTCTAAAATTTAGCACTCGTCACATCAAAGAGAATCTTACTATTTATGAATATTTCAATCAATTTAATGACAAAACCCTTGTGACAGATTGGTGCTAATTTTCAAGATGAATCTAATGAGCTTAATTAATCTATGTTTTGCTAAAGTGATGCTACGATAATCGTGCGAGCGTACGTACTTTCGTATGTCCTAATTTACCCCTGTCCTCTTCTTCCTTAAAGAGATAGCATCCCTCTCATTTTTCATTGAGCTGCATCTCCTTTGTCGGCAACCAAGGCGCAACAGCTGCCATCGCACTAGCTTAGGCTGGGTCCGCCGTCACCGACCTGCCCGTCCGTGCCGGCGACCAAGTCGAAGTGGTCGCCACCGTGCCGGCCCTAGGCCGGCGACCAAGCCGGAGCTGCCGCCACTTCCACCAGCCCGGGCCGGCGACCAAGCCGGAGCCGCCGCCACTTGCACCAACCCAGGTCGGCTCCACCGTCGCCTGCCCGCCGTCGCTTTCGCCCGCTAGGTCGGGGTCACCGCGTCTCGCCACCGCCTCCCACGCGCTCGGACCCGGACCGGGACAATGGCAATGTCGTATGTGGAAGGACAGGGCACCCCATCTTACCCGACAGTGTTATCGAAAGTTGCCTAGAGGGGGAGGGGGGGGGGTGAATAGGCAATACAAAATAATTCTCGAAAAACACAACACTAAACAAGCGATCAAACCGGAAAGCACGGAACTTTCGTTACACACGGAACTTCCGTCACCGACGGAAGTTCCGTGATGGTGATGGAACTTCCGTTCCTCCTAGGGAAGACAAAGAAACTAAAGAGATGAGATCGAGATCTCACAAATGTGGTTGAATACAATCCTTCCTTGATCGATGACAAGTGTTCCACTCGCAGGAAAAGTAGATCCACACACCACACACGTAGATCGGCCACAAGCTTTCTCAAGAGGAACAAGAACAAGGAAACACAAACAAGAACAACACAAAGGAGACTCAAGATTTGTTGACCGAAGTTTGGACCCCTCACAAAGAGGTTCCTACGTCTCCGTTGAGGAGCTCACAAAGAGCCGGGTTTCTTTCAATCCTAATCCTCCCAAGTAACCACAAAGGTCAAACTTGGTTTCCTTCTTCTTCTTGCTTGATTCCTTTCCTTTCGGAGGCGAATCACAACCTTCACAAACTTCCCTAGACTCACCACAATCTTGGGAGCTCTAGGGTGACACCTAGCCAATCTAGGAGAACAAATCTCCAAGAGTAACAAGTGAAGTAGGGTTTGCTTGCTAAGGGAAGATGTGCTCAAGGTTGGGATGATGCTTCTCAAGCTTGGATTTGGTTTGGGGCTCCCACAAATGGATTTAGATCACAAGGAAGATGAGAGAGAGATGAGAGCAAGTGCTTGAGTGAGATGGGAGTGTTCAAAAAGCACCAGCACCTTTGCTCACGGGTTGGTCAAAGCTATATATAGGAAGAGGTCAAAAAGAGCAGTTGGGAAGTGTGAAAAGGTGGTTTGACGGAACTTCAGTGACACTCACGGAACTTCCGTGAGTTTTGACCTAGGGCAAGAACAACTTGGACGGAACATGAAAGTTCCGTCCTATACTCTCTGGAAACAACCGACGGAACTTCCGTGGAGACTTAGCCGCTCTCAACTTCCAAGGATGGAACTTGCAAGTTCCGTCCTGCACTCTCTGGAAACGCAAAGGAGTGGACGGAAGTTCCGTGAGGGTCACGGAACTTCCGTGAGATCTGGTTTTTGTAGGTTTGCTTCTTTTGAACTTTTGGTGTTTTGATTCGATCCAAGCTTGTATATGAAACAATGAGCACATATTCCCTGCAAGTAAGACTAATTCACCCCTCTTTATAGTTTTGGCATATCTAGACTCAAAGAGATAAAAAAACTAAGAGAAGCGCTTTTGAGTCCATCTTTTAACTTTGAGTATGAGGGACTATCAATCTCATAAAGTGGGTTAGTCAACTTTGATATCCTGCACATTAGCTCAATTTACGCATTAGTCGCTTTAATTGTTTGTCATTTATCATCAAAACCCACTAGGGGGCCTAGTTGCATCTTCCGTTACTCCGGCGAGATTATGCTTTGAGCTTGGCTAGCAAAGTAGCAATGGAGATGGTGTGACCGGTCAATTTCATTGCCTATCGGAAGGAAGAGGACATGGGTAAAATGGGTCGTACGGAAGTACGTATGTCTGCACTGGGTCAAAAACAACCCGAAACGTACACAATAACATATTTTCAACATTCAACAAAGTTTAATGGCACCGACTAAATTTTCAAAAATTTAATGGCAGATTTCCAACTCGTGAAAATTATAATAGCATGGTTTCATTTTACCCATAAGAAAAGGATGGAAAAAGAAAGGACTAAATGGCCCTCATATGTATCACCTCTGAATTTTGATTTGCGATTCAGAGTTATCCCTCAATCCGCCCTCATAAAAGAAAAAACTAGATCGACTTCCCTTCCATTCTGTTTTCTTATGAGGGCGGCCCCACACAACTACCCGTGCGTTCCATATTTTGAATTTTGATACAATTTAACCAAAATTCATATTTTCTTATCAAACTTTTTAGATTTTGAAATTTTAAAGTATTATTGTAATGTCTCATGTCAAAATTGTGCTGCAATCACAATGCCAACATCAAAACTATGGTAAAATTGCAAAAGGGTAATTCTGTCTTTGTGCAATAAAGTTAACACCATCCAACTCCTAAACGGACTTGTGGGAACAATGAGGTTCGGATTCAAATACCTATCATAAAATTGCAAATCTAGAAATCGATGGTGAGAACACAACTGGACATTGAAACGATGGTTGTTAGGCAATTGACCCATCGTAGAATAGCATCTCCACAAGAAGAGGATGTAGCGGCTACCGCCACGGAAGGAGCAATGAAACCCACCCGAGATGGAGGAGAACGAAATGGGCCGTTCCAGAACCAGTGATATATGTGATCTACTAAATATATATTAGGTTATACATCATCTTTACATGTTTTGAATTGCATATATACTACATAATTTTTAATGTATCTTTTTAAATAATATACTTATACTATTTTATTTGAAACCTTTCCTTGTCGATTATACTATTTAAGTAGAAGTATTCATGAGGACGTGACGACATTATAACTATCAGGATCCTAGCTGGAGATGCCAGGCTTCATGAAAAAAATCATTAATTTATTTGAACACCATATGAATCTTCTCTAAATGCTTCTAGAACAACAATTTATTACAATTTATTTTAATATGTTGGTTTCAACTCTATATTATATTGTTCTCTGTCTTGAATTGAACGATTTATTATATAATTTTGTAATGTATTTGTTTAAATATTATAGGTATATAGAACTGTTCTGTAAACCATAATATCTCGTAAGAAGTATTCTCGCGCAGTTATAGAATGTATCTTAGCATCTACGCAAAGGGTGGATTGTTCAAGGAAGTTAAATAAACTTTTCCCTTGTTTTAAAAATGTTGGCTTAGGATATTGCATCATTATGATTGTTTTGGATTGAACAATATACATATTTTTTTTATATTTGTTTAAATAACATACCAAGTTTTCTCAACCGTAATATTTGCTTTAGAAGAATTGTCCCGTGCCGCATTAGTACTAGTACTAGTCCAAAGTCGCTCAACCACGTTCACGGGTTGCCTTACAAAGGGCAGCTGTACAAGTGCCGAATCACAAGTGACCATCACAAACTAGGTGGTGGTGGTGTGCATTAGGAAGCTCACGAACTAGCCTTGGTATATCTCCGATTTGTGCCTAGTTCAACGTTTTTATACGCACATCCTTTGGATATAGCTGACCAAGTGGGCCTAGCTAAAAGGGCCTCTCTAGGCCCGGTCTGTTTAGCCCGGCCCGAGCACGGCCCATGCCCGTTGGTAACGGGCCGTGCCGGCCCGCAGCCCGTTGAGGGCCGTGCTTGGGCCTAGGCGCAGGCCCGTCGGGCTGGCACGACACGGCCCGTTTAGCTATTGGCCCATTTAGCCCGTTATTCGGGCCGTGCTTCACGGGACGGCACGGTCCGTTTGGTCCGTTTATATTTAAAAATAATTAAAATCAGCAGAAAATTATTTTTTTAATCTTGGATCGGCCCGGCACGGCCCGGCCCGTTTAGCCTGTTTAAAATGAGTCGTGCCGTGCTTGGGCTTCGGTGTAGGCCCGTCGTGCCGGCCCGGCATGGCCCGTTTATTAGAAGGGCCGTGCCGACCCGTTAAGAAAACGGCCCGGCTCGTCACGGGCCCGTGCCGTGCCGTGCCGGCCCAGCCCGGCCCGTTGGCCAGCTATACCTTTGGAACGGAGAATTAGGAAGCTGTACTATATTTCACGGAGCACTCAGGTGTCAAGCACGACAGTCCGCCATCGCTCTACAGCTGCCAGAACTGCTGCTCAGTTGCAAGTAGCACCGCAAAGCGCATACGGGTTCGGTTTCCATGGCGCGAGCATCTTCACACTTCTTGCAATGGCTGTTGGCAATTAGTTACTACCAACCACGCCCGGGTTTATTGCCAGTTATAATCTCCCCAAGGATCAAGGGAATTGACATTGCGACGCCTAAGGAAGAATATGCCCATTGTATCAGGCACGATTGAAGCGAAGGTATTTTTTTAATCGTCTCGTATCACAACAGATGCATAAATAACCAAGGCGTGCTGATTAAACTGTACAGTGGAGGCACCCGAGTAAAACTCCAACCAGATTGATCTCAGCGTCTTAGGAATTTAACATCGATTGTCAACCACATCCGACAGGCACGTTGCTCCAGCTACGGTAATACTAATACAGAGTACTATACAGAACATGCCAAAAGGTTTTCGTGCCTGAAACCAACTTATCACCAAAGATATTATAAGCATACATCTTAAAGAGGTCCTGGTCTTCCTTCTTTTGACTTTCTAATGTACTGAATGATTTCACAGGAATCCTATCTACCAAGTGGGATCGCAAAAATTGCCTGTGTAACATCCAGTTCACAGAACAGGCTTCTACATTTCAGAAAGGTCCTTCCTCGGAACACCGTTGAGGTAATTTTTAAGCAACCTTTGATCCATGATCATGTTTGGAATCTGCAGAGAAGCTTGCATCTCAACCAGTTGTTTTAGAAAACATACAGAGAAATGAAAAAAAAGCGTATATGCAGTCAGTACCTTATCACCAAAGAAAATCTTTGAGTTATTGGCAATTGATTCAATGAACCTCAGCTCAAGATATTCAGGGGTAAGCTTAAGTCTATTAGCTTCTGCTTCCTTTAAGACCCTGAACAGGCCAAACCAAATGCAATTAGTTGAAAATGAAAAATGAATAGAATGAATTTAAAGAAGACAAATGGTTATGCTAGCCATGCCTGTAGTAGTTTGCATCTGCCAATGCTTTCTCACGTGCAAGGAACATTTCATTGTCAATCTGCTCCTGCATTTTGGAACTATCTTTCTCCATCAGCTTCTGCTCCATGAGGATCTTGCTCACCTGTGCATTCTTCTCTGCTTCAGATAGCGCAATCTTCTTCTGTGTTTCTGCCTCCTTCTCTGCTACTTTTTGCTTCTCAATGGCGATTAGTGCCTAAGCATAGAAGATATTATAAGCATACACAATTATATCAAGTAATAAACCGTAAGTAGATATCAATAAGCATTTTTTTTTATTACGAAGGCCGGGCCTGGTGCAGCGGTAGAGCATACCGCCTGTAGCCAACAGGTCCCGGGTTCGAGCCGCGGTCTCCCCGCATTGCATAGGCGGGGTAAGGCCTGCCGCTGATACCCTTCCCCAGACCCCGCACAGTGTGGGAGCTCTCAGCACTGGGTACGGCCTTTTACTAAAGAAAATATTACGCTCTTTTCTGTTTGTACATACAACACATATTTTATCTTCAAGCTTCATGAGACCTCAACAATGCCTAATTTAATGATCTGTATTATAATCGTTTGCATAGTTACATGGTCTAATAAAAGATCAGTATATTTGATACGATACCACAGGTAACATGGTTTGCAAGAGTTTGAGAGTGGTTGCAGAACACCATCCACAGAAGGCAAAGGATGGACAGATACTAATATATTGATACAGTAGGGATCGGTTTCCATAACATACATGATATGGTTGGCATGAGGAAGCATCTTACTGAACATTAACTGAATAGGTATCCTAACATAACTAAAACAATGTTACAAAGTTCAATACTGAAAGCTACTGCCAAGCACATGTGCATACAACTCTAAAGAGTAAATATCTTCCCAAGCTTGTAAACATTATTTGTGCAAATTTCAACATTTTAAGTAATGGTATCAATAGCACCAGAAGTTGTGCTGTCAATCATGACTCGATAGTTTATCGAGAAGGTAAGCAGTGTACATTAAGTGGTAAACTAATGTTCAAAGTAGTGAGATGAAGTCCATACCTTTGTACGTTCCTCTTCCATTAGCTCAAAGTTTCGTCTGATACTACCCGGGATGTTTGGTTTAGTAACACGAACACTGATTATTTCAATGCCAGGAGCATATCGTGTACAGTCCCTTTGAATAGCTTCTTTCATAGTTTCATCAATCTGACATTTTGGCAGGACAATAACCCATAAATGTGAGAACTATGTTGAACAACTGTACAAGAAAGAAAACAGATGTTTTACTTGACCGATTCACCGACCTGGTCAAACATGTCAATGTAAACTTGCTGCAAACTGTGAGCACTGCAGAATTGGTTTATCTCATGATGAATTTTGTCATATATCCATGTCTTGTCATAATGCACTCCATAATTGAGTAGGGTTTCATGCACAAAATCTTTACGGAGGCGGTTCACAACCTACATGCACGGCAAACGATAAAGCGACAAAGAAGAAGACAACATTTGTAAAACAGTTGTCACGAGAGCAATATTGTACCTCAATCTTGTCAAAGCTGATCATGACACCACCTTTTGTTCCACAAGGGATATCTTTAACCTGGTTTACCATACAAAGCATGAATACATTTCTACAACACTCATATGTTTACCAGGGGAGGAACTACGTTGAGGGCCACTGGGGCCATGGCCCTAGTGGTGAACTTTCCAAGTACCCGTTCTGTATTTTCAGGTCCCTAGCTGATTGTAACTTCAAGCTTATACTCACGTACGGAAACTCCATATAGCGGAGGCAATAACTGGTCTGGCTAAAGATCTTATTAGTCTTTACCTCTCCTAATCATTTAATAGATTGATTTCTTATCTGATTGGCTGTTAATCCACAATGTAGACAAAGTCTTTTAATTATTTGTTTATTTTCTTATTGAGATGGCTTCAACTATAAGAGTGAACTGAAATTTTTTTGCATGGAACTCAACTGAAGTATACCATTTTGAAGCAATGAAGTAATGCATGAAAAAGTCACTAACAAACCTCCGACTGATGTTGTGTTTAGCTACTAATTACAATATTGGTAGTTCACTTATAGTAATTATCTTAAGCTAGAGGCCTAGAGCTAGTGGCCCTAGCCTAGTCGTGCCTATTCCAAAGTTCCACCACTGTGTTTACCACAGTGTGGCATAACAATATTTCTCACATGAACTCAAGAAACAAAGCAATCTTTCAACTGAGAGTCGAAAACAGAAGTTGTGAACCATACAAACAGATACAATCAGCAGTTGAACTAAACTACAAGTTTAGTGTAATAAAGGATGACAAAATGAAGGGCAAAGAGCAGGCATTCACTTGCCTGGTCTGTTTGAAGTGTAACTTGTATTGGCTCATAATGAGTGATCCAAGGTAGCTTGAGATGAAACCCTAGTGGAAGAGTAAAAAGAGCATGAATACAATGTTAAACAAAAGAAGTCACAGAACAATACAAGCTAAAAGGGTACCTGGTGGAGTGATTGTTTTCAAAAGAGCACCTCCTCTCCAGTATACCCCAACATGTCCTTCAGGAACTTGATGGAGAATACTTGATGGAACTGAGAGTGAAATCTGCATAATTAACAAAGACTGGATTATTCAATAGGGTTCAGAGGAATGCTTTTATAGTCATTCTACATTCTACTTTGCTTCAATAGAAGAATGCATGCACTTTACACTAGATGATTAAACTCTTCTATCCATCCTGAATTGTGAGTGCACTATAACCAACATTAAGGTGCTATAAAGATGGTATAATTAATGAATTTTCTATCTGGCAATGAAAACAAGTAGCATAATCAAATAAATACTATGAACCAACAATAAACTGCATGCAAGGTACATGAAAGACCACTGGGCAAAACGTGTCTTGGTGTATGAACATTATTGTGCTTGTGAACCAGCACAGTTCGCAAGTTGCAGTCCAATAACATCTTAATATACTCTTCAATAAGATTGATACTAATTGTTTAATTTTAATGCAGCTCATTTTTTATCGTTTGACAATAAATGTCAATTCCATAATATCATGGAGTGTAACTTAAAACCATATTTTAACTCTTTAATTGTTCTTAGTTGATACAGAAAGTCCAAGACATTCCACTTCAAGGGGTAAAGAAGTGCAAAAAAACTAAGACCCTGCCAAATAAGAAAAGTGATAAATAGACCAAAACAGCCCACAGATCCAACTATTTCTATCAAAGTAAGAAATCCCTACAAGGCTGATAAGTACATGATCGGAAATAAAGTTGCAATTCCAATGGCGATAATGAGTCAGGAACTCAGGACGGCATGTTTTGAAGAGAGGAAATCAGCAATATGTAAATGAGGTCCCCTAAAATTATAGCAATGTCAGAGGCACAAATATCATCTTGTTCAGCAACTGCAATTCACTACGGTGGCAACACAAAAGGCATAAATATCAATCGTGTTGGCAACTTTTAGACATTACTCCCTCAATACAAGAAAAGCTCTTCGTTATAGCCCTGGAACTTGTTACCCACAACTCAAATCGTTTAACATTTTTTCCTCCCAAATGGACGTGTTTGCCCCTTGCAGCAGTTACTGCTCTTCATTACTCCTTGCTCCCTCCCGAGACAGCAACCCCGTGACTAGCACACACGCTGCCGATTCTTTCCCTGTCGAGATGTTTAATCTTCCCCGCTGGCCACGCCTGCCTTGCTTGCCGCTCGCACCCGGCCTTCCTTGCTGCTGCTCGCCCCGTGCCTTGCTTGCTGCACTCGCCCATGCCATGGAGGCGAGGCGACCATGAATGATGTCACAATGGAGAAAGCCGCTGCCTCCATATCAACTAAGCAAAAGCCAGCAAATCAGCAAACATCACTCACCCCATCAAGTCAACGGCACGCATCACTGATCCACATTATAACTACTAGAACAGTACCTAAACCTAAGCACAGTGACTGAATCAGCAGCCAATGCACGAAACCTAAACCCCACTAAGGAACAACCTGCCATTAAGTCCCAGTTGCATCACACCAGAACACGCTGAAACCCCGTACCGATCCGCCGACAGGCACTCGCTCGCCCGCGCCAAGCTGTATCGGAATAAATTAGAGTGAGATGAGGGATGGACGAGGGATCTCACCAGGACGAAGCAGATGCCGATGAACGCGACGACGCCGAAGGCGAAGGGGTCAGAACCAGGCGGGGGCTGCGGGCGGCCGCGCGGCTGTTGCTGATGCTGGGAGTGGGCGCGCGGCATCGATGGCGACGGCGACGGCGGCGGCGGCGAGCGGTGCGCCTGCGGCGGGTCGACGACCTCGGACATCGCGAGGCCTGAGGGAGGTGACGACTCGCCGAGGTTGGGTTAGGGTTAGGATCGCTTTGGCCAGAGGAAACGGACAAGGAGGGAGGTCGGCCACCCTGCTAGTCTCGGACGTGGGAAGGACGAAGACTACAGTCACAGTGAGGTTTGGGTCAAATACCCAATAGTTTTTATTTTTTTAAGAATTACCGGAGCTTTCATTAATCAGAGGCAGATAAAAGGTCCCTCTCTCCTGAGCCTCCCGTATATATATAGAGGCAGGAAGAGATGTCGACGGTTACAAACAGGGATAGAGGCGGAAGCTAATTTTGCACACAGATGAGCCACCGAATTTGCCTCTCCTAGCAAAGCCAACTGCAAAACTATTGAACGAACTGCCTAGCTCCTTAAATTCGTGGCAATCGCAGAGAGATCGACCGTATCAGAATTGATAGTGCTCATCAATGGCAAATAGTCCAGCTCCAGAAACACCTTCTCAGTTCTCACAGCCCACCTCGTGAGCAATGCGCAGACCATCAATTGCCGCCATAGCCTCAGCAGTGACTGCATCTGAAACCCATCCGTACCACCTTGACCCGGCTGCTCGGACCAGACCTTGATGATCTCGAATGATAAAGCCTCCGGCCCCAATTTGGACTCTATTTTACAAGCACCATCAGTATTCACCTGAGACCAAACAAGTACTGTAACAGCAAGTGCTAGTATCCTCCTAAAACCATGAAAATTCAGTTATAACAAGTTGGAATTGCTTGGGCCTGACCCATTGACGGGAGCAGCAAAATTAGAGCTCTCCTTATTTTGAGTGAATATTGTCATTACAGTGTTCTCTTTCTTCTTTCCTGATCAGCAAAGTTTATGTCATGCCATTTTCATTTCAGTTAAATGAAATATTGTGAATATACACTTCAAACCTTTTACATTTTATACTAATGTCCAGCATACTCATCTGTTGATTAAATACAAAGTACATGGACATGATACATAACTTATTGATGCTTTCCGTTCTTACTCTGATTGCATAAATCTAATCTTGTGATATCCAATTAATTTGAGGGCTTTAATCCATATTTGGAGAGATATATATTTACAAAATTGAAGTCTCTAACATAAACCATATCTCAGTACACTACCACAGAAACCGTCTTTAGTGACGCGACATTAGTGACGGAAAAAAACAACTCGTCACTAACACAAAAAATGTGACGGCTTTTGTAAAACGCGTCACTACTACTTGACTCCGCGCTACTATTACTGGCGGATTTCAAAAAAACGTCACAGCTATTCATATCAGTGATGGCATTTTATAAACCGTCACAAAATGTGCGACGAATTTTCCAAAAATATGTCACTAACGGAGCACTTGTTGCTGACGTATTCAGAAAACCCGTCACTACTGTCGATATGGTAGTGACGGGTCTGTAAAAATATATCACTATTATCGATATAGAAGAGACGGTTTCTTTAACCGTCACAAATTTAGTGACGGAATAATGTTAAACCGTCACAAGACACATTGACATAATTGTGAATACCCGTCGTTGAAATTTTAGTGAAACTATTGTGCTAACCGTCACCAGGGGCACCGACTGGTTTTTCGTTTCAACTGTCACAATTAGCATACCTGCGCCGTCGTCTTTCTTCGTCGGCTCCTCGTTCGGATCTGGCTTTAGGCCGCCGGTCTCGATCCACCGACGCTGGCCGGCCAATCGCCATCTATCTCCTCCGGCCGCCCAATCAGGCGACCTCACACAACGCGCCCTCCCGTTCATCGTTGAATTGCGCTCCGTCCCCTTCTGCGCCCAAAGGGACTGTGCCACTCCTCCTCTTCGATGCCCGTCATCAAGGTCTGCTGCTCCTTCTCCGGCACGCACGCCAAGGTGACAAGGGCCTGTGCTCTCCCCATGAGGATTGCTTGTCTCCGGTAGCTGCGGTGCTCACGCCTGCTCCATTGTTTCAATTTTTGACCAAGGTGAGGTGTCTGCACCTTCAACTTCCGAGCAAGCTTTCAGTTTGCATACACTCTCCGTCATTAGGAATTGCCAGTGTCATATAAACTAGACAAATGCCTGATGTCACACAAAATAGACAAGAACTTGTAATCTCACTTGAAATTGATTCTATGGTTTCCCTTTAAATCTTTAAATCATTGGGCAACTTAGGGTGTGGGCTGTGGTTGTGGAAAAAGCTGCTGTGGGCTAGTGGACTGTGGAAAAAGCAGTTGTGGGTTATGAGTTGTGAAAAAGCTAAAAGCCGTTTGGTAAAACAGTTGTGGCTTTTCGAAATTTACTAGCGGACCCTACTTATCATCATATATACCATCATATATACGTACATATATACATACAAATATATGTATAATACATTTTATATTTATATATTTATTTATATCATATATATAATATAACATATATACATGTATATAAATAAATAGATAAATATATATACACACACAAATACATATGAATAAAAAATATTTATATATATAAACATAATATACATATATTTATTTATTTACATGTATCTTATACATATAAACATGTATATATATATATATATATATATATATATATATATATATATATATATATATATATATATATATATATATATATATATATATATATAAAGTAAACACACAATATTTATATAAGATATATGTATATAAATAAATAAAAGTTATATAACATATATATTACATGTATATATATACATACATATACATATGTAGCTAATTTCTTCAAACTTGTGAAAGCCAAAGCCGGAGAAAGCACCTCCACACCGCTTTCGGAAATGAACTAGCAAAAAGCTGCTTTTGACTTTGGCTTTTGTTGGCAGCCAACCCCTTTGGTTGGGCTACTGGCTTTTGGAAAAGCCAAAGCCGAGAAAAAGTCCAACCAAACACACCCTTATTCATCCAAACAAGTTACGGGAATGTTCCAGTCTTTAATGTTGTTATACTCTTGGTTTAGGAAAAGGGTAGAATATTGTCTTGTGTATATAGAAAAAGGTTGAAATAACTCCTTCACTCGAAATTCCTTGCAAGTCAGATTAAATCTGGTATACAAGTTTATAGCTGAGCTAAACATGTTGTGACTTTGTTTTCTGAAAATTCAATAAAAGTTTACTTACTGATAAACCTAAGTAGTGAAACTCATGGTACATAAACTTCTTGATGGTTTATATCTGTGATCTATAGTAGATTTAAATTCTCTCCTGTATCGTAGGTATTTAATATAATATATTCAACAAATTCCATATGGTTAGTTCCTAAATTTGTATAATGTAGGTATTTAATATAATATATTGTATTTGCAACTACGGATGGCCGAACGGAGCTGGATGTACACTGGAGAACCGTACTAGCAATGATTATCGAACGACGTCTTTGCTTTCATTGCAGTTGCCGAGCAGCACATGAAGCAAATGGAGTCGAGGGTTATGTTTTGTCCCTGTATGGACTGCCAGAATGAGAAGAGGTTTGCGCATTCCATGCACTTACATGCACATTTGATTATGCGTGGATTCAAAGAGAACTACAAGATTTGGAATAAACACGGCGAAGAAGGGCTTAATCCAAATGAAACGAGTGCAAGGAGTCGGGGGTCCTCCATCTACATCTACAGGAGGTCCACATCTTACGGATGAAGACATCATATCTATCAATGAGGATTCTGTTGTTGACCTTGTTGATAATGTAGACCAGATGGTCCGTGATGTCGAGGGAATGATGAGTTTGAGTATAGCTAGGGAGAGTTCGCAAAGTTTCATGGGTTGTTGCCGGACTCAAAGAAGCTGCTATATCCTGGATGCAACGAGACGACGACACTATTGAATTCAATGCTTAAGCTTCGAAGCTAAAGGCAAGTCATTGTTGGTCGGACCGGAGTTTCACCGCATTATTGTGTCTATTGGGGGAAATGCTTCCGGATGAGAATGTGTTGCCTGAAAACACCTATGAAGCTAAGAAGATAATTTGCCCTTTGGGATTGGAGGTGGAGAAGATACATGCATGTAAGGAGGATTGCATATTGTATCGCGGTGAGTATAAAGATTTGATGGAATGCCCTTTCGCGGAACCTCTCGTTACAAGCGTAGAAAGGACGGGGAGATGAGGAGGTGCCGAGTAAAAGGAATGGACCTCCTCGAGAAAGTAATGTGGTATTTTCCTATCATTCTTCGCCTAAAACGTTTGTTTGCAAGCAGCAAAGAGGCCAAGCTTCTCCGTTGGCACGCAAAGGGTGAGGGTCGTAAGAATGATGGTAAACTTCGACATCCTGCAGACTCAACTCAATGGCAAAATATTGATAGAAGATACAAAGATTTTGCAAAAGAATTGAGAAATATCAGATTTTGCTTGAGCACGGATGGTATGAATCCATTCGGTGAATTTAGTGTTGCTCATAGCACTTGACCCATTGTGGTATGCATCTATAGCCTCCCACCTTGGCTCCGTCACAAGAGGAAATATATTATGCTTGACGGTGTTGATTCATGGTCCAAAGCAACCTGGCATCAGCATTGATGTTTATTTCAGGCCATTAATAGATGATCTTAAGACTCTCTCGGTCCGACGGTGTTGAGGTTTGGGACCAGTTCAAGCGGGAGTACTTCAAGCTACATGCTATGCTTCTATGTACAATACAGGACTTGCCAGCTTTATACTCCGTGTCGGGGCAGAGTAAAGGAGGTGGTAAAGGCTGTCCCCAATGCTTGTATGACACCGAGAGTATGTGGCTCGGAAACTCCAAGAAACCAGTTTACATGAGAACTCGGCGGTTCCTTCCCAAGTCTCACGTATACCGGAATATGGAAGCTCAATTCGATGGAACTAAGGAGAAAGGGTTAGCCCCAAGGCTTTTTACTGGAGAGGAACTTTATAAGGAGGCCCGAAACTTGGTCCGGTTCTTGGAAAGAGGAAACGTCCCTCTAAAAGTGATGAAAAAGGGATGTGGAAGAAAAATTCGATCTTTTGGGAGCTACCATACTTGGAAGTACTTGGATGTTGGCCATTGAATTGATCTAATGCATATTGAAAAGAATGTATTTGAAGCACTTGTGTGCACCTTGCTGAATATGCATGGAAAAAACAAGGATCACAGGAATGCACGAGCGGACTTGAAGGAAATGGGCTTGAGGCCCGAGCTTTGTCCCAAGTGTGATAATGAAGACCTTCTTGTGTCTTCCATCATGCTATCGAGGAAAGAGAAAAAAGAGCTATGTGAGTTCTTCAATAGTATCAAGGTTCCATCTGGCTACTCATCTAATATTTCAAGGCTTGTCTCGGTTTCGGATTTGAAAATGGTTGGTAAGATGAAGTCCCATAACTGCCATATCATGCTAACTTCATTGCTTGCGGCTGGGATTAGGAACATCCTACCCATTAAGGTTAGAGAAACCATCATAAGCTTTTGCTTTTTCTTCAATGCAATTTCTCAAAAGGTCATTGATCCATCATCATTGCCTGATCTAGAGAAGAATCTCATAAAGACTTTATGTCATCTTGAGATGTATTTCCCACCATCATTTTTGATATTATGGTCCACCCGACAACACATCTAGTAAAATAGATCTACTACCTTGGTCCAATGTTCCTACACAATATGTATCCATATGAGAGATTTCTTGCAACTCTGAAGTCACAAGTTAGGAACCGATCCTTGCCCGAGGGAACTATTTTACGGGGTTACTCTACAGAAGAGGTACTTGAACGGTGTGCTAACTACTTCGATCCGGGAAATTCCATCGGTGTACCAAAGTTTACACAAGCGGGAAGGCTAGCTGGAATAGGTACACTTGGAAAGAAGGCAAAAACTCCTGAGCATGAGGCTTTTGAACAAGCTCATTTCCTCGTGCTGCAGCAGATGGAAAAGGTGTCAAATTACATTGATGAGCACAAGGGGTTACTCTGTCAAAATAATCCCGAGTGAAGTGAATCTTGGTTAGCAAAAGAACATATGAAGCGGTTCAACACTTGGTTCGAGAGATAGAATCGATAATGATCCAGAGCATAGTGATGATTTGCTTCGTAAACTTGCTGCAGGGGCCCCTATTCACGCTGATGACATATCAAGGATATGAGATAAATGGCTATACGTTCTATACCATTGCCCAAGACAAGAAAAGCACAAACCAGAACAACAGCATTCGTGTAGAAGCACACTCATCGGAATTCACTAGTTCCCCTAGAACTTTTGTTTTTGTCCCTAGAGTTTTTTTTCGATTCGTAGGGAAAGAAAATGTCCCTAGGCCTTTTTTCAAATTCGTAGGGAAGGGAAGAAAACTCTAGGGAACGAGAGCCTTTCCCTACTATTGAAACTGTCGTCGTAGGGAAATCATCCAGTACCGCTTATATTTTCAAAACTATCTCTTCCCTTATTCTCTCATCCTCATCCACTCTTTCTCTCACTCCACAAGAACCACTCATTTGGCTGTTGCTCTCTCCTCTCATACAAGCACTCACACACACACCACCACGCGAGAGAAGATAGGGCGGTACACGGGCTTGGCCGCGGTGGAGCCGAGTAGCAGCAGCGGTGAACTCAGCCTTGCAGCCTACGGTGGAGCTCGCGAAGAACCATAGGAAGTTCAAGACTCCAAGTTTCGAGATGCTCCGGCGGCAACTACCTCGACGAGATCCGGTGGCTCCTGCCTCAACCATTATCTCATCGAATCCAACTAATTTCAGTTTTCTTTTCTTTTCAGGTCAAGGCAGGGGATGGATTTGTTGTGCCTTCACCGATTTCAGTCCAAAGTGGGAATACGAGTGGGGGCTCCCAAGCGCCGGAGTAGCAGCCAAGTCCTGCGGCGACATAGCATGCATGTTGTCTCCGTTCTTGGACCCGTGGAGGTTTGGAACAGATTTTTTGGAAGAATCTGGGAGTGATGGTAGCTGCGGCCATAGATCGACGACGCGAGCAACGGCCCTTGGGAGCCATGGCAGCAGCAGCTCTCGGGAACTATGACGCCGACAAGCTAAGGAGGAACCTGCAGAGGCCGCCGAACGGCGTGGCTCTAGTATCGACGGCGAGCTCACAGGGTGCACATGGAAGTATCTGCCGCATCGGCGTCCGTGCACTTGTTTTTATTTATTTATATTCGACTGTCTCGGTTTCCCTAGCGTTTCCATTTCCTAGAAGGGTGTGTTCGTTTCCTGGGGTCTAAACTTTAGAAATGTCACATCAAAAAGAATTTTACTATTTACAATTACTAAATAAAATTTAATTATAAAATAAATTACAGGCCTCTAGACTAATTTACGAAACGAATCTAATGAGATTAATTAAGTGGTGATTAGAAGACGATTCATCGTAGCATCACTTTAACAAAACATAGATTAATTAAGCTCATTAAATTCACCTCGAAAATTAACACCCATCCGTCAAAGGGTTTTGTCACTAAATTGATCGAAATATTCATAAATAATAAGATTCTCTTTGATGTGACAGTGTTAAATTTTAGAGGGGAGGAAACGAACAGGGCCGAAAGGTCACGGTCTTTCCCTACGATTCCCACAAAAACGGTAGGGCATTACCTCTTTCCCGTCGAAACTGTCCCTACGAAGTGTTCCCTACGAAGTTCCTAGGGAAACGTTTTCCCTATCGTATTTCGGTTGTTCCCTAGGAATTTCATTCCTAAGGAAACCTGTGAATTCTAGTAGTGGCATATGACAACAACATGGAGAAAAGCGCGTATTATGGTCAAATCGAGGAGATCCGGAAGCTCAATTGTGTGACCTTCAAAGTACCATTGTTTAAGTGTCATTGGGTACAAGGTAAGTCTCGGTGTCCGAGAAAGATAGATTTGGATTCACTACGAGTTGACCTGAATCATGTTGGGTACAAACAAGAACCATTCGTACTCGCCACACATGTGCAGCAGGTCTTCTATGTTATGGACACAATACAAAAGAAACGTAATGTGGTACTCCCAATGAAAAGGCGGATTGTTGGAGTTGAAAATGCTGAGGACGAGGATGAGTACAATCGGTTTGATGAAGTCCCCCCATTTTCTACTTTAGTCATGCCGGATGTATCTCCAAGCAAGAAAACTCCCTACCTTCGTTGATGGTAGAGCATGATCTTTATAACAAGATGATGCAACACCATGAGTCGTATGTTCCCGAATTGGAGCCCGACTCCATAGGTCCGTTAACGAGCCAACTCGGTGCACACTCTTGTCAAATATTGGAGGGTATCAAATTGAAGTTGCCATGGGTCAAGTACATCCTGAACAAACGAGTCTTGCATTGTGTTCCTGTGGATGAAGGCTTCGTAGTTGTTTTTGTAGATTTTGTGGTTGCCAAGTTCAAGGATGAAAAGCTAGAGCGCCCCATGAATGATGAGGTGACAACGGTTCGAGAGGCACTACTACAACGTGTCCAATGGAGAAAGGGCTATGTCGTGGTTAATAATACTCCTCTAGAAAAGGTCAAACCTCAAAAGGTTCAGATTCCTTAACCTAAACCTCCATCCGGCAGCACAAAACCTCCATCCGGCAGCTCAAAACCTGCATCCGGCAGCTCAAAACCTCCGGTTGAGGTTAAAAATAGAGTAGGAAATAGCAGTGCTCAAGTTCCTCAAAGAGACAAGAGTGGAGACGGCGGGAATGCCAAAGCAAGCTTAATGAGGAAGGAACTGTCGGTGGCAAGATTGAAGAAGGTAAGAAGGCAAAGAAAAGTAAGAGCGATCAAGACTTGGGCTCCAAGACGAGAAAGATGATTAAAGCTTCCATTGCTGCTGCTAATTCACCCTGGACTCAACCTCATCCTAAATTCAGTTATGGAAAGCCTTTGTTGACTCAGGCAGAACTCAAAATCGTTGGACCCCATTGCATCAATTTACATAGTTACTATTTAGATGGTTGCAAGGAAAAGAAACATGAGATTTCGGTGTATTTCAAAGCTGAGCATTTACTAAGAAGTGAAGATGCTTTTTTTCCTACGGACTTCGCCGATTTATACGATCTCTTCAACCTTGATGCCATGGATATGTCTATGCTACGTCTGTTCGCATTGTAAGTTCGTTAGATAGATTGTTAAATCTTTCATTTGCAAATGAATTGCATCCTTTACTTAGATTTAGATTGCTTACAAGACAAGGTCCAAATCTTGTTGTTTATTCTCACTCAAATCATGCCAGGTACATGTATCAAGAAGGCAAAACTAGGAAGTGGCTTATTGCTATGCTTGATCCTCAAATGATGGCCTTGCCTATCATCCAACGTGATAAGGATGATGAAGTTTTTAGCTATGTGGTAAGAGCGATGAGGCTAAGTTCTAAGGCGGAGTTTCTAATCTTCCCATGTAATACTGTCGGCCACTGGACCGCTGTGGTAGTTAGCTTGAAATGGAAAACTGTATGGTATCTTGATTCACTATTTGGAAAGGAGTATGATGTTACCATTCTCACTGATTTGCTTGATAGGTGCGTTGACTTAAATTCTGTCCTTGTTGTGTCCATGTTATATATTTAGGTTCAAGTTGCTACTAATTAGTCCATAAATACTTACTATATATGTACCATGTAGGGCTTGGGCTGCTTACAATAGGAGTGATGCAAAAGTGAAGAAAGGAGGAGGATCTTCACTAAAGCATCTCACAAAATTTTCAGTAAGCTATTCAACCATTAGTTCATATTATCTTGTAATGCTAGGTCATATTATCTTGTAATGCTAGTTCATATTATCTTCACTAAAACATCTCACCAAGAATTGATGATGCCTTCCAAGTCCATATTACAGCAACAGATAATTCAAACATAGCATGGTGGCTGCATGCTTTCTTTATTTTTCCTTTGATTTGAGAAAAGTAGATAAAGAAAGTGACAACTTTGCGGTTACTGTAGAGTCACAACTGGAAACGTCTAGCTCTCTTTTGATTAAATTCTATTCCCATTGTTCATAATGGTTGAAAGTGTATATGTCAGCACTAGGTCGGAGAGACTTGTAATGCTAAGGATCTTTCTTAGAGTTCAGTTGTGTCATTTTGAGTCATTTGCCTCCTCTTATGTCAGCTTACCATCAATACAATTTTCTGTTATTTTTATTGGAAAGTGACAAATTTTTGACTCAATGAACATTGATATTATTATTCTATCTTTTTGTAGTGTCACCAGCAACAAGTTGGGGATGCATGTGGTTTTTATTGCTGCCATCATATGATCACTATTGTCGGGTCAAAGCTAATAACGAAACCTGAGGTATATGCTTTTTAAAAGAACCTGGGCCTGAAATTATACTTTTAGATTGATTTTCCCATGATTAATTGATCAATTATTTCTGCTAAGGACCTATCTTGTCTATCACTGACTGATTCACCTTGCACACTTGCACAGATTGATTCACACTTGCACGGATTAATTCACCTTGTACAGATTGATTCATATTATCTGACATTGTTTACATTTGCTTCCAACTTATGTTTTATACTTAACAATTACATTCTTGTACTTATTTTCTTTTTCAGAAAATCACCTTATTCACATGTCCCCTAGATGGCTGGGCACTCTCCGCTATCCGACAAAATTTGGCCAAATTCGTGATGTCGAAGTGATTTCTTCTGAAGGAGAGTTTCATGACAAAAATTTTGAGTATTGAGATCTGAGTTATTTTGTCTAGCTGTGATGTAGGTGTAGATTTAATGTGGCTAAGAACTAATCTACACTTGAACACTCAGAGTGTCACTGCTTTGTGATTATTCTGTTAGATGCCTTCTTTTGTCTAGTTGTGAACTAGATGTAGATTTGATGTAGATAAGAACTAATCTACAGTTGAACATTTAGAGTGTGTCATTGTTTTGAGCTCACAATAATTGAATATTACTCTGTTGGTGGCTATGATGTATTATTCAGTTTGTGACTATATATTGAGATATGTTCAATTTGAAATGTCTCTGATTATTCAGTTTGTGATGATGTATTTTGTTTGAAATGCCTGTGATGTGATGGTGTATTCAATTTATGATGGTTTTGTATGAAAGCAATGACACAAACTATCATGAATAAACATAACCGTTGGAAGGAGTTAATGACGTGACGGAGAAAGAAAAAACGTCACAAGGTCAAACAAAAAACCTGTCGCTTTGCGTCGGTGACGGGGAATACAAACACGTCATAATACATGGTCGGTGACGGGTATTGTAGAAACCGTCTCAAATATTACAGACGGTGTACTACGAAAACCGTCACTCAATATACGAGACGGTTTTTTTGTATACCGTCGCTGACTTTATCTGACGGTTTTTAAAAACGTCACTAAAATTTTAGTGACGTTTTACAAACCGTCACTAATTGTATATCTTTAGTGACGCGATTTTAGTGACGGTTTTTCTTTACGCCACTAAAGGCCGAAAAAACCGTCACTAAAGGGGTAGTTCTGTGGTAGTGGTAAAAGTGAGACGAAAAAAATAAAAATAATGATATAGTACAAGGGATTGTACATTTTTTGAATGGCAAAAAGGAAAAATATAGGCATTCCTTTCTTGTCTTCACCACAGCTTGATCTAGAAGAGTTGGAAATTGAGCATGGTCTTCCATGCATTTACTTGGGTTTACCTTGTCTTTTTCTCTCTCTCATGTACTCCCACCATTCTAAATCACATATCATTCTTACATTATCCACTTTTCTCAAATTACATGTCATCCTAACTTCTCAATGCATATTTTTCTCTTTGCATGTAATACAATATTCTCTTTTTCCACTATATCTCTACCTCTCTTTCTCTCCTCATTTTCTATATACCCACCTTTTTACTTCTTTTTAATTCTCACGCCCAACTCCAAAACGACATTTAAGGTCATTCTCGGTAGCCTCTTTCAGTTCACGCTTACCAAGTGTGACACGTCAGCTTTTTAGTTATGTTCTATGAAATGAAAGTGCATCTTTCTATTTTATTTCCCAGTTTCATAGGCTGAACAAGACATTAATTGGTTGCATAGGTCTACCAATGAGAATTAGTTTTTTTATGCACATGAAAGGAAAAGAGTCTCAATGCACTTTTCATTCTCTTTTCATCAACTTGGAAAGAGTGTCACTACCCTTTCCATTCTAATGAAAAGCTTCTCTCCTCTTTTATATTAATATCATGTTATGTCACTTTTTTTTTGCTTATGTATCAATTAATAAATATCAAATAAAAGATCCACGGAGAATGACCTAAAAATGAACGGAGAGAGTGCATATATTAACACTCACATTAATGAATGCATTCATGCATATCCTACCTCCATAAACGTTTACAAGAGGTTGGACCAGTAGACCTTAAGGTTGAAATATGGCAACCGGAGATAGCAATGTCTCTATAATAATTAAGCAGAAGTGCAACGTAGAGGTTGGATGGGAGACTGAATAAGCGATAAGAAATAATCAACGGAACTGCGCACAACTGCTTTCTTAGGCTAATTCTAGTGCATAGCTTGATCTCACGATTTTCAAGTGTTTCACATTATCTTTATGAATTTAGTTTAATGGATGAAATATACTGTCTTATTACACAATTTCATCTTATGGTTTTATAGATAAGTCATAACATTCGATTGTAGAAAAAAATATAATTTATAACATTAAATTAACATACAGTTGATGCATTGAGATTGATCAAAACATGTTGAGATAAAATTTTATGTTCACAGTGAAAGTTTCAGTAGAATTTCATACATGCGAAACGGTGCCAAATAAGCTTCATCCTATGAAATCCATTTGTTCTAGTTCATATTAACTGTTTTGCCATGTTATGATGTGATATCTTATTTAATACTCCATTTATCCCAAATTACTTGTCATCTTGACCTTTACCAGGTTCACTGAACATTCCATGAACTTGGATATAAAAATGTCATTCCAGGATGACAAGTAAATTGAGATGGAGGGAGTACTACTCTGTTTCTAAATTATTATAACCATTGACTTTTTTCATTACATTTGAGCATTCATTTTATTCAAATTTTTTTTATGAAATATCGTATATCTCATTGAAATGTGTTCTATCACTAAAGAAAGATCTAAAATATAACCTATAACATTTTATATTTCAATAATTTTTTAATGGTCAAACATAGTCAACGACTACAGTAATTTGGAGAATACTAATAAAACTTCCATTGATACAGGTATTGTGAATCTCTAACGCCTTTATCCCAATGGTCCTTGATAGATTGGTGTAGATGTGTTGATTCTTCTCAATTACCTCTTTGAATTTTGATGGACCCTGAACTAGAACAGGGCATCCGTTAACTTGGTGCTTCTTTCAAATTTTAAAACATGTTGGCAGTTAGTTTAATTCTTTGATGTCATATATTAAAAGCTTGGAACGTGTATTACCACGAGGGTTAGGTACACACCCTATAATGGATAAAAAAGGCAGGACATGCGTTGCAAACCGCACATGAACGAGAGAGCGAGATAGACAAGAAGCCTCTATAAGCGCCCGCCGCGATTCGCGTTAGGTATGCAGAAAGCGGCGTACCAACACTTTAGGTAAAATCTCTCGTTAGGTGGCTCTACGGAGTACGCGTTTGTCGTTTGCCGCCATAAACGGTCCCGTTGGTCTTTGGTCCTCCTCCCGCCACCGACGCGAATTCATCCACACAGAGACAGAGTAGAGTAGTTCTCCCTGCTCATCAACCGACCTGTCCATGTCCAAAGAGTAACAAGAGCAGGAGGGAGTGTTGCTGTTTTCTGAACATTGCACGGCTGCCAGATGCTCCATCGATTATATTACACACTAGTAAATCCTTGTTACCTGTCCATGTTTTTGGCTGGCCGTTGACACCGACACTGACAATGGAGTAACTCTGGCTTGACAGAAATGCACCGAATTTCATGCAACTCTGAATCCAACGAAGCTTCCGGTTGAATTTTTGTTCCAACTGTCTGGTGAGCTATCTTATATATGTTAGTGTAGCCTGCAGGCTGCAGCCATGTATGACTGGAAAGGAAAAGGATCCTAGTTTCATAATGTGTTTGGTTGCCTATTCCACATGGCCACATGACGGTTGGCGCCAAGCTGAGTTGCAAGATTCTTATCTATGCTCAGTACGTGGGACAATCAACCACCGCGGCGCCAGCAGCAAAGAATTGAATAGAAAGCCCGAATTGATGATGTGGACCTAAGACCCAAACAATCTCTCGAATTAAACCACCGACTTATGCTAAATTTACACGGAAATAAATTAAAAAGAAAAAAAAATAAATTCTTGTACAAAAAAGGAAAAACTTGAACAGGAAAGACAAATGGTCGTTTTATGAAAGGGACAGCCATCCTACCACCGAATCAACTCATACACACCAGCCTGCATGAAAAGCAGCTCTAGAATTCCAAACTCCAACCAATAATGCCACTACATCTGTTCCGTATCAGGGACGACGATGAGCCACACGGAGTGGGTTGTCGGGTGAGCTGGAACTGTCAAGCACAACTCTTCTCTTGTGCAGGTTTCGCTCCAACCAATCCACGTCTAGTTTCCGTTTTTTTTTCCTTATAGTGCGAGGAATGGTAGGATGGCGGCGGCGAGGAAGGTGGCGAGCTGAACGCAGGGAAGCAAACCGGGCGCCGCCGCGGTGTCCAGGCTGCTCATGCCCGTCGGTCCGAGAGTGCCCAAGCCGCCGCCGGTGCCGTTGGCCCCCGTGCCGAAACCGGGGCTGAAGGTGCCCGTCGTCGAGCTGCCGGCTGGTGTGGTCCCGACAGAGCTGCATAATCATCAACAGTAGGAAAAAATATATACTGTCGTCAGTTTATGGGCACTGAAAATAAACGAGAACTGATCGACTTGCGAAAACAGGGTCTTTGTTTTGTTTGTTTCTCATAGGCTGATTTGTGTGATTGAAAAGTTACTTGGTGCGTCATGATTATTGCAATAATCTGCAGAACAATGCTCATGCTGGAACAGATACTCATGACGCACATGCAAAGAAAGGCCTTTTTCGTCTCAATCTTTTCAGGGTAGTGTCAGTAGAAAGAAACTAGGAGGTCCAGAATTCGGATTTCCGACAAGGCCAGAAAAAGAAGGAAGTCACCTGATGCGGAGAAAGCCTGTGTTACATTTCGAATCGGTTTGGCTTGAAGGCAAAGGAAGGGTGACATCACCAGTTGGAGATGTTGCAACGAACTAATTGGTGAGAATTCAGAAGCAACATTACCACCATGCCCCTGTGCGGACATCTATCATAATCTAAGGCACCAGTTGCTTGCAAGGTGTTAATTTGCAATGTCGGTGGACCAGGCACAATTCACAGCTGACTATTATATTCCACGGTACACAGGTTAATCTACAACAAGGAAAGTGACAAGGAGAGTACCTGGCACTTGAAGGGAAGGTGCAACCCGAAAAACCTGCAAGATAGAGGCGCGGCAATGAGAATTCATCTCAATCCGGATCGGAGTAAGTGGATGAATTCTTTCTTACTGGGGTCGGTGGTGGAGATGGTGGCGGCGCCGTTGAAGTCGCAGGTGGCGCCCTTGGCCTTGTTGTTCTGGTAGTAGCTGTTGGCGGCCCAGGAGCAGTGTGAGGCGACGGTGTTGGGGTTGTAACAGCCGCCGCCGTCAAGGATGGCGCTGCAGTCCGCGCCGTCCCCGCACGAGAAGTCGATCGCCTTCTGCAGCACCGCCGTCGGCTGGTCCGACCGGCACACGCAGAACTCTGCAATTCACATCTCAATCAACATATATTGAGCCAACAACAAACATAACATTTTTTTTGAAGAAACAAACATATAACATTAGGAACAAAGAAGAAGAAGAAGAAGAAGACGTACCTGAAGCAACGAGAGTTGATGACACGAGGAGCACCCCCGCCACCATCACCAGCAGCGCCGCCGCCTCCATTGCAGACCAACAAGCTAGAGGAAGAGGAACTACTCTCTTTGCAAGCCTTGTTGGAACGGAGAAGAAGAGCTGGTGGCCGATTCCTTTCAGCTCCCAGCTGGCCGTGCTGTGCCTTATGTGAGCGGGGAGTTCAATCAAGAGCTGTACTTGTGCGTTAGTGGCTACAGCCTTGCTGGTGACGCCGAGGGAGGGAGTGAGTGAGTGAGTAGGCTTCGGGACAAAGGGTGGTTTGCCTTGTACTTGTACCTGCTGTCCTGCTCGCGTCGGTTTCGTCCGGGGAATTTCTCTCTTCTTTACAGCTAGTTTCTTCAAGTTATTTTTTTAAAAGAAAAGTGGCAGTTTCATTAAAGAAGTAATAGAGTACATCATAAAAACACCGGACGAAACGAAAAGAAAACACACGAAAACAGACACGAGAAAAAAGGAAAAAGAAACAGAAACTAAACGGCAGCTTTTGCTGATCGCTTGAAGACATTTGGAGAGACAAGCCCGCCGGAGAGGATCCGGCACAAAGACGATGTAGATTAGTGAAAAAACCTCTGTCTAGCCGGGGTCAAATGGGATCAATCTGTGTGCCATATGGAAGAAATTCAAGTTATTACCGTCAGATGCACAGGGTTTGGTGACTGATGGTCGGGCCTTTTACAAATGCTGCACGCTCAACGGTCGGATCCTCGTGGTGGACCAATGAAACCATTAGATCTCATCCATCGATCCTTCTCTTCACTTTCTGCCGCGACGACCATTCTTCGTTGTTTCTTTTATTGCCCTTTTGTGTCTCGGCTGCTCAAAACTTTAGAATACCAAAAGGAAGTTTGAATCTTGTTTGTATACCTCAGGGACGTATGAACTGTGGTCGCATTCAAATACACGATGCACCGCCCAGACGACCAGTTTAGTCTCAACCAAGCACGTGAAAACCAAGTCAACTTTGTGCCCCAAAACTTTAGTTGGGGTCAGCCGAATTGGCGGAAAAAAACTGACTGCCACCTTGCATTTTGCAGACCTGATGCCCCTGGAGATCGAACGGGGGAAGAAGTGGGCTCAGATGGGTTTTGCCAGCGCACACGTTACCTGCTCGGCTCGGCTTGAATAAAAATCGTAGGTTGCACTGCAGAGCCATCAGAACAAGAGTGAATTGCTTATTTATTCTCGTTCTTAAGCACTACCCCATATTTGTTCCCGTTTTAGGGTCGATGTCTCAAATATGAAACCAAATCCCGTATTTTATTTCCCTTTTTCAGTTATGCTAGTTATAATGGACAGAGTTATCCTCAAGCAACTATCCCTTATTTACCCCTAATTTGAACATACAACATGAGTACTCTTAATTTATCCATTTTTGTGCAAGTGGTACAATTATATTTTAATTGAAGCTGGTTCACCTGCTGCTCCCGCCGGCATGACTGCCCGGGTCGGGGAGCCCCTCGAGGGCTGGGCGGTCTCGAGTGGGAGTGTCATGAGCATTAAATTTGCTGACATGACATGAGAGAGAAGAGAGGGAGTGTCATGGGATGAAAGATGAGTGTCATCACCATGACCCTTCACCGGTACGGTTCTTAAGAATTTCTTCTTGGTAATCGTATGATGACACTCTCCATTGAGATCGGCCTAATGGCCGTCGCTAGGCCCACGATGGGTGCGCACTCGCCTCCTGTGCCCGATGGCGAGGCTGCACGCCGCTCAAGGCCGCGCCCGGCGGCCGGGCTATGCGTGGCAAAGATGGGTCGCCGCACGGGATTGCACGCGGGGGTGACGATCCATTGCTTGGGGGCTGCGGCCGGCTGCGAGCATGAGCCTCTGCAAAGCTCGCGAGGGGAGGGGTTGGGGGCACGCAGTTGAGCATCGTCAACCTCTATGGCGCTGTTGACGGAAAATCTTCCTACACACCGTCACGTACACACGCGACTTATCGAGGACCAAACTTTTAGAATGCGAGTGAATCACGAGTATCGAGGCGTGCTAGTTTGTTTTCCCGGTAAACCAGCAAAGATAAGATAAAGCGTGTAAAATTCCTGGTCACCAGCCCGGATAGGACGATGCGTTATGTTAGCCGATAGGGTAAAATAAAAGCAATAAGGACAACTATCGGCTATACGGAAAATTGGCCTAACCGCACCGATCGCCCGCGCAAAAGACGTAAACAATGCAAAATCGACTAAAAGAAAGTTAAAGCATAACAAAGTAAGTTAGTTGAAAGGAACAACTAATCGTGATCAAAACAATAAATTTATTTTAGTGTTCTTAACCATGTGTTGATATAGATAACCTGGCTCAAATTCTACTCGATCTATAAATTTGGAATCTACCGTACATACGAGTAAAGACAAGAATATGATAAGCAATAAGCTAACACCCCGAAAGAACGGTTAAATCGGAGATAACTAACTACACCCGTAATCTACGGATCGCTGCACCGAGGACATGTCAACTAAGTGTGGTAGAACAGGACACGCCAAACTACCCTTCGCGATCAAGAAACACAAGTATAATCGACCGAAACCAGTCCCGGACACCCAACATGACTAGATCTACCCCTATCTACCGCTTCGCGAGAACACGTCGACTAAGTGAAGTAGACAAGACTAGTCAAACTGCCTACGGAAAGATATAATCGGTCAAAGTGACTTAACCGTGACTCGGAAGGATCACAACAATTTGACAAAGCTCAATGCAACAACTATAGGTAGCATATGTGCATGTTTAAGGTTTTGCAATAAATCACGGTGTGTTCGGTTGAGTCGTGGCTTTTGAAAAAGCAGCTGTGATCCGTGAGCTGCGAAAAAGTCAGCTGTGGTGTGTGGGCTGTAGGAAAGTTAAAAGCCGTTTGGTTGAAATGATCGTGAAAAAGCTGCTTGTGAGTTATGAGCTATAAAACAACGTGTTATTCGCAGATATACATGTAAATAAAAAAGTAAAACTTAATTTGTTTAAATTTTGCATCCACCAATATAATATAGACTAAATTTTGAAAAAGCTTTTTAAAAATTCCCAAAACCATGGAGATTTTTTTAATAAAATTATCAATAAACAAAAGTACAAGATTGGTGTTAATTTTATGTGAGGGCCTTTTTGCAAAAATTCACTTTCTTCTTCCTCCCGTAGACCCGTATTCATCCTGCTGCTTCCCGTGGTGTTCGCTCGCCCATGCCCATGTTGCCTTCCCCTCTGAGCTGCCACTACTAGAAGCTATGTGCGAGTCCTTCCCTACTCCGTGTGGCGTCTAATTTGTTTTTCCCATGGTGAGCAAAGAGATCGATCAAGTTTTCCTCATTTTCAACTGTTAGGACCGAGCTCTATCTCTTCTTGCAATTTCCCCAATCCGCTCAGCAAGAACTCGATTCCTTGCAGACATGGCTTGACAACTTGGTTGCGCATCCATGTGACCCCTTGTCATTTTGGATGAACAACTCACGTCATTGGATTTCGAAGTCATGGCAAGATTGTTCCTGTGGCCGACTACCAATAGCGGGCCGCCATTGACTGGACTGGGGGCGGTGTACTTCTGTGACCTAGGCGAGATGAGGAGACGGTGGACAGGGCGCTGGACCCGTGCTGGCCCTCGCTAGGCGTGGTAGCCGTCTGTGCTCGGCCATGGCAAGGCGGGCTCGGGCTCGGTAGCCCAGCACGCGCACGATGGGACAAAGGGAGTAGCCGGAGGAGAAAAAGAAACGAACCGGTATGTCATGACCAGTGGCAGTGGGTAATTTTTATAAAGTTTTTACAGCCAAAAGTAGATGAAAGCAGGGGAGAGGTGTTGTGAATTTTGTACTACGAAAAAGCAGCTTTTTTCAAAAGCACCTACGAGGAAGTCACCCTTTTGGTTGGCTTTTGACTTTTAGAGAAAAAGTCACAGCCAAAAGCCCAACCAAAGAGACCCTCAATATATGGTCGTGGAAGAAATTTTCTTCATTGAGGAACTTGTAAATTTAATATTTGAAAAACAAAGTCTCCGAAAATCAAGTTTCTCTTAGGATAAATTCATAGCGGCTCTTATGCTCATATCATATCTCCCGACAACTTAGACTAGCAACAAGTGTATGTAACCCACAAATTTTTAAATGGTGAAATTTAAAGCCAGAGTTCAAAATTCATGAGAGTACTAAGTTGTAAACTAAGCACAAGAGAGGAATTTAGACAGAGCAACTACTTATCATGTCAACATACTGAAGAACTGAACAATCCTACCACACATACGAAGGATATTTATTTATTTTTGTTCTTTTTTGGTTTGCAAATTTTTAATTGTTTCTATATAAGAAAATAAAAGAAAAGAAAGAAAAAGAAAGATACATTTTACCTCACATGGGGGTCCTTCCCCAAGCTAGCTTTTTGGCCTGTGAATGGTGCGCTAGATCGAACCCTTGGTAGTGGTATGCATAGTCCTACTCCTTGTGTGACTGCCAAAAGTTCTGCTACAAGATATTCCCACTGATTAACAGGGGACGGTTAGCTCATCACAGGCATAGAAGCGAAGTTCCTAGGGGATCTCATTTGTATGCCCGAGGTAGTAGAGAATAAAGAGCCCATTGGGAGCATGCTTAAGAAATATAGACTTGCACAAAATAATTTTTATATAGCAATTGGCAAGGTTCAGTGATGTGTGAAATGAGAGCATTATCAAGAGCCCCAACTTTGAAGCAACGCGGATAATAAGTGAAACACACTCAACGGTCCTTTCAGTTTTATGTCTTCTAACCATTATTTAATCATGCAGTGCACAAGAGAAATTTTAATTTTATCGACCAAGGCAAACATGATGTGCAAATCATCTTCATGCAAAATTCTAATATCGCCTCACGGAAACAAGTCACAGCAGGTCATGTATGCAACATAAGCAAGATAGGATTATGAAATTGATTAACTTTTGGTTTTCTATGAAAGGTCTCGGTAGAGATGATATTTCCAAGCACATGCTTATTGAAGGCAGAGGCATTCAAACAATTCTACACAAGCATGCAAAAACGAGAAACAAACTAAAGTCATCCATGGCTTGGTGTATTCCCTTCCGAATAAATAAAAAGAAATGTCGTTCTTGTCCATAAGCAATGTGTATAGAAATTGAATTGAAAGCAATTCTAATGTATGTGGGAAAACTTCCCACCTCATAGCATGCCAAAAAGTATCAAACTCAATGGTACATACATGTACCAGGAGGTTCATGTCGAAGGCTTGTGTGGGAAACGGTCCTGTTCCGAAGGTGGTGGCAGGCTTGTTGTTCTCATGCTTCTCTCAAGTCAAGACTTGAGTCATCACGATAACGTCTTGAGCCCATGGTTTGGCTTGAAAACAACACTCCCGCCTTCTTCATAGCTGCACACAACAAAGAGACTACGCGAGAAACGATCTCGAGGATGGGTTATTGGTTAGGAAAAAAATCAAAACACCGTTGAATCAAATAAGGCCACAAAAATGTTTTTGAGTGAATTTTTGGGACAAACTCTCATGAACACTTTGAAGATCAAAAGAGGGCAAGAACTTTGGAGCAAGGTGGGTGAGTAAGAAAGTGAGAAAACGGGTGGAAAACCCAACTCCCGGCCATCTGAATATATTGATGAAGCTGTAATGATCAGATATGGTCATATGGGAGCCTCATCTTGTCGTGGGCCAAAGTGGGGATTAGCCAAGGGCTTGGTTGGGTCGGTCGATCTGGGTAGGTTGGCCGACCCTGGTGGGTTGCACCGAGGCCTAGCTTTTCCCTACAGATTCCCCTTGTCTTTTAAAAGATTTTTATGTACATTTTCACCAAAGCATTTTGTCAAGAAAAAATATTTTCAAGAGGGTTTACCCAAAAATTTATTTTTAGAGAAAATGCAAATGAGTTGAAAATAAATTCGTTTTGCAAAGAAAAGAAATATTTTTGATGAACTTGAGGTTGAATAAAATGGAGAAGCATATAGCCCAAAGAGACTTTGACCCGATAGATCAATAAGTCATGTACTTAGATGCACAGCTCTGACCCTACGGATCAACAAGTCAAGCAAATAGCACGAAGAGCAAATTCTTCAAATTGCTCAAAAATAAATTCCCTCAACAATATTCGTCTCAAATTTATTTATTTATTTGAAAAGAGAAAAAAATGATTGGAATGGATTCCAACGTGCTAATGAGAAAATTCAAATGTGTGAATCCAGAAAAAGTTCAAATGAGAAATATTTTTATTGAACTCAAGAGCAAAATCGTATTGGAAGTCAAATGAAGTATAGGGCAAAAGTATAGAGAATATCCATGATGGCCACTACCTCCCAACTGTTATGAATGTTTAGAAAGGGGCATGACCAAGAGCTCTTCTAAAAATTTTCTCATCAATTTTTTTCCCAATAAACTTGTTCCTAATTGAAGTTTTTAATTTTTCTTCAAGAAAAGAGGTAGGAAATAAATTCCTACATGCAAAATTTCAGATCTGTATTTGCATTTGAGTCCCGCTCATCGGACTCAAAATTTGTGAGCTCTTTCCCAAAGGTAAATTGGTAGTTATCTCATATTCTCTTTTTCCAATTGCATATTTGCTTTTCCAAAATAGATTTCACATCTGCATTTGCATTTGCAATTTTGCGTTTTTGAATAAAAGAATCATTTGCATGTATATGAATTTATTGCTACCCCTTTTCTCCAAGAAAAATTAAAATTTTGAAATTAAGACAAAGCTTCTTGGGAAATTTTTTATTGACACTTTTGTTTTTTTAGCATATGTTTGGAAGAACTCCTGGCCATGCCCCTTTCTATTCATTCATAACAGTTGGGAAGTAGTGGCCACTATGGAGATTTCTCTCCACTCTTGCTCTAGGCTTCATTCAACTTCCCATTTGATTTTGCTCTTGAGTTCAACAGAAATATTTCACATTTAATTTTTTTCTTAGATTTACATAGTTAATTCTTCTCATTTGCATGTTGGAATCTTTCCAGCTCTTTCCAAAAAATAAAATTTGAATTTAAGATAAACTTTTTGGGGAATTTCTTTTTGAGCAATTTGGAGAATCTGCTCTTTGTGCTATTTGCTTGACTTGTTGATCCGTAGAGTCAGAGTTATGCATCTAGTACATGACTTGTTGATCCGCCGGGTCAAAGTCTCTTGTGCTACATGCTTTTCCATTTTATTTGACCTCATGTCCATCAAAAATATTTCCCTTCTTTTCAAGTCAATTTTTCGACTCATTTGCATTCTCTCTAAAAATTTAATTTTTGGGTAAACCCTCTTGGAAATATTTTTTCTAGCAAAATTCTTTGGTCAAAACATGCACGAAAATCAATTAAAAGACTAGTGTAGCATGTGGACCAAGGATAGGAACCCACCAGGGGTCTACCGAGCTACCTAGATCGACCGACCCAACCAAGTCCTTAGCTAGTCCCCACTTTGGCCTACGACGAGATGAGGCCCATATGACCATTTCTGACAATTACCGGTTCATCCCAACGCCGTCCAATTTGTTGAGACACGAGTCATGAAGGTTGTGTTGCAGATAGAAATGAGGGACGGACTAGACCGTACGGTATCCGAGCAACAACTAGAACGAATATGGCGCTACACATTCTAAGGATAATGTGAAGGCAATTATAGGAGTTTTCAAGTTATTTGTCCTTAAGATGTTGTATATAACTTTGAGCAAATATCACAAAACACAAGGTATTGGTGTCATGATGTCATAAAACCACAGATCACTATAACAAAGAACTGCTATAGCCACGGTCCAAAATTTACTGTAGCCACGGGTGAGACCAACCGCGGCTAAGCTTCCGTAGCTAGTAGTATTTTACTCTAGCCGCGGGTATCCGAGGGTTCAACATCAACCGTGGCTATAGCCAAAATTAGAGAACAAAAAAAAGCCTGAATGGGCCGAGTAGACCCGCTCGCCCACCCCGGATCCGTGCACCGCCCGGACGCGTTGCCACCGACCGCCCTGGATCCGCGGCCGCTGGCCACCCTGGATCCGCGCGCCGTCTCGGCCGCTCGCCGGACCCGGACGCGCTGCCACTCGCCCGTGCGCCGCCTCGGACGCTCGTCACCCGGATCCGCGGCCGCTCGCCACCCGGAACACGTTGCCGCGCCGGCCCCGATCCGCGCTGCCTCGACCACTCGCAGGCCCCTGGATCCACGCGCCGCCCCGGATCCACGCTGCCTCGGCCTCTCGCCACCTCGGATGCGCTGCCGCGCGGCCCCTGGATCGCGCGCCGCCTCGGCTACTTGCACCGCCGTTTGCCGGCCCGGATCCGCCCGCTGCATCAGCCGCTCGCGCGCCGCGCGGCCGCTCACCGCCCGGATCCACCCGCCTCCTCGATGGCCGCCGCCGCGTCTCGCCGCGCCACCGCTCCTCGCCTTAGGAGGTGAGGGGCCGTGGTGGGGGAGAAGAGGGGAGGCCGACGAGTGAGGGGCGAGTGGAGGCGGGGAGGAGAGGGGAGGCCAGGGAGAGAAGGGCGAGTGATGGGAGAGTGAAGGCGGCTGAGAAGGAGGATTGTGAGGAGAGGGTTTAGGGTTTCCAGTTTTTATAGGTGTGTTGTGCTATTGGGTTGGTGGGCTGCGGATGTGAAGATTGACCATAGCTACGAGATAGGTCTCTATCCGTAGTCACGATCCGTTTTTTGACTGTGTCTATTGTTATTTTGCTCCTGTGGCTATAGTTAATTTTTGTTATAATGGGTTGTGGAAAGTTTTTCAAAACCACAGGTAGTGGCATTGCTTCACACAAAACAACATATTTTGACTCGATCGATGTACTCCAACCATACTCTCTCTCTCTCTCTCTCTCGACAATCCTCGAGTCCGCGACTACTGCCCTCACCTTCGCTAACACTGGCAACCAGCGGAGCCAAAACCAACGCTCCCTGCTTGGATTCTTTCCCCTTTCGTCACACCTTATGTCCTTCGCCATGGGCGTTGCTTTCCCCTTTCACACTCCCCATCTTCCTGAAAAAGAAAAAGATGAAGCATTTTAGCTGGTAGCTAAACACTTGAACTTTATATGCAAACGCAAACCACACAGGCAGCCACCTTAGGCATGGGGTGTAGCTCACTAAATCATCCGACTTCATATTTTAGTAGTCATCTGAGACTGACCGACCCACGGATCATGATTTTCGAGGTGCTGTTTAAGCAGACTCAAGATAATATGACAATAGACGGGATTCAAATATTACATAGCTAAAATTATTATCATTTTACATAAGAGTTTAGTGTAGCGGAAATTAAACAAGTTTAGTTCTGAAAATGCGGAAGCGAAAGTGGAAATTAGCGTCTATAAATATACATCTTGATGATACATGCGAAGGTAATTAATCCGAGCCCATACGGATAATGACTTAGCCAAACACAATTATAGCGGCAAAGCTAGGCTTCCCAGTGAGAAGACAGCCCTCTAGGATGTGCAAGTCTCAGGGCAGTACATCAACGAGGCAACTCATATGCATCATCGGTGTTACCTAAATAATAACATAGGCACAAAGCCTCAGCAACTAAAGTTCAACAAGACTGATCCATCAAATGGTTCACGGAACCGACTCCTAGACATGCAGAGGCTCGGAGTAGTATGCTGATTTTCAGGGTATAAAACAACGACTAAGCATTGGATCCTTACTTTCAATATTATTGCCAGGTTCGTTATTAAGTAAATTAATACAATGATTATGCAAACTGAAAAAAATACAAGTATAGCATAAATATATTCATAGTAATATCAGCAGCAATAATGATCACACAAGTATCACATTAGCATTTAAATTCAAGTTATTAACTACGATGTGACTACGTGAACAAACAGGTACTCATTACTGTGAGGGACAGTGATACATATCAATTTACACCAGATAGGAAAAATCCGATGCACATGACATACGCATCATTTAAGAAACGTATATCAACCTTTCACAAAGGTGTCATTCAAGCGGGAAAGGTCCCGGACCTCCAAAGTTGCTAGCAGTTCATTGGTAACGTCGTGAGCATACTACCCACTCCTTGCGCAGGCACAACAATCTGGGTAGTCTTCCATAGTACAACATCCAGTGCTACATCACCTTACTAGTCCCCAATAAAACTAACATGCACTCGATATAGCTCAAGACTTGTCCAAAGAGGCCAATAACGGTACGGTCCTTAATCGACACGAGACAGGGCTACAACCTTGCAAGTCAAAGCCATATCGGATCATTATAACTTGCCCTTTCACCTATGGGGCCCGTCCGGTTTATGTGGGAAAATAATGCAAGTGGGTTTTCAACCAATTCCTAGACTTAATGCACGAGTACATCCTAGACAGTCTAGCAATTGTGATACTAAAAATAAAAATTTTAAAACTAGGAGGATGCACCGGGACTTGCCTAGAGCTACCAATAGAGTTAGTGTCTTCTACTGTCGGGTCTTGATTAAGAGAGATGTCCTTCGAAGATCCTCAACAACGTTGCCTATATTACAGCGTCAACAACGACGAATGTAAAGACATGCAAGCAATATATATGATGCCAAGGTATGAATAACACACTCAATAACAGAAATATTTGTTACATAATATGGTTCTTGAAGGCATATGAAAAATATAAATTTATTTTAAGGTATTGCCTTTTATTAACATCGATATGGAAGACTACTTAACGTAGCAAAATAAAGCTAGTTTAAGTCATATGAAAACAATTGCATGTTTCTGTACATATGCTATATTCTCGTGATATATGCATGAAACAACAGAATTATAAACAAGTTTTATGATTTTATCATGTGTGGATAAACTTTAGAAATTAAAACAAGTGTTCCTAATAGCATAAATTCTAGAAAATTATAGAGTGCAGATATGAGCATAAGGTTAAACATAGTGATACTAAATGCTATTAGTGACATTCGTAGACAGGTAAAACATTCATTTGTTATACAAATTATTTAATATAAAATAGACATGCTTTATAAGAAATTAATCATAGAGAACTATACATGCAGAAACATGTTGAGTATGATGCACCATATGAAACATCATAACCAGAGGAGTCCAAACATTTTAGTATGCAAATTTATCACATTTATATAAAAATATATAGATTTTTCATTGTTTACAAACTCCTAATTATTCTGGAAAACCTATGTAGAAAATATGAAGTTCATCATGACCATTGGATAGAGCTTGTTACAAGGAATCCAACAAAATTGGATTTGCTCAATTTGAACATTTAAAACTCAGGATATGAATTTTTGAAGATAAATCAAAGTTCTGACTTATTTACGAAACTGCCATTCTGAATTTTAAATTAAAACCGCGCGCTGGTGCCACAGGGTGGGTCATAGGGTTGCGGATCAGATGCGGCCATGGCCATTTTGGATCTGGGCGGTGTGCACAGGGGTGTGGCTCGCCGGAGACGGGCGGCGTGCGATGACGCTGCTCATCGGAGATGGCTGGGGCTGGACGAGAATGGTATAGGGGCGTAGTACGAGAGCTGGCGAAGCCCTTGGGCTTGGTCACGAGAACAGGAGCTCACCGGGGAAAGGCTATCGGCGGCGATGGCGGAGTAGTAGGGTTCAGCGGCGGGCGAAGCTTGAATGGATGGAAGAAAAGGTTTGCTTCTTGGTCGCAGACCCTCAACAGAGTTCGGAGAAGAGTGTCGTCGGGTCCATTGGCATAGAGGCTCGATGGTTGGGGCTAGTGTCAACGGAGCGGAGCAGACCAGGGGCGGCGGCCGGGAAAACTCGATGTCCGGCCTTTTCGATGGGGAAAACAGAGGGGAAAGAAGTCAATGTGATTCGCAATGGAGTTGCGCACCATCCTGAACAAGAAGGAGAGACAAAGACTCACCAACGACGGCGAAATCGAGCTCGAAGCTGTCAGTTGTCGGTAATGGTGTTTTCGAAGAAAATCTTTTGATTCACTGGAAGGGAGGAGGGAATTTGGCGAACGACTTCGCAGATGCGTAGCTGAGGTCGAGGCGCAACTTTGAGTATCCTTGGCTCGGCCGAGGAGGCAGCAGAGCGACGGGGCGTCGAGCTAGGCAGAGAGCGGCAATGGCGGTTGGCTTTGGCCTCCTGCTACTGGCGAGAGAGAGAGAGAGTAGAGAGTGTCTGGCAGAGAGGGAGTGAGTCGAGTGAGGGCGCGTCGTGGTGGGGGCAAGCGCAGGAGAGGAGCGCCACGCGGGAGGGCAAGTGGCAAACGGCTTCGGCCGTGAATTTTTTAGCCCTTTTTGTCTAAAATTTTACAAATGCCCCTCCCCTCCCCGGAACTAAATTTCCATCGTATGGCCCTTTTCGTCACGCCATTCTATATGGCGCCGTAGGACAATACGGTCACACCCATGCACATGGTGTGACCAAAAGCCATGTAGGTAGGCGGGCCAGCCCGAGCGCGCGACGTGGCCCGTTGACTCCCCGCCTAGGTCACGCCGCTCGTATGGCTCGACCCGGTCACGCCCATCGAATTGGCATGACCGGGCGGTCTCAAACCGGCGCCGCGGCTCCCTTTCCTTCTCCCTTCTCCTTTCTTCTTCCTCCGATCGAAAGGTCATCTTTCTTCTCCTCCTCACCCCACGGTCGCCCTTTGTTGCTCTCCCTTGGATCCGGCCTTGGTTCTTGGGGAACGTCCCCAAACTCCCGGGTTTCATGCTTTGAGGTATTTCCTTAACTTCATCCGATTAGATTTGAAATTCTATCATGTATGGTGTTGATATAGCTAGTTAGGGTTAGAGTTAATTTTGTCTTTTGTAACGGTGATTTTGCTCGTATCGAGTTGATTTGATGTGTAGGTATCGATAGTGTAGGCTTGTTCAGTATATCTCGTTAAGTACATGGAAGAGTGCATGGATATTTTTCCCCACTTAGATATTGTAATGAAATAATGTTAAAATTAATGTGTCATGTGTATTTTCCTTTGTAGGATGCCACGTTATGGCTGTGAGACGGAGCGGCGGATTCATTATCAATGGGAGAAGTATGCACCCGCACGTGCAGTGAGACGGGCCTGTGCCACCCCACTCCCGGTGCCAATGTGTGAGTGTAAAGAACCTGCCGAAGTGAAGCAGTCAAGGTATCGTGAGTCGGCGGAACATGCTTACTACGTATGCAAAGACAAGGATATTGCGGATGGATTTGGGGCTAGTATTTTTTTTAGGTAAGCATAATCATAGACATGATTTGCTATAGTTGTAACATGAGCTAACTGTCTTGTAGTGTCATTTTTTCCAATGGATTGATGGTCCCGACAAGTACGATCCACGCATCGTGTTGTTCCCGTATGACGAGAAGAAGACGACGCCATACGCAGAGTTTCACCGTTCGGTTCCTCCACCGCCTAATCCGGAGCCAATGACAAAAGAAGAGAAGATAGAGGCTTCGATGCGACGTATGAATACTCCACCCGTTGTAAGTGCGGGCACCGTTCCGAGTTGGACATCCCTCCTAAGGAATTGAGCTATATTCCATTCTTTCGTTGTGCACTGATCGGTGATGTAAGTCAGGAATGATGATGTATATGAAATTCTTGTATCCAATGTGTCGTTCATTAGAAACTAATAATATTGATTGAATTTTTTTAGGACGGTTGGCGGCTGTGTAACTTTCAAGAATATGTTTATCGAAGGAAGCCATATTGGGCGGAGGCTGGTGATCTGCAAGAATACATAGATGGGCGAAGAGTGGCACCAACCATTCAGCGTGCTATTCCTTTTTGTAAGTGCAGGGTTAAGGTACTCACAGGTCTGGTACTTTCGGAACTTGGATATGGCTACTTTTGCGGTAACGCATTCGGTGAAAATCCTTAGGTACGTTATGATGTCGACAGTCTTCATGTTTATTCTCTTCTTGGAACCTGAATATGAATTGTTTTGTGTAAGTTAATATATCTAAAATTATCCGTGATTGTAGGACACTCGACGTTGTGATTATGAACAATTCCTAGGGAACAACAAGATAGCATGGGACACTGACCCTAGGAGGATGTTACCTGATGATGTTCAGAAATATCTGCAGAAGAAAAGGGATGAAGTTGCAGCACCCACCTAGATTGGCGTTGGGCCCTGAACGGCAGCACACATCGCACAGCTGACGGTACAACTAAGCAAGTGTGGCACTGCCCCAAGTGTACGTAGCAATCTCCTCCCACGGCTTAGCAAGATACGGCAGCATCAACCAAGAAATTGTGTTCCCGCTACCATCGGGGAACAGGTAGCCAGCAGCCAAGTGCCACAACCAAGCATGAGCGTACCTCTCAATAGTCTGCTCATCTACATCATCAGGTACCTCTCTGAAGTTAGCCATCAACCAGCTGGAATTGACGCCTGAGGGCTTCTTGTCCTTCTGATCCTAAGCTGGCTCAGGCGGCCTTATGCCCAGAACCTGCTGAACCAAGTCGCGCCAACCCTGCTGGTTCACGTGGCCACAAATGGCCTCCCCGTTGACGGGTAGGCCAAGTATTATAGCCACGTCCTGCAGTGTCACGGTCATCTCTCCACACGGAAAGTGGAAAGTGTGCGTCCCTGGCCTCCATCGGTCCACAAGTGTCGTAATCGCGGATGCGTCCATGCTCGGCAAGCCAGACTGGACAAGCCAAGCAAGGGATAGGAAGCCAGATCTCCTCATGTACGGAGCGTACATCTCGCTCCACACCATCAGCTTGTGTGCACAGATGCGCAAAGGACCTAAGGCCCGCACCGGAACAGAAATAAAATTTATTTTCATGCGAAGGATAATATTATTCTACTACTAATGTACTTGTAAGCAAAACATAAATTTTGTACGAAGCAAAATATTACTCAAAATATTCACGTACCTGTCCTAAGTCCACCGACAGGTGTGCTCGATGGTGGTCATCCCACTCTTTCTCAAGGAGCGGGTACTGCTCGTGACGGATAATCTCCCTGCAAAATACAATAAATTGTTACTACCATTTACAAAGTAATAATAAAATAAATGCTTCGTAATGTATTACAGTAATGTACGTGTTACTACTAAATTATATAAAATACATGTGAACAATTGTTAGTATTGGAGGTACGTCTCCTTTTACTTTTCCCTTTCCCGTAGTTACGAGGCTTATTTGATGGACCTTGTTTATTCCTCTTCATTCTATGCCCCTCTTTTTGACAAATGGAGCAACGTACTTTTGACGAGTCCTGATTGAAATCACCGAAATCGTACATGTCGTCGTCGTAGCCCTTTTCCATATCATCCATTTGGTTACGCAATCTCTTCTTTTTCCTTCTACCCTTCCTTAACTTTCTCATGGCACAATCAGGAACATAGGTAGGGCCATGGTACGGTGGCCATTGTGACTCATCAAGTAGGGGTTCAAAACGTCCCTCCCAAGTCTCTAGACCGACTTGCTTTGTGTAGAATGTTGTCATGTAGTTGGTTCACGTGCTAGAAACCCCACGGGTTCTACAAGCAGTCATGACATGAGAACATGACATGTGTAGTAACTCCGGCGTTTTGCAAGTACAAGTGACGTTGTCACTTATCTCCACTCTGTATATGCGACCGCCGGATATTTCCCCTCCAACATTTGTTCGACTAACTCCTCTCATGGAGTACATATACGTCGCTGGATCATGGAGAGAAGCAACCTCATTTGATGAAATATCTCCCTCTGTCTCTCGGTGGAGGGCTGCAGGTTTGGCCCATATTCCCGGGGTTGTTAAGCTATCACGTGTGGCCCGCCACCGATCCACAAAATAGAAGTTGCATTTGTGAAAGGTGTATTCTACAATTCCCGCTATAGGCATCAAACGGATCCCTTTCAACACATTGTTAAAGACTTCGAAGCATTGGTTGTCATTATTCCATACCTGAACCCGCCCTCATCGAAAGCAAGTGCCCATTTATTCTTCTCGCGTAGTTGCTCTCTTAACCAGCTTTTCGCATCATCATTTAAAATCTTCTCTAGTTTCTCTAGTTTGGTCTCAAATTTTCTCACCTCCTTACATTTGCAAAGAATCTTTAGACTCTTTATTACCTCCTTGTTCGGTTGCTTCCTCCACATGTTGGCAACAAAGTGACACATGCACCACCTATGAACAAGGGGAGGATGTCCATCTAGATGTTCCTTAGCAGCATTCAACAAACCCTAATGCATGTCCGATATCATGCGGACCGACCTGCCAGGACCAAGAACTTCCCTCCCGACACGAGTTATGAACCATGACCAACTCTCGTTATTCTCGGACTCCATTATTGCAAAAGCTAACAGCAACAATTGGTCCTCGGCAGTCATCCCAATGGCGATCATCAAGGTTGCCTTGTACTTCCCGATCAAGAAAGTTGCTTCGACAACGATCACAAGTCTACATTGTTTGAAAGCCTTTACGCACTGTGGGAAACACCGGAAGACCCGTTCCATTACTGGGTTCTTTGTCCCATCATGCCCTAACAACATCTATCCACCGGTATCAATCAAGCATTGTGTGCCTTGGTTCAAATAATTAATTGCATTTAGCAGCTTAGGAACCCTTGCATACGACTCCTTCCAACCACTCCACAATTTGGCCATTGCATGTTGCTTAGCCCGCCAAGCCTTCCCGTACTTAACGCAGTAGTCGGTGGTTGCATGGATTGACTCAATGAGAGATGCAATGGTCACATCAAGCATCGGCCCACACTATCCCCATTATGCGGTGCCCCAAATACCGGGCGAGTGCATTGGGGATGAACTTGCTACTGCTTCGACGAACCACAAATATGGGCTTGCCGCACGTTGGAAACTCTCCACGTATTTCCCTCAGATTTCATGAGACGAACCCGGATAATATATCTCGAATCCTTGTTCGACCGCTCAACAATGAAAGGTCGGTGGTGCTGAACAACATAATCCTGAAAAAAGAACTTGACCTCATTTAAATTTTCAAATCTCATTCTTTCCGAATGATGGGTTCCGTAGGATCATGGACAACCTCTGCGGTCATCACACCGTTGTGGCATAAAGCTCTCTCCACGCGGCTCACATCCTTGTGATTAGGAGCCGTAGGCGAGTAACATGCATCTTCCTCATTGCCCTTAATTCGGCTCTAGAGAAATCGTCCTTCCAATTAATATGATAGTCACCACCACTTTGCTCTGCACTCTCGTTTGTTAAATCCTGAATATCAACCTCTTCATTGTTATTATGTTCTTCCTATACATCATCCTCTTCATCGGTGTTCTCCCCGTCGCTACTACAAGAGCTACAATCATCCCGACAATCGGCTTCCCTATTACTTGTCCTCTCCATTTTCCCGATGTTCAAAACCATCATCACAAAAATCATCCCTCGGAACCGCAAGTTCCAAATCCTCATTGTGCGAGTCCCACATATTGTTCATCAATGCTAGGCTCCACCCCGTAGCTATTGTCGAGCACCCTGAACAACATTAGGAGTTGCCGGCACAACACGACATGAGGCAAGCTCACGGGGGATCCAGGGGTATCTTGGGTCAACTCATCCAAACTAGGGTGACCCATGCTCATCGGGACCGTTTCTTCATTCTCATCGTCATGAATATCTACTACCTTTACAACTACCTCTGCAACTTTCATCCGACTTTCTCTCAAACATTCCCTATACAACGTCCATTGCTCATCCAAGTGTCAAGTCTAGAATCACATAGCGAGGCCTACCTCCCCCACATGCATCGAACCTACCACGCAACTTCAAAATTACAACCCACGCCTATTGCTGCTTTAACTCTATCCACAAGTTCACTAAATTCCAGTGGTTTCACAAATGTCAAAACTTCCTCTCGTCATCTGATCAAACTCATTATTCGCATTAACTCGTCCCATTGGTAAACAATTGCACAACACGATTCATCTACACATTCCAACGATCGCATTAATCATTTCTAATATCAACATCGACAAAGAAAAATAACACACACACTATTATGCAAACTAGCCATGACCAGAATGCAACGTCGAACATATATATCCAACTGCATTCACTAAAATAATAGACCACACCGTGGAAGTAAAAAATAATTAACTAAATATCAATGAACTTAAATGTGCTAAACTTCAATGCAACATAAATTCATTTCAAATAATGCATAATGGAGAATTATACATGGACCAAACAAGCACCAAATACAAGTGCTTGGAAAAATATGTATATCACATTTCGGAGAATTGTAAATGGATATAACCTTGCACACTAGTGTCCAAAATTATGGATGACTAACAAAATCGTAAATATTAACCATGCACCCTAAAATTTACGTAGCACATATATTCAACTATCAAGTACAAGCGATACATGCATAGCGATTAATTACGAGTCGATCCAAATCACCATTACAAGCAACAATACTTAAGCTAACCCTAGCTAGCTAAACCAACATGAAACTAGCATGAAAATCAAATCTACCCGGATAGAATGAAGGAGCTACCTTTGAGGATGAAGCTCGCCGATTTTGGGAGAGTTTCCCCAAGATTTGAGCCCGGAACACGATGGGGGACGGGGAGGAGCACCACCGAGCGGGGAAGAAGGAAAAGAATGGCCTTCGGCCCGAGGAAGAAGAAAGAGAGAGGATGAGGAAGGGAGGAGGCGCGCGGCCGTTTTGATTCCCCCGGGTCACGCCAAAAGATGGGCGCGACCGGGTCGCGCCATAGCGCACGACGTGACCCGGGCGGAGGTCAACGGGCCTCGTTATCCGCCGGATCCGGGCCACCTGCCGACGTGGAACCTGGTTGCGCCCATGCTTATGGGCGACCGTATTAGCTCGCGACGCCACGAGTTTAGCGTGACAAAAAGGGCCATACGATGAAAATTTAGATCGGGAGGGGGGGAGCATTTGTAAAATTTTAGACAAAAAGGGCTAAAGTAAAAAAAACTACTGCCGTTGTATCGGTGAGGGAGAGAAGAATAGCGAGCTGACTGACTGGTGGGTGGGTCCCATGGAATATTCCAGGGCATTTTTCCAATTTCCGGTTTGTGGCTTTTCTTCAAATCTTTGGCCTTAAATAAAATATTTCTTGTGCTCACAAATTCCAAACCAAAATACCATTGGGTAGTACTCAACTTGAAATAGACATGCACGAAGACCGCATGTCCAAAATCTTTTTGGTTTAATTTTGATATTTCACCAAAAAGGTATAAAACTTAATCTTCTGGCATTTTTCTAGGCCACTATCACATGGGACTTTTTCCTTACATTTTTCCTTCATTGTCCTCTACAACATATATTTTTGCTAGGGACAATTGTTATAGAAAAAATTTGACTTGTAGTTCAATCCAATATAAATTTGTTTGAAATTCAAAGTCAAAACACTATGCATGTTATCAAAAAATTTATAATAAAATTTTACAAGGTCAATAGATAATTGTAGAATTTCATGTGAAGACGTGGGGATGTCACACCATCTCAGCACCAACCACAAAATTCGGATGTTTTGTGTCAAATAGCCTCACCACCTTGTGGTTTTGTGAAACTTTCCGGAAGCTTTGGTTGTGTTACCATGATGCATATACTGTTTTGTGATATAACTTTTTAACTGAATCTAATGCAATGATTAGTAATATTAAAGTCATTTTTCTATTACAGCTTAACTAAATTATAGCATAATATATGTGCATAGTGTTCGTTTTTTGATACTCGGTCTATGTACCGCGGGAACTGGGTTATCAATAGTATCTCTACATAAATATAAATCGATTGTTCTTGCTCAGAAAATTTTAGCACAAACATTGGATGATGCCTCTTTTACATCGGATTTCAGCTGTGGAGAAACATCTACAACCAAGCAGATTAAGATGTTACGATCACTCATCAACATCAGAATCTGGCTGCAGCAAAACATTCACAACAATGCAGGCAAAGGAGTAGACTACTCATCATCATCGCCTGTTTTCTGCTTCTTCCATTTGTAAGCAGCCTCTAAGATCTTAAGGTTCGGTGCTAGAGTGACTTCGTCAGGGAAAATATAATCTATATATTCCTCATACCTGAAAGATCAAGGAAAGTTGTCAGTGACACATGTTTCCGTAGTTCCAGAAAATCAGATTTGGGCTTGCTATTTGTAACTGACGAGGAGTCCATTAATGCATGCTACACATGCTAGGGCAAACTATTTGAGGGAAGTGCAAAGATGAGAGAAGGTAAAAGGCGTACCCTAAAGTGGAGCCATCTTCTGTGGGGATTGGCCTCTTCCGTTTGACTTTTCTTGGAGCCTTCTTCTGCACTAAGCTAACATCACCAAGATTACCAAAGCTCACCTCCTTGTTAAGCCACTCTTCAAGGAGCATAGCTCTTTCCTCCTTCAACTCGGGGCACTGGTTCTAAAGTAGTTGAATGCCCTTTCAAAGACAGCTGATAATCATAACAAAAGGGTGTCATATTTAGTCCAGAATGACTTGCTAAACACTAATCTATAGCTGCACAACATAAAACACATTATTTACCTCTGCATTTCCTGACCCGCTCCAGCTGCTCCTCCTGAAAATCAACTTCATTCTTTTTTCCTCGCTTTCACTGTCTTCACCACTAAAGCCAGCTGAGGCCTCAAACTCAGCATAACTGATCCATACCTTCAAATGCTTAGTTCTATCAAGCAGTCTTTCATATAAATCCCTTGTCCTATCAAATTCACTTTCATCAATTTCAAACTGCAAATATTCCTGCGAGTTGAAGAAACATTAGTCCTTAAGCATCCACATCTCCAAAAACACACTTTTAGAACAAGAAAACAACTTAATAAAAGAACTGAATAAATGAGCAGAAATCGTATAAATTTTATCCATAATAGACAGGATGTCACCATGTTACATAAATTACGATGAATCTGCATGAGTAGGTTACCCTATTGCAGATTTGAGCAAATTCCTTCTAAACCAACAAAAGCTATAGAGTTCCCTTATGAACCATAAAAAATTACAAGTTCCCTTCTCAACCATCCGTTTAGATTTTTATATCCCTTATAAACCACTTTCATTACTTAGTACATGTTAAACGTCTGTTATGTGATGGTGGAAATGACTAGTTTACCCCTTACGATGGAACAAACACTTGAGACATTAAGTAGGTTAACCAACAATTTTGCATTATTTTTAATACATGTTTCAGATTTTCTGGATCTACGAATAGGCTTTAGATTTGGAGGAAAAAAATTTAAAATTGTTATTGGAACACATGGAATTGGATAGTGGCCAACCAATAGTAAAATGATCAATACGTGAAAAAAAAACATTCAAAAAGGGTTCAACTATAGCATTTAATAACTGTACTAAGTAATGACAGTGGTTTGTAAGGGATAGAAAAATATAAACTGATGGTTGAGAAGGGAACTTGTATTTTTTGATGGTTCATATAGCTTTGGATGGTTGAGAAGGAATTTGCTCTTGCAGATTTGTTGAACGCCTAATGGAAACATTGCATTTTCAAAACACAGCAATAAAAATGCAACTATGCTGCCCTTCTGTTCTAACAAAATGAGGAAGAAAAGTCCAAGATAGTACAGTACAAACAGTGTTCTCAGTTATTTTCACTATAAACTGACGTAGTACTTTGTTACAGTTGCAGAATAAATAGTAAAGGTACCGAACAGCTCAAGAATCAGCAAGATGACAACTAAACTTAAATAATAGGGAAATCAAGTACAACATGTCTTGTTATAAAAAAAGTACAACATGTCCCAACAAGTAAGCATAAACTTTGAAAATGCAACTAAAATTCACTGCAGATTATGAATGCCAAGACCAATAATGCAGGTATGCTGCCTGATGGTGTCGAAAATTCTCAGACTTATTCCCTTGATTCAGAAAAACAAAATCCAAGATCATGACATAATAGACTAAACGTTCTTTCAGTGGTTCAGAAATTTTTTATTACCCAGATGGTGATTGTGACTGAGCAACGGTGAAGATACTTTTTAAAAAATGTTTACGGAATGGATGCACTAGCCGCACAACATAAATCAGTCCAGCACCTATGTCCTGCCTATGAGGACTTGGAAGTTTGAATTCTTCGCAAGAAAACATAAAAAAGAGAAAATAAGGAAACGCTACATGTTAAGAGTTTAGCAAATAATTATTGCGAAAACAGATGAAAATGCCTAAATAAAAAAACTAGCAGCAGGCAAGTCCGTGGGATTCCACCTCTCCTAGGTGACACTCAAGCAGTCAAAATGGCCCACTTTATAAACTGACTTCATAAAGTATATGAAAACCAACAATGCCAAGTAATAGACCCAATATAAAATGAGAATGTATCAGAACCAAAATGATTCAGATGTTACAACAGAAAAGTTGTCCAAATAAAAAAGCAACAAAAAATTGTATTCAGGTTCAAGAAGGATAAAAGTTGAAAAAGAAATATGTAGTGTGCCCATTTTAGCATGGGTCACAACTAATTTTAGGGTGTATAGAAATTGGATAGCAAAGTCTCTAAAAATCATATTGTGCAGCTGGAACATCATTGGACTTGACTTAGGAATGAAATATTGAAAAGCTTGAATGTTAGAACATGATAAGATCCAATGCCCTTTCTGTTTACCATGGGTTGGGTAGCAGGCAAATTAGAATTTGGACCTATAAATATGAAATGTGGATATTGGAGTCTCTAAAAATCATATTGTGCAGCTGGAACATCATTGGACGTGACTTACGAATGAAATATTGCAAAGCTTTCATGTTAGAACATGATAAGATCCAATATGAAACAATGAGGGGCAACAATCAAACAGTCAATTTGAATAGGAACTGAAGCTAAAAGGATACAGGGGTACACTAAAGACACAAAAGCAAGAAAAAGAACATGTTTCTGCCAGACAGAACAGTCCCTAAAACATTAAAATAAACAGAGTGAACAGTGTTAACAATTTGGCAGATAATGGATACATACAGAAAACTGAGCAGCATATATGTATATAATCAGATGGTACCCTTTAAAGGCATCTAGTGAGTAATGAATAGTTCATTAGAAAAAGGATTCTGATTGTTTGATGACTAACACAAAGCTAATAGATCGTGCCATATGATATAATTCGAAATCATTCATGTTTAGGATAAAGATACAGCATATGCATCTATTATAAACTGCTACACAAACTGTAAAACATGCATAAGCTAACAGGACGACAGCAAGATCAGATACCTTCCAAAGAACCTCTGGTGTATCAAGGGCTGGCTGTGCAATAGCAAGTTCATAAATTGATCGAGCACGATCAGTTTCACTGAGGTTCTTCTCTAGTTCAGCATACTTCCTCCATGCATAACAGTTTGCTGGGGACCACTCGATATATTTCTCATAAAGAGTCCTACATCGATCAAAGTTACCCAGATATAACTCTATTTCAATGTATTTCTTAAATATCTTGCCCTTTGGGGCCATTCCGATTGCATTTCCAAGAATCTGTCGAGCAGCTTTGAGATTACGCTGCCTTATCTCAAACTGAGCTGCCATGAGCCAGATCTTCGCAAAAGTGAATTTCTTGTGTGGAATCAACTTCAAACACTCCTTGTAGACCTCCCTGGTCCGTTCTACATCTTGTGCATCAAGCTCCTCATAAAGCGCATAGTTAATCCATAAGTATATGTACCTCTGCCAATACCGCTTCTCCTCTGCAGGGGGCACATTTGCAATAGCCCTCTCGTACACCTCCCTAATCCTCTCCTTATTTCCAACACTCTCTTCCAGCCTGATGTAATCAAACCATGAGTCATAATTTAGTGGATTCTTCCTGACCTCATCCTCATACTGAAATCTCCTTTTGCCAACAATTGCATCCTCGATCCCCTCACGATCACCAAATTGCTTCTCAAATGCCAAAAACTTCCTATACAATTCCTCAGCATGGCCCTTGGGCACCCTGTCCAGTGCATACTTGTATATTGCACGTGCACGCTCGACCTCTCGGCACCTCTCCTCAAACTCTGCAAATGCCACAAAGAGCACCTCCGCATCTTCATCATCTGCAAGAAGGTCTGCTGCACGCTCATACACCCTTCGTGCCCGCTCTACTTCACCACGCTTCATCTCAAACTTAGCATAGCGGATAAAGGTGTCTGGCCGTGGGTGTTCAGCTACGAACCGCTCATAGATAGCCCTGGCACGCTCAACCTCCCCATACCGCAACTCGAACTTAATGTAAGAGTTCCAACCTGCTGTGTCGGGCCGCCATGCCATCCAGCGCTCAAACACCTGGCGTGCATTAGCGACGGCGCCAAGCAACTCCTCCATGTGGATATACTTGTACCAGAGCTGGTCCACCCTGGGGAGGAGTGACACGGCGCGGTCCCAGACATTCCTGGCGTGGTTGACGAAGCGATTCCGCATCTCGAACTCGGCATACTTGAGCCACAGCGTGTGGTCGCGGTGGGCGACGTCGAGGGCGCGCTCGTAGACGGAGCGCGCGCGCGCGAAGTCTCGTTGCTGCTCCTCCCACCGCGCATACTTGACCCATGCCGAGACGCTCCACCGCACGCGGCGGATGACATCCTCGAACTCCTTCCGCTTGCGGAGGCGGTAATCGGAGAGCTCGTGGGGGTCGGTGATCTTCTGCTTTGGTGGGCGAATCTCGGGCTCCTGCCGCTCCCGGGCCTCCCGCAGGATCTGCTCGGCGGTGATCTGAATCGACGCGGGGGTCTTGTTCTTGACCCGCGTGGCACGGGGCAGCTTCACCTCGGTGTCGCGCTTCGTGAGGAAGCCGAGACTGGGGTCGGGCGCGGACGGCGGCTTTGAGGAGTCGCCGCCGCCGCCGCCGCCGCGCGTGGTGAGCGCCATGGCCGGCGATAGGGTTAGGGCTTATTTGGGTTTAGATTTCGGGAGAAGAACGACCAACCTAAGAGGGATTTGGTGGAGGCAGCCCCAGTAAACTTTGAGGTGGCCGTCGTGAGGGTTGATTCTGCTCGTCCGATCGTCATACAACGGCTCGGACGATGTTCATTTTTTAATTCCCTCTTATGCCACCGAGCGGACCATAAGTAAGACTTTTTTCTTCTGAAAACTATATAAGGAACTCGACTAAGAGCATCTCTAAGAGAGGCAAAAAAAAAACTCTTCCTAAATCAAATAATAGAGGATTTAGTCTACAAATTCATTTCCAACAGTCTCTCAAAATTACTCCTACATTAAGTTTTCCCCTAAAATCTTCTCACTTGTAGCTAGAAACAGGGAAGAAATCGGGACCTCAATCCTTCTATTCGCAAGAGAATTAATGTTGTTGTGGCCCCAAATGTCGACATGGTCCAATCAAAAGTATCATTTACCATTTTTAGGGGTGATCTGTTGGAGAAGGAAAAAATTACCCCTAACAATTTTTTAGATGCTAACAACATGTTTTAGAGGTCCATTTTCGGGAGCTTTTAGAGATGCTCTAACCAGCCACCGTGCAACGGCCATCTATCGGTCTAGGTTCATCCAACCTCGTCGATGTCCTCTCTTCTTCATCCAACCGGACCCGCATACCCGTCCCGTCGCCATCGCCTCGGCTTTGGCGCCTCTCCGAGCGCCATTGCCGCCCGCCTCGCGGCCCCTCCCCCACCTCCCGCGGGCGACGGTGCCCTTGCCATCGTGTCATGCCGTCCGTAAATAATATCATCGTCTTTTGGCAGTCCTTAAGTCTAATAGAAGTAATCCACAAGCATATGGACACTATTGTAGCTTTCACTCAGGAGTATTCTAGAGTATTAAATTTTCATAGGAAACAAGAAATACACAACTCCGGATTCAATCACGTCCGGAAATGAAGCAAGATAACGGGAGAGGAACTATAAGTTAAAGAGAGTCTTTAACTTCGGACCGGGATATCTAATGCTAGCTCATCTTACTCATATAACTCAACAAGTTTCTATTCCAAACATTTATTTCGAGGCACAACTCGTCACACTCAATCTTAAAGGCCAAGACTGAATAGATAACTATATGTGTGTCGAATCAAGCCACACATATAGAGACAATAGTGAAGTAAACGAGTAATAACCAATGCCATAGTATAATTATTATTACATCGTCTCAACGTATCATTATTATATAACCTGATTTAAATGTCTCAAACGACTAAACGAAACATAGCGGAAGACTCCATATGCCACAGGCAATCGACCGGGAAACGCACGCCTAGAAATAGTCTTCATCGATGTAGTTCATCTCCTCTTACGAGTCGCAGTAGTTTGTAGCAACAAAAAATAGAACGAGAGAGTACATGGAGTACTCAAGCAAGTGTGAAAAATAAATGACATGCAAGCTAAATGAAAGGAAGGCTAGCACATGGTTTTCAATAAAAATCACCTACACTAGTCAAATTAATTAAAGCAACCTATTTACTATGTGAAAACGATCCAACGAGACTACTCCACTCGTGAACCACTACAAGCTACTCGCTTATAGAAAACCATACCATAGGTTACCTCACCTGTAGCATCCTATGAGTGGTTACTCCACCCAAAAACCACCCATTTAAAACCCACCTATTTCGAGTGAGGATTCATGCCACTCATGACCGTGAGCATGACTCATTACAGCAGATTTACACTCTTGAGATGTGGCACAACTTTACCCACATGTCGGTGATTTCCTCCCACGTCGGTGACTAAAGTCTCCATTCCGCCAACACACTACCGTAGGTGTGAGGCCAAGAGATCATCGCATGATCTTTCAAAGGACTTCCCAGCTTGCGAACGCCCACGTTAAGGTTTCACCACTGCGGAAGAATACGCGTTCACAACGAAGTGCGGCGCCCACTCTCGGGACTACACTCGTGTATACGTACCAATCCCTAGAACAGTAGTTGGTACACACATAGATGATACAAATCTGATACAACAACCTTTATTAATTCTCAAAGGGATAGTAGCTAGGGGATACATGGTCCGGATTACATTCAAAGTGACGGATAGGCCAACCTCACATAAAATAAAACACACTCGGAAAACATCGTAAACTCCACAGGCAACATCGAGCGAAGGGCGTGACCTACTCCTCATCCCCGTGATATTCTCCATCTTCGTCCGAACAAATAAGCAACGGGTGAGTACATAAGGTACTCAACAAGCTCTACCACTAGCAAGGGATATTATTTATGCAATCCGGTCGTGGTCAAGGTAGGGTCAAAGTTTTAGCGAGACAGCGCGGATGCGGGGCTTACTACGAAGCAAAGAGGTTCTTGAAGAGGAAAGCAATTTCATAATTTTAGTTGGTCGGACCTGCGGGAGATATTAGCAATCCCGACAGTTCCCATTCTTTTTAGATGCGCCTTCCGACCGAAGGTCATAGGAGCTTCGGCACACCGGGCCAACACCATTTCCAAACAGACGGGCACAAGATCGCCCACTCACACGTCAAGGTATTATTATTTGTGGCTAATCAACGAGAGCTCAAGATTTGGTGTGTCAATATACCGTGACAACGGACATCCGGATAGTTTAATACACTACGGATGTTGGTACACTTTACCCGCAAGCTATATTTTCTTAGCTACGGAACACATAACACCGCCACCACAACTAGGCACGCCCACAAGTCCACCCCGAATGCCCGGGGATCCGACACGTATGACACAACCATATCGTCCATCATATATGTGCCAAGTACTAGACTTCACCAAATAAACGATCCCTGGACCTCCGTCATCTACTACACCGGTGGAACTTCTTGCTGCGTAACCCGAGGTTTGGTGCACGATCCTGCCCATAACAGGTTTTGTGGTTGTACACTAAATCACCAATTTAGAGGTCGAAGAACCGGTCCTTATATGGCCGGGCAAACACTCGTCCATCACAAATGGACATCACCTAACATCAAGTACTCTACACTAGTACTAGGAGTCTACGAGACGGCGTTAGAGTACGTAAGCTATATCACATAAAATAATGAAAGCAAAAAGTAATAACGAGGAAAAACCAAATAAAATAGAGTGAAGAGAAAGGTTCCATGGGCTAGGATTTGTCATGACGATTCCAACGGCGTCGGAATCGCCTAAAACGGAGCTACGGTTGAAAAGTTATGGTCGTGGGAAGTCTAGGGTGTTTTGTAAAAATCAGCTAGGGTTTCTATAAAAGAATAAATAAATTTTGGTTATTTTAGAGAAGTGGAGGGGCTAACATGCAAAAATGCATTTTCGGGCTGGCTAGGGACCTATTTACAATTTTTGAAAAGTTCGGGAGGCTTTATGTAAAAATCTAAGGGCTCTTAATTAATATGGAAAAAGGCCAGGGGGCTTTATGTAAAAGTGGTTTTTCCTAGGAATATAGGATTTATTTCCCTATAGGAAATCCAATGGAATATGTCCACAGGTGTTGTGGACAAGGCCAGGGAGCAGTCCACCGAGCCACGCCGGACCCGGGGACGGGCGCGACCGGGGCTCCTCGGAGTTCGCTATTATGGCGGCCCCGGCAGCCGGAGGAGGGAGCTAGGGGTGTGTCGGTGGCCTTTGGGCCATGGCGGAGCGGGTGACGGGGATGGCGATGGGTGGCGACAGCCAGTGCCGGACGAGCCGGACGGCCGATGGTCGAGGCGGCGGTGGCGCTAAGGGGAAAGGCCGTAAGGGCTCGCCTTGGAAGGGGAAGGGGGTAAGGGAGATGCGCGGTGACGCGGCGGAGCTAGGCGGTGCTAGAGCTCCGACGGAGGGGGTCCGGGGAGGCACGGTGGTGATGGGAACAAAGGGTAGGGCCGACGGCCGGTGGCGGAGGCGAGAGGGAGGGGGAGAAGGGGAAGGCCGGGGCGGCGCTTGCCTTGTGAAGCTCGGCGGTGGTGTGGCGAGCGAGCAGCGAGGGAGGCGGTTTATATAGGGGTCGAGGGGATGCGGCCATGGCGACGCGGCGGGCGAGGCGGCGCGATGCGCGGCGAGGCGAGGGAGGGACCATGTACGGTCGGAGGTGAGCAGGGGGAGCGGTGGCGGTCGAGTCGGCACAAACGATGACCGGCCTAGCCGCTTGGCCGGGTGCGATGGGGAGGAGGGGGGGCGGTACGGCGGAGCTCGAGCATGCGGCGCGGTGACCAAGGGGATAAGGAAGGGGAAGGAGCCAAGGAGGGGCGGCGGCTTCGGCGGGTATGGCCGTTGCGGTGCGCGCGAGAGCTCGGAGGGGCGGCGCTAGCGTGGTGGGGGGACGGGCGACGGCGACGGCGCGGGCGACACGCGGCGTGCTCGCGAGGAGGAAGAAGGGGGGGGTGTGCGTTGGGCTGGGCCGGGGTGAGGAGAGCCGGGCCGGGAGGGGGAAAAGGGGTAGGGACGGCTCGATAGGGAATAATTCCCCTTTGCTTTTTCTATTCTTTCTTCTTCACTCCTTAATCCAAAATAAAATTAAATAAAAAATCAATTAAATTCAAATGAACCAAAATAAGGTGAAGAAAAAATAAAAGTAAGACAAATAAAGTAGAAACAACCAAGTTTGCAAGCATTAGGATTTTATTTAAAAATTCGACGTGTTGTTTTCCTATATATGTAATTAGGTTTTAATTCCTAGTTAATTTTCGTAAATATTTTTCCTGAATAAATAAAATGATTTGTTTAGTGATTTTTTTAATTTAGCCAAAAATCGGGGTGTTACAAGAAGCCCCGTCTGCATCATGGCTTGAAGATCTCCTTCCTCGTCGAATCCGGAAGATCCCCTTCCTTCATCCTTCTTCGACGTCCGCAGAACCGGGAAGCGACCTTGATACTTGACCATACCTACCCATTATCAGCTCCGTGTTTTGTGCGGAAGTCCCGGGTTGGCGCTCCAAGAACCGCTCCTTATGATCCCTAAAAGGTACCACCACAACTAACGAGTGCGCACTAGCACCATCATCGACATCCTCTTGTCGCGACTTCCTAAGTTCCATGTTGCTAAAAAGCACTACCGGTTCATGATCATTATGTTCAAGTGGTTATTTAGTCAAGATTAGTATTTAATTCAGTTGTAAACTCCATTGTGAACATGCTAAGGAACACGTACCCATACAATAACACTACATTAAAACTAGGGCGACAAGATAATAGTATGTAACAAGCTATGATACAATAGGATTCAAATTGACTGCAATATATGAAAAGTAAATTCAAAAAGTAAAGAAGTAGGCGCAATGTGCATCAAGGACACTTGCCTATCTTCCCTTGCTACTACTGCTCAAACTCTTGGTTCTAGAAGTTCTCGTACGACTCCTCGTCTAATAATGGCACATCTGAAAAATCATACATACAATACAATAAGAAACACTACACAAAACAAGTACCTATTGACTATAAAAACAGTACCAATAAATAGTACTCGTTCCTACGAACTCGTGGGCGCAAGAACGACTAAATCGGAGCTACGAGCTAAAAGTTATGAGCGTTTGAAGCTATAAGGGCTTAAATGTAAAACAACACCTCTAGGGACCTATCCGTAATTACCAAAAAGTACAAGGACCTATATGTAATTATCAAAAAGTATAGGGTATAAAATGTAAAGTGTAGGACTAAAACGTAATTTATGGAAAACCTTAGGGTTGTTTATGTAAAATTATAGGACTTAAATATAAATATAAATAACTACAGGGGCTAATCTACAAAAGTGCCGATTTATCGAAATTAAATGAATTAATTTAATTCGAAAAATTTGTGAACCGAGTTCATGGATTTATGAACCGCGGTCGGGGTGTTGGTCCACGGGTCCGCATACCCCTTCGAGGCATCTAATATGGACCGTCTAGATTAGATCGGACGACCGTGGTTGGATTCGGCCGACCGGCGACGGCGAGCGACGGCGCCATTAGGGCTTGTCGAGCTAGTGAAGCGGGCGCTCCGGTGCCCAAAATTGCATGGCGAGTGCTCCTACGCGATGTGGGGAGGATTGGGATCTCACCAGCGGCGGTCGCGGGGCGTGAAGATGGGGGAGGCGGCCGTCGACGGTGAGAGCGAGGTGACGGGGATCGGCGGCGTCGTAGGAGCTCTTCATGTTTCGGTTGGCGGTGGCGTCTTGCGAGCGAGGGCGACGCGTCCGGGCAAAGCTTGTCCCGGCGTCGGCGGCGATCGAGACAGCCTTCAATCGATGGCTCGTCAAGATTGGACGGTCGAGTTTCGTTGACGGCGGCGACACTCGGGCATGGGGTGCGACAGGGCGGCGGGGTTTGGGGAAAAGAGTAGCACGGGACGCGGGCTCGCTATTTATAGGGGCGAGGGCTCGGGACGGCGTGCCGTGCACGCCAAGGGTGACACATCGGCGTACGGATCCAACTGCGGTTAGGGTTGGCTTCGCTCGAGCTTGGGCTTGCTAGCGGTTTGAGCAGGGCTTGCGGTTGGGCTATTGGCGGGCCGATGGGCCGCACGCCGGAGAAGGCCGGGAAGGAGAGAGAGACAGACACACACATAGAGAGAGAGAGATGGGCTAGGGAAGATTTGGCCCAGGGCGCACAGGGGTTTTCTTTTCTTCTTTTCTATTTTCTGTTTTATATTACTAGCAACAAATAAATTATATATAAATTTCTACTCGCATTTTTAATACCAATTTCACACAATTAGAAAGCCTAATGCAGCTTCTCAAGCATGAATGTATAAACAATATTTTTATAAATTCTAAATTAATTTATTTAAATTGAAAATAAGCTCTTGCCTAGAGGAAAAAAATTACTAGCACCCTACTCAAACAAAAGAAAATTTTGTTTATTGAGAAATTTGAAAATCAGAGTGTTACAACAACCATTCCTCTTATCAGATGTCCGTAACTAACCGCTCAAGTAAAAGAGACATGCGACTACTCGCTAAACCATGCTAATAGACTGCCCTACCTTGTGTTGGATTCCATAGGACAGACGAGGCTGTCATCATCACCTGCCGTCTACCACACATCCATGGGGACGAATGCAAAATGCGACAAGTTCAGTCTAAACACCACACTCGCACTATGATTTTTCTAGTAGTTCTAGACCTAGCAAGCATAACAATAAACATCAAGGCAAGATATCAAAAGATACGCACGTGAATCCCAAATATGATAAGGAAAGAAATTCTCACTTTATTACATAATAAAGAGAGGAGCTACATATTACCCAACCCCGAAGATGAAGAAGACCACTCTCACAGGAGCAACATCTTCAAGGCACAAGTTGAAGTGGAAGTCGACATCCCCGGCTCCTCCACACTCTACCTTCCCTTACACTAAGTGTAATTAGAGAGTTTCTCTCGTAGGTGTAGTGAAATGAGTCTAACCTTTCTCTCCCCTCGCTTCGCGCGACAAATGGCGGTACTTATACCAATATGTCTCGGAGAAGGGTACTTGTAGGGTCTCTTGGAGTCGGTGGCCAACAATCGGCCAAACAGCAGGCCGCCCGACCGTGCCTTCGGGTCGGTTTAGTGACACCTTCTCTTGGACGCTCCCGATTGAATCTCACGGTCGGTTGCTTTGGCGATTGTAGAGGCGGTGGAAAATCCGCACATGCGTCCCGACCTAGTGGGACCGGTCGATGGCCCATGGGAGGACCCTTTTGTAGTATCGGCGAGTGGGTCCAGGCGCTATCTCCTGCCTTATGGGTTCGGCCTTTGTTGGTATTTCTTACGTCATGAATGAATCCGCAAGCGCACGGAATACCGTTGTAGCACTTCACCCGGGAGTATTCCAAGGTATCGTATTTATATCCGCAGGGAACGAGTATTTCTGCAACAAGGTTAGTTTACCCAAGGACAACCAAGACAACGTAGCAAAATAGGGTCGAGAGGGTGACTCTTATCTATTTATCCTTTAAAGGTAGACGAACGCAAGCTAGACTTGTTTACTTCGGGCACCGTCTTAGGCTTGGTCCGCCAAGCCACTCCGGTCTACGAAAGCTCTACTATGTACCCGAACGTGGAGGGTTCCTTTGGATGACAGGGCTGTCACTTCCCGCCACCTACCTCTACAAACCGTGGGGCACACAACAAACAAAGGCGATCTCCAGCCTAGACACCACGTCTATGCTATTGACCACTACTCTAGCCTCGGCCTAGAACCGAGTTCGAAAGCTAGAGTACTTCTTGCGAAGCGATGATCCCGTAAACAAGTATAACAAGAATTACGTCTAACACAAAGATATGTCACGATAGATAAGTAGATCACCACGTATAAATCACCAAAAAGAGTGTTTACACGCCAAGGTAAAAGAAAAGGAAATACTACTCCACTTTAAAAGGGAGGAACACTCCTTCCTCTTCCTTGCCCTCTCTCCTATTCTACTAAAATACAAGAGGCCCTTGGCCTAAGGATGAGAGTTTTGTCTTGTATCTTGATGTTGGTGGTGTGTTGAGAGAGGGGGTGTAGCCCTTTATTTATAGCCTTGGAAGGTCGGCAACTTGGAGGCGGTTCCGGACGTCGGTGGCATTAATTGCAGGTGGAACCGACCTCCGGACGTCGGTGACAAACCGCTAGAGAAAGATGGGCCGGGGGGCCCACTCGTCGCTTCGGCCGAACCCACTAGGGTGGTTCGGCCGAACCGGCCTCGGACTCCCCGGGCTTGATTCTTCTCTCGGTGCCTTCCTCTTGTCGTGTACTCGCCCAATCCACTTGCTTGGTTTGATGTTGAGGCTCTGTTTTGTGGTTTTGGGCTTTTGGACTATATTCTTTAGTCCGGGAAAATCCGTCGATTGCAAAGTCCATGTTTCGTGCATGTTTTCCCCTGTTTTCATATGAATTGCACTCGCATTCATAATTTCACCAAGACTAGTGGAATTTGTTAGAAATAATCCCTATGTCTATTCTTGGTGATGGTGTTTGATTCAAAAAGATGCAACATGTTGACGGTAAAATTGGACCATAAGGACCGTCAACAAGACCCCCACACTTAGCTCTTTGCTCGTCCTCGAGTAAAGGTGGGAGCGTAAGTTGAGAGATCTCTCCCCTTAGAGACCTGCACACATGTTATTACAAGCCACACCGTTTTACTTGTGAACATGACGGTGGCTAACATGCATTCTTGGATGATTGATAAGTGGAACAGCTCATGACTCAAGTCACTATACTTTTGCTTACTAAGCACCTTGGGTTTTTGAAAGTTTTGAAAATAAACAACATGACTCCCGCTCCTCTTCGATTCTCTTGAATCGCTCAAAAAGTGTTTTCCTCACCAAGGCATTGTGTTGCCTCTCTTTTTCCTACTTCTTAGGCTTGTATGTGGAGCTCGGTAGGGAATGGGAGAGGCATACTTGTATCACAAATATTGCTAAGCCAAAAGAAAGGATCCATGGAGAAGCCAAGTCATGTAACCTTGATCAAGAAGTGCGTGTGTGTATGGATATGAAAAAGTGACAACTCCTATTGCAATTGACCTCTCTTTATTTTGCATTTTCGAGACATGGCTATCTTTTTATTTTCTTTCTTTTCTTTTCTTGCTCTATGCTTGAGCATCTCTTTTCTTCTCTCTTTTTCATTGCTCATCTTTGTGAGCTTTCTTCTCATTGCTCATCCGTGTGAGCTTTTTTTTTTTTTTTTTTTTTTTTTTTTTTTACATAGCCATGTCTCGTTTATGCGTGATTGAGAGAGAGAGAGGTAAAAAGAGGTGCAAACGAGGAGTGTCTTTATTTTGGTGGGGTGCTAGCTCCTAGTGTAGGAGTTTAGCCCCTTTTTTTATTTTTTATTTTTTTATTTTTTTTTTTCTCGGTGGAGTGTACGTGATCTTGATCAAGAGAGCATGACAAGTTTCTCTCTAGGGTCACTCAATTTTGGTAAAGCTCATTGCAATCACAAGCAGCATATGTATGTAAGTTTTGCAAGGTATGATCATCATATGGCATTGGTAGGAATTTTTGTATCAAGAGAGGAGCATGAAGCCATGGTATTTTTGTTTTGTGAAATAAAATTCCCAAGGACTCGGTAAGCTAAGCATAAGATCATTTCGTCGAGCCATATCACACTTGCCAATAATCTAGAAAAACATGGGTCCTATGGATTTGATTATTTGTTCACGAGCAAGTGGTGATGAAGCGAGTAATAAAAAGTGTGCAAGATCATCATGAGAGCATTAGGGAGAGACTTGGGAAAAGGTATTCAAAAGAAATCTTCCCAAGTTTTAGTTGGTCAAGTTTTAGTAATTGTTTTTCGCGTCTCGTAATGAACTTGACAAATAAAGTAGGCGAAAAGGAAGTGTGGGAAACAAACTCAAGTGCCACGAGGAAGCAGGGGCTGAGTGGGACCCACCAGGGTTCGGCCGAACCACCCTTGTGGGTTCGGCCGAACCGGCCTCGGGCCCCACCGGTGCTCTGTTTCGCAGGTTGTGTTTGTGTTGTTCTCCTCGTGATGTTTCTGCGCGCTACGCGTATGTTTGTCTTTGCTTTCCGCGATGTCCCCCCCACACTTGCCTTTTTGCCTGTTTTCTTCAAAATAGACAAAGATATTTCGAAACGAAACTTGCTCTACCGGTAAGGGAAGACCGGGGAGCACTAATATGATTAAAAATTTAAAAGAGCAGGCGCATTACAATCTTGAGGAATTGAAAAAATGATAAAAATGTGCCTCGCGGGAAATGATGAACGCGGGAAATGCTTGCTAAAACTATTTCAGGGAAAGAGCTACTACGGGATATAGATAAGAAAGAGCTATCATGAGAGAAAATTTAAATTAATCAAGTGCATGACATCAAATTCTTTATCTTTATCGGGCTCGAAATAAACTTTAAGGCGCTGACCATTTACCTTAAATATTTTACCTTCGTCGTCTTGAAGTGTGATTGCTCCATGTGACGAGGTGTCAATAACCGTGTATGGTCCGTCCCATTTACTTCTTAATTTTACATGCCCGAAGAGTTTCACCCGTGAATTGAATAGCAAGACCTTATCTCCAACCTTAAATACCTTTATCTTTATCTTTTTGTCGTGCCACCTTTTTGTCCTTTCTTTGTATATAGCTGAGTTGTGGTAAGCTTTGTCTCTCCATTCTTCTAACTCAGCCTATCTCCATTTTTCTTTTGCGTCCGGCACCATTAAAGTCCATGTTCCATTTCCGGATGGCCCAATACGCTCGGTGTTCCATCTCGACGGGTAAATGACATGTTTTCCCGTACACGAGCTGGTATGGGGACATGCCTATGGGTGTCTTGTATGCTGTACGGTATGCCCATAGTGCATCGGGTAGCTTGTCCTTCCATCCCTTCCCCATTTCTCGTTACGGTCTTTTGCAGGATCCGCTTGATTTGCTTGTTTGAGGTCTCGGCCTGCCTACCGGTTTGAGGGTGGTATGGAGTAGCGATATTATGCCTTGATCCAAGTTCTCTTAGGAAGCTTCGGAAGGTCTTATCAATGAAGTGAGACCCTCCGTCGCTTATCACTAGCTTCGGTGTTCCAAACCTTGGGAAGATAATTTCGTGGAACATCCGGCGAGCATGCTTGGCATTTACGGCCTTGCAAGGCATTGCTTCCACCCACTTAGACACGTAGTCTACCGCCACCAAGATGTATTTGCAGTCATGTGACTTGGTGAACGGTCCCATGAAGTCAATGCCCCATACGTCGAAGAGCTCGACTTGTAAATTGTAGTTGAGGGGCATTGCATCTCTTGCCGTGATGCCTCCAACTTTTTGACATTCCGGGCATCGCTCGACAAATTCCTTTGTGTCTTCGTACATGGCTGGCCAAAAGAAGCCACTTTGCCATATCTTGACCTGTGTACGAAACATGCCGTAGTGTCCCCCGTATGGCGATGCATGGCACTTCTCAATGATTCGTGTGCTCTCGGGTATGGGCACACATCGCCTTAGCAATCCATCGGCGCAGATACACGGTAAAGGAAGGGCTCTTCCCATAAGTGATGGCGACTCTCATAGATGAGTCGTTTCTTGCTCTTTCCAGGTGGTACGTACTCGTTGCCATGAAGTTCACAATGTCGGCGTACCATGGATGTGAGTCCCTCATTTGATCGTCGGGATGGATGGGGATTTGATGATATCCTCGAATACCCATCAAGGAAACAAAAGAAAGAATTATTTGCCGACTGTTCCAACATCTCATCGATGAAGGGCAGCGGAAAATGATCCTTCTTTGTAGCCTTGTTAAGTTTTCGGTAATCTATGCACCTCCTCCATCCCGTGACTGGTGCGTTGAGGGATCAACTCATTTTTGTCATTATGGACGACCGTCATTCCTCCTTTCTTGGGTACAACCTCGCACTGGACTCACCCACTCGCTGTGTGGAACAGGATAGATAATGCCAGCATGTAAAAGTTTTAAGACCTCCTTTTTAACGACCTCCCGCATCGCATTGTTCAACCTCCTGTGAGGTTCCCTAGATGGTGTACTATCGGGGTCTATGTGAATGCGATGGGTGCAAAGAGCAGGGCTGATTCCCTTGAGGTCTCCAAGCGAGTACCCAAAGACGGAGTGATGTTTTTCTAGCACGGCTAAGAGTTTTGCAGTTTCCTCCTCCGAAAGCTTGTCACTTATGATGACAGGGGTTTCGGGATTTCCGTGAAGAAAAACGTAGCGCAAGCCTCGGTGGAAGAGTTTTGAGCTCTACGGGAGGTGGCGTAGGTGTAAAAGTTTCGGGCAGCTCAAAAGTTTCCGTCGAATCATCCTCTTCTAAAATGAAATCAAGAGCATCTTCATCCAAGGATGATCCGGGGTTTTCATGAGGAAAAATTGCCATAACCTCCTCCATGCATTCTTCTTCCACAAGCGGCTCCTCGGCAAAAGAGTTTTGTGCATGAATGATAGGAAGAGAAAAAGTTTTCTTGCCGAGGGTGAAGTCTAAGGTTCCTCGAAGGTGATATCCCTAAGAAAAGCTTTTCTATGGGATGACCGACCAAAACATCGAAATCCAGGATTCCGAAAACGTGAAAGTCCAAGGAAACCTCTCGCTTCATTACGCTTAATGCAAACATCTCTAATGATCCCCAAACTCTCAAAAAATTGCCTCGGTGGGGCTTTAAGGAGTTTGTCGAAGGTGCCCATGTCTCGTTTCCAAATAAAGTTGAAGCAAAAGATTCGGACATGATGTTGGCACCTACTAGAGGATTGTAGAGAACATCTACCATTACTCCCCGAATTGAGCCACGAATGGTTGATCTAGGATGATCAAGTCGAAGAACTTCCGAAGAAAGTTCGTTTTCCATCAACCATTCATCGCTCATAATTGCTGTCAACTTCCGAACATTTTTTAAGAGAAGAGATTTTTCAATAGGTTCGGGGGTTGGTGCAGGGAGTGCTGGTTTCTTTTGATAGGAGTAGTTCAAGGTGTTTCCAAAATCTTCAAAAATTTCTTCCTTGAACTCAAATGGGAAATCAAGAGGTTCATCTTCCTCTATCATTGTTCTTGTGTTAGATGAGGACTCGAGTGCTAGGTGCTCCATCATGGGCACCAAGTGTTGTGTCTCTTGCACAACGAGTTCCTCATCTTCTCGACTCCGGCTCTACGAGTAAGTCAGCGGAAAAGGTGTGTTTTCCACAATTCGATCCAAAAGTTCGTGTGCTTCCGCTATGGTCTTATGAGGAAAAGATCCACCCGCGGCCGTGTCAAGATAAAGTGCGGTATCGTTGCTCAATCCCGAATAAAAGTGTTGTAATAAAACGGGTTCGGGAGCAATAATTCTGGTCCGGAGTCCGTTAGAGAACAGAACCGAATCCATGACGCACTTAAGGTTTCCTTTTCTTCTTGTCGAAAGCCTATTATTTCCGCTCGTAGAGAAGTGATACGAGATACGGGGAAGAATGCTAGACAAAATTTTGTCTCGCAATTCTTTCCAATCACCGTTCACTCTCTTAGCGGTGTAAGTGTACCATTGCTTCGCCTTCTCATTGAGAGAGAAGGGAAACAACTTCCACTTCAATGTTTCTTGTGTCATGCCATGGATCAATCGGCATGAACACAAATGTTCAAACTCTCGCAAGTGTTCATAAGGATTTTCATGTTTAAAACCCGAAAAGGATAAACCTCTAATCATCGAAATGTAATCGGGGAGAACTCATAGCCAGGTGAAGAAATAGGTTGTGATGATGATGGTGGCTCTAAGAGTTCACCCCGTGGAGTGGAGAAAGATTGGATGGTTGGGTGTGACTTCATGATATGTTTTTGTGAAATTTTGAATGTAAGAAAAATAAATAAAAACAGAACGGTAAGTAAGATAGATTACGAGGGCAAACCTGATTCGTTACAAAGATAACAACCGTTCCCGGCAACGGCGCCGTAAATGCTTGTTGGTATTTCTTACGTCACGAATGAATCCGCAAGCGCACGGAATACCGTTGTAGCACTTCACCCGGGAGTATTCCAAGGTATCGTATTTATATCCGCGAGGAACGGAGTATTTCTGCAACAAGGTTAGTTTACCCAAGGACAACCAAGACAACGTAGCAAAATAGGGTCGAGAGGGTGACTCTTATCTATTTATCCTTTAAAGGTAGACGAACGCAAGCTAGACTTGTTTACTTCGGCACCGTCTTAGGCTTGGTCCGCCAAGCCACTCCGGTCTACTGAAAGCTCTACTATGTACCCGAACGTGGAGGGTTCCTTTGGATGACAGGGCTGTCACTTCCCGCCACCTACCTCTACAAACCGTGGGGCACACAAGCAAACAAAGGCGATCTCCAGCTCTAGACACCACGTCTATGCTATTGACCACTACTCTAGCCTCGGCCTAGAACCGAGTTCGTAAAGCTAGAGTACTTCTTGCGAAGCGATGATCCCGTAAACAAGTATAACAAGAATTACGTCTAACACAAAGATATGTCACGATAGATAAGTAGATCACCACGTATAAATCACCAAAAAGAGTGTTTACACGCCAAGGTAAAAGAAAAGGAAATACTACTCCACTTTAAAAGGGAGGAACACTCCTTCCTCTTCCTTGCCCTCTCTCCTATTCTACTAAAATACAAGAGGCCCTTGGCCTAAGGATGAGAGTTTTGTCTTGTATCTTGATGTTGGTGGTGTGTTGAGAGAGGGGGTGTAGCCCTTTATTTATAGCCTTGGAAGGTCGGCAACTTGGAGGCGGTTCCAGCACGTCGGTGGCATTAATTGCAGGTGGAACCGACCTCCGTACGTCGGTGACAAACCGCCGGAGAAAGATGGGCCAGGGGGCCCACTGTCGGCTCGGCCGAACCCACTAGGGTGGTTCGGCCGAACCGGCCCTGGACTCCCCGGGCTTGATTCTTCTCTCGGTGCCTTCCTCTTGCTGTGTACTCGCCCAATCCACTTGCTTGGTTTGATGTTGAGGCTCTGTTTTGTGGTTTTGGGCTTTTGGACTATATTCTTTAGTCCGGGAAAATCCGTCGATTGCAAAGTCCATGTTTCGTGCATGTTTTCCCCTCGTTTTCATATGAATTGCACCTGCATTCATAATTTCACCAAGACTAGTGGAATTTGTTAGAAATAATCCCTATGTCTATTCTTGGTGATGGTGTTTGATTAAAAAGATGCAACATGTTGACGGTAAAATTGGACCATAAGGACCGTCAACAGCCTTCCTTCTCTTCCAAGGTCGGGCTCTTGGGCGCACTTGATCGGCCGATCGATGTAATGTGTGGCCTGGCCTTCGTTGATGCCAAATTTTGATCTCGGTCCACTCGTCGGTAGCGGGGGTGCGATGCGGATGTGTGATAGAGAAGATGATGTGGCGTTGTTGGAAGAGGAAAGGAAGGAGTAGCGGGATTGCCACGATGGAAAACGCGAGAAAAGAGTCAAGCAACGTCCGTACGAGTTATAATTTGACTTCGAGTTTATTATTTGGGAAAAGGTCATGTAAAATAGGAAAGAAATGTTAGAATCAGTTTATGACGAAGCGAGTCGATCGGTTGTGACCAAATATAAATAGTAGACTAGAGCCATTGTAAAGAACAACCAATCAATCAATACAACTCTCGGCGCATCGCCAAAAACTTCTTGATGAATTTTCTCGTCAATCGCTCGAGCTCTCGGGTCTCCGAGCATCGAGAAAGGATTTCGTGCTAGTAATCGCATCGAATCTTTCATGTCAACTTGTCCGCATTAGAAGTGATGTAATTGCTAGTTATCCGGTAGTTTTGGTCGATCAAAAGCTTTAGTTACAAATATTGGCGACTTGGAGTTGTTGACGTGTCCTATCCTATTCGATTTAGTAGACTTGTCCTGTTTCGTTCGTTGTTGATGCTGGTGCTTTAGTGGATGGTCGATCGGACTATTGGAGTCATGGTTAAGATATATTGTCGATTCAATCTGTTCCCTGGTGATCGTAATAGTACAATTAACGTGTCCTGTATGGCCCTGTTGGAGTTAACTTGTTGTACAATAGAGCGGTTGCTAGGGTTTAGGTTGAGTTAGTAATTTATCTAGGATTGCTATCATCGATTATATCTTATACATATCGATTCGTGTGATACATTTGACTTGTCCTGTGTTGCTTTGTCTTTGCTTAGTTGACTTGTCCTAGGTGAGGGATAATTGGTAGAATATGGGTTATAATTTATAATAATGATTTAATCATTCAATCGAGGTGTTTAGCCGATTGCTTGCCACGTTTAGATCTATCTTACATTGACTCTTGCATGTCGAATCCTTTGGATTAGATTAGATCTGAACCATGTTATCTTGCTAAATCCATGATTTCATATGCTTTACCTATTTTAAATAGTTCATTTCATGGACTAGACTAAGTTTTACATAAATCGACATAGCCTTTACTGAATATCTTTACGATAAAATCGGCACCCTTAGTTATCAGGACCAATGTACGAAGGCAAATCTGATTGTTTCATTCATGCCCTATTTTAATTCAATTACGTGCCAATGATCTGAGTAACTGATGACCGATATGCTTTACTTTATGCTTTATTTTAAATATTCGGGTGCGGTTACTTATCGGCCTATTTGGGTCGATAACCTAGGAGTTTTACACGTTCTACTTGTTTCTATTGGTTTGCAAGGAAAACCAACTGGCACGCCCGGAAATTCATCACTGTGTTCCAAGGTTTTGATCCTGCTCGGAGTTAAGTAGATCTCTCAAGCCAGCGTGTGTTCTCCGACGGGTTAGGTGTCACTTCGCACTTTTTCGGTCAACACCTTCTCTCTAGAAAGTTTGATAGGGTGTCGGCACTCCCGGTGATCTAGACAAAACGGAGGCGGCTAGGCTGCCCGGCCACGATGGCCGCCCCGCAGGGCGTGCATTTCGGGCAAGGGCCCGGGCGCTAGTGCTGCCCGGTTGGTTGTGCCGCCCGGCATGCTCCGTCGTCCGAGTAAGTCGGGCAATCTAGGTAGGTTGCCCGGCTGTCCTTGCCACCAAGGTAGATTGGTCGCCCGGTGCCGGCTGTCGCCCGACCATCCAGGTAATCTAGATAGCCAGCAGTGACTGGCCGGCCAGACTTGGTGGCCGCTCGGTGGTGGCACTTTGATGTTTTCTATTAGCCCTGAGGGAAAGTTTTTCAAGTTAGCAAAATAACCATCCATATTGCCGGTTTTCATCCTTATTTACCTGCAATGCACAATTCGACAAAACTTGTGGAACTAGTTAGTAAAAACCTTAAGCTCCTTTGGTTGCCTTGCAAAAGTTCTAAGAATGAGGATAAATTGGCAGTCAAAGGAAGGTCTTTACGACTGCTACACCCCCATGCTTAGAACGTTGCTCGTCCCGAGCAATGTAGAACAAAATAGAGAACACTCCTTAAACCAAAAGGCTATCCTTGAATGTGCAATGTTACCTCAGTCTATCGGTGGCTAAAAACCATTGCTATGTTGGTTGAACCTTGGAACCGCTTGCATAAGTGTCAAGTTCTCACTGTACCTGGCAATTGGTGCTTGCCTCTTATGTCTCACAAGTCCCTCAATGTGTTGTTCCTACTTCTATCCATATAAAGCAAAAGAGATTGTTTTGTGGATCTTGGTACGGATGCCAAATTTTGTTTGCACATGTTGGAGAGCTAAGTTATTATCCTAAATGAGCAGAAGATGCACCTCGAAATGCCAATCTTAGCAATTTGTACGATCATGAAAGGGGGAGAAATGGACTCACGCAATGAAACTGAGAGAGTGCAAAACTTTTGGAATTGCACTGAGGTAAACAAAGGTCTCATTTATTTTGGGGTTAGATGTTATTGTGGCAGAACCGAAAGATATTCTCTCAGAGCTCCATTTTTTATTTTTTGACAAGGGAAGGAGCTCTCAAGGGTATAGACATTTGAGGACAAGGTTCAAAACATCTTTCATGAGTTTTATGGGGGAAGACATAAGTTTTATTTTGGAAGATAGATTGGTGGTGATGACTTGGCTTAAATGAGTGTAGATTCTCATTGTGAGAAGTACACGCCGAGTTGTGGTGATTAGACATAACGGTATGCGAAAGAGATGGTTGGCAAAGAGGACGCATAAACTCTCAACAAGGACTCAAATTTAGCTTAACTCATTGCAAAAAAAAAAAAATTGGCTTTGAGTGGACTTTAAACAGGTACTTTTGGTCAAGTGTTGGGTTAAACTCTCTCATAAAAGCAGCATCAATAGGGGTACGTGGCTGAGAACGAAACACTCATTTCACGCAATATCTCATTGCACAACAAACTAGCAAGGTCATCCTACCAAGAAGTTGTTCACCGAGAAAAACATGCATGGAAAAGGGAGGACCAAGAAATTCAACCATAAGTTGATTTCTCTAATTCATCTCCATCTCCTCTCCACCCCTTAAATTTACTAGTGAGATTGTTACACATCTAAGGGCTGATAACCATCTACGTCACAACCAACGGCTGAAAAAATTTCCAATCAACCACGGCAATTGACCTCCGCGGCGATTCCCCCAACCATCGACACCTTTCCTCCACCTCTAACAAATCGACATCTTTTGACCGAAGAAAAAAAAAGAACACAAACTGCCGCCGTCGAAGGTTCTGCCCCTGTCTCCGCCTCTGCCTGCCTCTCCTGTTTCTGCGCGGCACCGTCGAAGGTTCTGCCGCTGATGGCCTCTCCTGTCTCCGTGCGGCATCGTGGAAGGTTCTGCTGCCGTCGACCTCTCCTATCTCCGCGCGCCGCCGCCGATCTCACATCCGCCCCCATCGAAGGTCGCCCCGACCGCCGGTATGTCCTCTCTCCGCGCAAACACGACGATCTCTCCTCCGCCCAATGAGCTCTGTTGCCGGCGATTAGATTGCTTCTAATCATGTGAGTGGAGGAAAGGTGTGAGAACGAAGAAACACCAGTTTGATCGTGTATACGCCAATGGCCAATGGTTGTTTCTTCAAAGTTCCATCCATGGTCAGCACTGCACCCATCAGACCCAGCTTTGTCAGAAACAAAACAAGACCCGAGTGAGTTGGAAATTCGAATGATTTGAATGGATTTCATTAGTTTGTGCAGGTTGATTTTTTTCCTTTTTTCCTTTTAAAATTTACATAGCCTAACATTATAGACACTGATGTTATCTTTTGACGATTGTATCACATTCAAACCTACAATGAAAACAACAATCTTTTTTCTACACCACTATTGGTGCATAGGATTAGATTAGAAAGAATAACTCTTATGCTTTCTTTATGGGTGTGTTTTTGTCTCAAATGGTATGAATCAAGAAAACTTGTTGTACCAGTTATATTGCTATGATTTCTGATAGTAGTGATCCAAACTGTAGCCAATTTTTGTTTGCTTCATCCAAATTTTGGTAAAGTTTTTTCCTCAATTTTTTTCTTGGTAAGGTTTAGGTAAGTGAATGAGCTCATCTTTGGGAAATCTATTGTCAGTTCCTGCTGCAATTGAATACTTAACATGTTTTAGTTCATACAACTTCTGGTTTTCCTTGTTGATATTAGAGTAGTAGTAATAACACATAATTTCTTGTCCATTTGGGCTGTTATTGTCGGTTCATTAGTCTCAAGTTCCTTGTACAATGCGTATCTCTATAATTTAGCTCATGCAGAGCACCTTCTTTCTCTAATTCTTTATATTGCCCATTATTCATCTCAATGTACATTAATGATATGCTTCACTTCATGCATTGTGTTTTGAACAATTTTAATTACTTTCTCTTTTACCTCTATGTAAATTTGATGTTCAGCTAGGTTGGCCTATTTCATTTTACGGATCGATTAATTGCCATGCATCTATTTTTGTAGCCGTGCATAAGCAGAAATATAAAATGTTGAGATGTTACTCCTTTTAGGTAGGAGTATAATAAGGCAGAAGTATGTATTTTTACATGATTTTTTTACTCCCGTTGTAACACACGAGCATATTAAACAAATTGAGGCCTCCTTACTCTGATGTATTTGTGATATGGTGAAGCTTCCATGATCCATTTTCATTTTGCTTTATTTTCAAATATTTAGGGTGTTATGACACCATCAGAGATTCACAAGTTCACATAATGAAGCTTGGTGATGTATTTGGGTATTTGGGTATGTTTGATTTTAGAAGAAAAAAGCAAATACTCTTTACACCGATGCACTAATTATTATTGTGCATTTTATATTTGATTCAACCATACTCCTAATATGGTTAGTTTTTTTCTTGTTCAGATGTGTTACCATTAAACTCTAATTCACAAGCAACAGTAATGTGATCGCTTCCCCATTTCTGTTAAGCAACAGGGATAGCTTGTATTAGAATGTCGTCCTAGTTCAAAACCACCATGGTCCTCCGCCACTGCTACCTGACCATCATTAATTGTTTCTTACAAGAAATGTGTATCGTTGACATGTTCAAATTATTTTGTGTTGTTTTCAGTGCAGCTAATATTGGGCTCAATTTGTACAGGACATATGTAAACCATTGTACCTGACAAGCATCAGCCAGAGAGGAATGAGCACACTGAAAGGAAATCGCAACCCATTCCAGGAATTAACTAACAAGATCCAAGGTGGTTTGTTCATATGACCAATATCTATGTTCTTTTCTCCACCCCTTAAATTCATCAGTGAGAATGTTACATATCCAATGGTCACGATAATCGCCGTCAAAACCAAAGGCATCCCATTAGCCCAAGTCAATTGACTTCCTCCGCAGCATTTGCCCACCCCAACCCATTGTCACTTTTGATTGGAAAAATAAAAAAAAACACAGTGAAACTGCCGCACGTCTAGGAAGTTGTGCTGCCGCCGGCTTCTCCTCTCTCCTCTCGATGCCGCTGATCTCACAACCCCCTCCCCCCACCCCCAATCAAAGGTCGCCCCGGCCGTCAGTATGTCCTCTCCTCCGTCCACTAATCCACGTGCTGCACTCAATGGAAATGCCGGAGAATTGATCTTTCCCACAAACGCCGATGCCCTTCACGGGTAAGATCTTATAGAGATTTCGTTTACTGTGTTTTCATGATCACCCATAAGCGATTCATGTTACAATTTTTCAGGCGTTGTGCTTCGTGCAAATATTTTTTGCTATTTCAATTTGCTCTTAGATCTGATGGAGCAGACTTGCGATGCTGCTTGTGTAACAGTTTAAATCAATGGTTCGCCTGCTCAGTTTTCGATAATTTGATGCCCTCCCCTGGTTTCAATTTCAACGAAACGTCCTTCGTATTAGAGATACATGTTAGTGCAAAACTGTTAAAAGAAAAACAGGTCTGTTGTGCTATTTAGGGTGTGTTTGGTACAGCTTATGGACCAGTTTATGAGGCAGTTTATACTACCATAAGCCATAAGCTGTACCAAACAGATTAAAGTAATAAGCAGCTTATTACCAAACAAACCATAAGCAGCTTTTCCTTTTGTACTAGAGAGGCAAAGCAACCAAAACCTTGCTTTTCCAGCTTATGCCTTCATTTTACCCCATAAGCCGTTTTGATAAGCTATTTTACCAAACGGTTTGATAGCTTATGCAACAATAAGCTGGATAAGCTACATAAGCAATTTTGACAAATAAGCTAAATCATAAGCAATAAGTTACATAAGCATAAGCTCTACCAAACACACCCTTAGTTTGTTGCATGGTTGCGTCATGCGCTTCTGTACTTCCATTAAATCTCTATAATGCCTTTTACACATTTGGTTTACGACTAATTAGTATGGTTTAATGACTCAACTCTCGGTAGTACAGGTCTAAAAAACAATCCGATTTTTTATAACAATTGGGATATAAAAAAATAATTTACAGAGGCTATAAGGATGCCGGTATGGCATCTGTATTGAGGAATTTGTTAAGTGGTCCTTTTTTAGTTATATGTCAAGTGCTACGTTTGCAGTGCTTGGGTCGACATGATCTAAAAACACCATTCTGTCCACATATCTTTTAGTGATATATCTAGCTAAACAGGGCCTCATGTTTAGTATTTTTATTTGTATTTTGCCTTTCAAGTTCCCAGCACATTAGGCGTGTTAGGATGGCTGTATTACCTCGCTACCAGAATGCAAGAGATGTTTGGCATCAGATGATCTAATGCAACCATGAGGTTGTGTTTGTTGTTTGTCCATTTAACTTTTTAGTATTATTGCTGTATTTGTGGGTGATGCATGCATCTATAGTGACTAGTAGTAAACTAGGCTTTTTTTATTAACTTGTAACTCTTGAGGCTGGAAAATGGGTCTGGAAGTTAAAAAACATGTTGCTATCATTTGGGGAATATATTTAGAACGTCCTGGCTCACTCTCTTTATGTTTAGTATTGTCAAAACCAATGAAATAAAAGTGTACACCTTTCTTACTTTCAGTCAGCTATATATTTCTTTCTGTTAGAATTGATTGTTTTATCAGCGGGCAGACACCTGTGATGGTGAACACATTACATATTGACCATATCAGCTGAATTAGTTATGGTATATCTGGGATATATCCGGGTTCTTTTTTATTTCTTGTATGGGATAATGCATGTGTATATGATGTACTTCTGGAGCTCTCAAAACATAACTCTTCTTTTATTTCAAGTGGAAAAACCACCTGATTTCTCCTGCTCAAAGATTACTGGCCACAACAATATCAGACCTTCCTAGTTTGAATGTTCATGAACATGGGTGTGATGGTAACAAATACCAGCAAAAGAATCATGCATAGTAAAGGAGGATCTCTGTGTAAATCCATATAGAGCTAGAACAAGGTGTGCTCTGAATGCTATATGTATGCTCCAGTAAAATAATGCTTGAATAATTAATCTGTCTCATTTAGTGCTTCGTATCAAAGCATGTACAAATTTCTGGTTGTTTGATTTTCATTATTGAATGCTAGATGTTTCATCAAATTTTCAAAGAAGCTGAAAATGTTTGAGAGGTCACCCTCTAACAACTTACTACAGATTAGTTCAGTAGTACCCGTGAAATATGTTTGTTACCTCAATTTGCTTGGCTACAATGTGGCATTTTTAAATATCACCGTAGCATTAGCACGGGTAATGTACTAGTTTTCTAAAGCCACCAAGGCTCCATTTTAATTTTTTTCTCATTTTAATCATGAAAAAAGGAACAAAAGAGGAGAGCAAAAATTGGGAAAACTAGAGTTTCATGGCAAGTTGAAGTTTCTGGGCTGCCCGCCTGGCAAGCCGCCCGACCTTGGCAGTCCACCCCGTGCGTTGCACGGTTTTCACATGTTGCACGGGTCACACAGCTTAGGTGCGCCGCCTGGCGCGGTGCACGGGTTGCCCAATTGCCCGGGTTGGCAAAGCCGCCCGCTAGTGCATTGCCGCCGGCCGCTTTGTGCCGCCCAATGCAGCGGAGGCCGCCCTGCTATCTCCTCCTTTGGTTCTGCTTTTGTTTCCTTTCTTATTTTCCGTGTCTTCAGCATACACAGGGTAGTGGCGTTTGTGAGAAACAAAAATCAGTCTATGTGTACCACATAGACCGATCAAACATTGAGCACACAATCATATCACACAAACCAACTAATCTTTCATTATTTGTTTGTAGAGGGGAACAATTCAAAGTAAATTTTGAAGAAAACTTTGAAAGGGAAATTTAGCCTAAGAAGAATAAAAGTGCCCTAATCCTAACTAGCTCTACGGACGCGGGAGGTAGTCGGCGTCGAGGTGGCCTGCTGCCTTGGCCAAGCGCTCGAGCTTTGAAGTGAAGCCCTTGCACATCCAAGTCAGGTCGTCCACCAAGACCTCGTAGTGGAGGTGCTCCTCGCCGAGGCAGTCCTACATGCTATCCACCTGCAACTCAAGCTGCTTGATCCTGCGACGCACCACATCACTCTCATCCTCTGATGAGGAGCCGAACTCCATATGGCCGAGACGACTGCGGATCGGAGGAGGAGATGTGAGCCTCCTCGGAAGCGGTGGGGTGGAGTTGGTGGACTCTGTGATGGCCCCTTTCGGGACGTGGCAGTACAACACCTTCCCATTGTGGGGTTCCCTCCATGAATGATGTACGGAGGCGGGCTACCATTCTCATCCTCGAGTTCCTCCACATAGGGCTCCTTGCCCTTTCCCTAGTTCACTTGCTCGTACTGGAGGAGCGCACGTCCCTGCCCCATCCGGAGGGTAACTCGGTGCGTAACAATGGTGCTGCCTAGGGGTGCCGGCAGCGCGCACATGACCTTGCGCATGCCGATGACCCTGGTGGTTGGCTGGGGTGGCTACAGCCGCGCTCGCTTCCCCTTGCCATTGGATGGCTTGGGAGACTGGCCGCACAACACGCAACCACCAGAGCCTGCTGCGGGGAGGTTGCCCGGTGTCGGGCGCCGCCAGGCTTAGCAGGGGTGCTAGCTGGTGGCGCCCCCACCCGGCACGGCAGGAGAGGCCGTCCGGCCCGGTCCGCCGCTCGACGATCCGATCTTTAGCGGTGGACCCTCGTTAGGGCCGGCGACGGACGAGGTGCAAGCCGGTGGCGTAGGTTCCTCGTCGTCTGTCATGGCCTCCGAGGATCGGTCGATGAACGACCGATCCTTCTAGTGTCTTGCCGTACGAGTCCTCGGTGCACTCGGTCGAGCCGCCTGCCTTGTTCTGTGGTGTTCCGGCCATGACGTGCATTGATTTTGCAAGGGAGGAGAGAAAGTGTGCCAACGAGAGGACACCTGGTGGCGTCTTTTTAAGGAGGCAGCTAGGGAACGGGCGATCCGACCACGGGACAAATGGACTTGTAACATTAGCACCGAGGGTGGGCCTCCCCGTTGGAAAATTTGAATTTCGGTTAGGGGGAGGCCACGACTCTAGCCACCCAACGCCTAGTGTATTTGCCCGACTGCCCTTGGTGTACCGCCGAGCCTTGTGGGCTGCCCGGCCTTATGGCTCGGGGCCACCCGGCCTTGGTAGCCACCTGGCAGGCTTCCCAGTAGGGTCGTCCAACAAGCCATGTCGGCTGGCCTGATTCCTTGCTAAAAAATCTGTCTCCTCTTTCCTTTAGGTGCTAAAATTAAACCTCCAAGTATAGCTTCAGACATTCCTATCTACTTTATTTGTGTTCCTATGAGATCAGGACAAGACCGTGGATGCGGAAGTTTGATCATAAGCTTAATTCGAGGACATGCAGTTCCTCGAGCTTAGGTTGCGACGGTTCAAGGAAAACCTTGAGTCGGTGCCTGTTTACTTTGAAAATGTTTGCATCATCGCTTTGCAAAGTAACGTCAACATAGGGGGGGGGGCTGCATCGACCACTAGGAACGACCCTTCCCACTTACTTCTTTGTTTACCATGACCAAAGAGTCATACGCGAGAGTTAAAGAGTAGGACCTTGTTTCCCACATGAAACTCCTTATGGCAGAGGCACTTATCATGCTAGCCCTTAGTTCGATCCGTGTAAAGCTTGGCACCATGATAGGCCTTTTCTCGCCATTCTTCCAACTCAGCTATTTGGATTTGCCTTTTCACACCGACTGCCGGTGGATCCATGTTCCATTTCTTTATGGCCGAATGCGCCTTAAGCTCTAATTCTACCGACAGGTGGCAAGTCTTTCCATAAACTAGCTGATATGGAGTCATCACGATAGGTGTCTTGTAAGCTATCCTATATGCCATAATGCCTCAAAAGCCTTGGGTACCATGCCTTACCAATTTCATTGACCGTCTTTTGCAAAATATTCTTGATTTGCTTATTAGATGCTTTCGCTTGCCCGCTAGTTTGAGGGTGGTATAGTGTAGCGACCCTATGATCCACTCCAACTTTTGAGAGCGCGTAGCGAAAGTTCGGTCAATAAAATGTGACCTTCCATCACTATCATAACCCACTCCAAAGCGTGGGAAAATGATTTCTCGGATCATCTTTTTGGTGTGGTAGGCATCAGCCATCTAACATGGCATTGCCTCAACCCATTTAGAAACATAGTCCACTGCCACTAAGATGTACTGAAGTCCTTCAAAACACGGGAAAGGTCCCATGTAATCAATCCCCCACACATAAAAAATGTCCACTTAGAGGTTGCTAGTCGGGGGCATGGCATCTCTCGAATTGATGTTACCATGCTTGACACATCGCGCATCTCTACACAAAGTGCTTGGCATCTTGGTATATGGTAGGCCAATAGAACCCACTTTGCCAAACTTTTGCGTGTGTGTGGAAAGCATCATAGTGTCCCCCATATGGAGAGCTGTGGCATTTCTCCAAGATCTTCGTTGTTTCCTCAAACGGGACACAACGTCTAAGCAAACAATCTGCACAAACTCAGAATAGGTACGACTCATACCAAAGGTGGATGCAGTTGTCCTTTGACTATTTTCTTCCTGTCGACCCCATGTGGTACATAGCTAGCCACTATATAGTTGACAATGTTTGCATACCATGGATCCATACTAGCTAACTTAAGGAGGGTGTCATCCCTAAGAAAATCATTGATGGGCAAATCATCAGGTTCTTGAATATGCAAACCCGAAAGATGATTGGTCACGAAATTCTCCACTCCTCTATTGTCTCTTATTTCAATGTCAAACTCTTGGAGGAGAAGAATCCAACGGATAAGCCGTGGCTTAGCATCTTTCTTTATCAACAAATATTTTAGAGTTGTGTGGCCTGAAAACACAATCACCTTAGCGCCAACAAGATATGATATGAACTCGTCTATGATGAAGATGACTGCCGTAAGCTCTTTCCTCGCAGTGGCATAATTAAGCTTGGGGGGGGGGGGTGGGGCAGTTAGATCTTACTAGCATAGGATATGGCATAATGCTTCTTATCCTTGCATTGGCCAAGAACAGGCCCACGATATAGTCACTAGCGTCACACATAATCTCAAACGGAAGCTTCCAATCATAAGACCAATCACATAATCTCAAACGGAACATTGTCTTGGCTTCCAATCGATTATAGTGTTTGAAGATGATGATGAGGATATACACTTCCCTAAAGAAGAAGATGTAGAAGTTGATGAAGTCCAACTTAAAACTGCCTGACCCTTATCCTTGTTCCAAAGAACCAAAAATAAAAAATGTAACTCCAAATGATGTGCTCCATATGATGTGGCTGACCATGTACCTATTGTGTCGGTCAAATATGATGTAATCGCACACTTGAAGAAATTCCAACTAGGATTTCTGTGTATGATGCTCTTTGTTTATCTTCAGATTTGCGCAAGGCTGTTATCATAGCTCTTTCATTTCCAGAAGATTATAGAGTTGAAGTATCACCAGGCAAGCAAAAATAGAACCAATTAAGGATAAAGATATGGTGTTCACAGATGAGAACTTGTTATTGGCACATAAAAAGCATAACAGACCCCTTCTCATATTTGATGACATTGATGACCTACCAATTAATCGTAACATGGTTGATGGTGGTTCAACTATAAATTTGTTACCTCTACACACTCTTAGAAAGATAGGTTATTCCCCAAAAAATTTAAGTCGGTCTAATGTTATCATCCGTAGTTTTAATCAATCGGCTCAAGAAGCCATTGGCACAATTTCTCTAGTCTTAAAGTTGTAAAAATTCATGATTTATATAAAGTTTCATGTGATCCATGTAGCTACCTCATAGGATGCCCTTCTTGGGCGCCTATGGTTGCACGAAAATAAAGTGGTGCCATATACGCTCCACCAATGCCTTAAATATGAAGATACGTCAGGCGATGCGGTGACAACATTTGTAGATAAGAAGCCATGCACAGTGGCTGAATCATTCTATGCATATGCAAAATTCTATGTCGAGCTAGTTGATAAAATAGCAAAACCAAAAACAAGGGTAGTTCTAGAGGATCTTCCAACAAAAGATAGCGAAGAAGCTTCATCAAGTAAGAAGATATATATATACTCGTTCGTCCTCCAATGGTTGACGTCACCTGCATCAACAAAATAGAAAGGGAGCAAGTTATTAGAAAAATTACGCTTAAAGGTCGACTGAAAAAAGCAACCTCCAAACACACAATTAAACTTGGAAGTGAAAAAGGAACCTCCAAAGGTGTATGATTTCAATTCAAGGAGCACATTTTCAATCATAGGAAATGTAAATTAAAGAAAAAAATCCTGAAAAAATTATAGTTCCTGCAAAATCCTAGGATTACATTTACAATCCGTTCTTAGGAAATGTAGTTCCGGCAAACAAATTCAAGTGTCTCCCGATTGCGTAACTGAGCAACAGTGTGGTCAAATGGAAACATAATTCGTTGCAAAGAATTTCAAGAGCTTGAAATTGGTCTTTACTGCCTGCCTCGGACGCCTGGGCGATTGCATACCGTTCCTGAAATTAACTGACTGCTCTCCGAATAACCGAATCTGAGCTCCTGCTATGTTTTTTTCGTTACTGGATGGCCATGCAAATGCAAAAAGGAAATTCGTCCAAATGTACACGGCCATTCCATGGATATTTGAGTTACACACATGACAAGTTTAGTCACAGCAAAAACTTCCGTAATGATATTCTCACAACAAATGCAACGTAGGTCAGTTACAAGGATTCAACAACAGGAGACTTTGCCTCATAAGAAATCTCAAGCAAAGATTTCCCTAACAAGCCAGTCTAGGCTCGGATACGCGAAATACAGTATTAAGAATGAGGGAAGAGCAAACAACACTGTAATAAGGATGTACAATAATAAGACAGCTGCACTGGCAGGGATAGCATAGAGCACTATCAGGAGAAAGATGAACACAGAGGAAACTTGGCAGTCAGGTGAACAAAGAAAAACAGTGACTTGCGCAGTGAAGCTTGCACCCTCTCTGCATTCAGGGAAGGGACCCAGTGGGCTGCATGATTTGCACGGGTGGATGATGGATCATCCTGGTGTGGAATGGGGCGTCTAACAGGGTTGGAATAACCTGCTCTTCCGTTAGCTCTATTGCAGCTTGAGAGCCATGTTGTTGGTTGCTCAGTGCGAATAGCAGACCGTGATGTCGCCCGCTCACCATTCATCCCTCGACCATCCAAAGGAGGAAGTAGTTTTTACGTGGGAATGTAAGGTTCCCCTTGTAAAGTATGCGAAGTGACAGTAGATTGCACCAGGGGCAGCAGACGAAGAATGGTAGTTGGATTGGCACGGTTGGAACTTTGACGACAGCCCACTGAAGACCTAGGATGCAATTCTTGCACATGGTGTGGCCACACCACAGAACATAAGGTATGTTCTCCACTATGTTGAAGGACTCACAACATATGGGACACTCAAGGCCCTCTTCTCTACTTGTGCATGAGGATGCTTCATCATCAGAGCAAGCAGCGCTAGAAGTGCCATTGGGAGGACTCTTCTTTCTTAATCCAGACGCCCAAGCATTTGATGCAAAACCCCACATTTTGTTGACCTGAACTACCTCAAAGATCCTGATTTCACCTGTGTCAATATTTCACCATGTAAACCGTATGACAATATGAGCACATGATACTGTGAAGGGTAGATAACAAAAGTATAATAAATACAAGGGAATACTGGAAGCTATGAAAAGAAGTAAAATGCAAAGTCAAGGTGAATCAAAGTGTTACACAACACAAGAAGAAAAGGATAGCACTTAAGTTATCTATATTAGCATCCTCACAAAGGATGTAGAAAATTTGATTATTGAGTAGGAAAACTAAAAGGCATAGCAGATTCAGATTTTTACAAGATTGAAGAAAGCTAATTAGAGTATAAGCAAACATACAAAAGTAAAATAGGAATTCCAGGCAAATAGAGTAAGAGATGTCTTCTAGTCTAACATCACAAACACAACGTAATTGCCATAAATACCATTCTATAAGTAAGATCAATGTAGAATCAGATCCCAAGGGGCACGTTTGGACCTCTTGCTGAGTAGCCACTTGGTGGGATAATTCACAGGATAGCACTCATAAGGGAAGCCTGTCCCAAAAGGCCATCACTAAAGGAGGCTTCCCAAAATGCCATGAATTCTTTCTTTTCTGGTTCCATTATAGCATTCCGAGATTTTCTTTTTTCTTTCCTGGCCTAAAATGCAATGCGAAACCTAATGCCCCTGTGTCTTTTTGGTGACCACTCCCTTATTTCGAACCATGGGCGACTCACGTAAGGTCCCGTGAACCTAACTTTAGCGGGTGTTGCGGCAGCAGGCCAGCGGAGCAGGGAAGCGGCGATGGCAAGGAAATAATTAGCGGTTGTAGCGGCCGCTGCTATAGAGGTAGCGGTCCTATGACGCTACCGCAATGTTGTAGCGGTCCAGAAATAGCGGGTTGGAACTTTGCGGTCGCAATTGCGTGTATCATCCGCAATACCGGCCCGCAATTGTGATGTAGCGGCCGCAATAGCAGATTGGCTCAAGAGTTAAGTGTTTATGGGCCAACATGTAAAGTACACACCCCTAACCTCGTTCAGATTATCCCTTGCGGCTCCCTACTACGCCTAAGTTTGATCAAGGCACCACTACAATGTTTCATGGCTGCAAGTCATCAATTTTTATGCAGAAAATATCTAGATATATGTAAAAATTATCAATATTTTTGAATTCGCATATTGTAACTTAGCGCCCGCAATAGCGCCTGCTATCCCCATTCCGCTACACAAACACTAATCCGCGACGGAGTAGGGCACGGCGGCCGACTGAGCAGGCAAGCAGCGACACGGGCGGGCGGCCAATGCAGAAGGCTGGGCAGCAGCAGCCAAGAGACCGACGGTGGCTCCGCCAGTTCGCGGCTGGGAGCTGTTGCTTGCCTCATTGCCTCCAGGGCCGAAGAGGAGCAGGGCATGGCTGCTTGCCTCGCCGCCTCCATGATTTAAATAGAAAGGGTTAGAAGTTGTTGCAGCCGATGATGATTTGAACATGGTATTTCAAAAATTTCAGTCCCGTAGGTAGTCTCATTTGTTGTTGAGTTCCCAATGAAGCCTTCTTATAAGAGTAACATGACAATCGATGCCAAGTTGGAAAAATGACCCGTAAGGAGGAATCCAAATAGGCTGTAGTGCTTTACTACTTGCGTTCTGGGGATGCCTTCGCTTAGGAGTGCTATTCTGTGAATTGGCCTGCCACTTAGTAGGGACAATAAGGCGCTAGCCTATAACAGTTCATGGAGGCAAGTTGGTACAGCTATTGTAAACTTCTATTTTGTCTTGAAATGAAAACAAATATAAGTTTTTAAGTAAAAAAAAATAATTGCTTAAACTAACCCATGGAATATGTCCGGAACCAAGACAAACCGGAGTGGAAGCAAACTTTAGTGAAATAATCATATGAGGCACAGTTTTTGCGGCAAAATGTGCCAAATGTGATTGACTGGGGAAAAAAATGAGAACTGCTTTGGGACCAACTCAGAGTCTCTTTTGCCAGGGATGAAGGAACAATAGATTGAACTAGTGAAGGAATAAACAAAGGTCACTCATTCATCATCATCATAACTAATCAAAACTTTATTAAATCTATACCATTAGTGCATGGGCTGAATATCGTACAAAAGAAAACTTGTGCTCTAAATATAAATGACCAAATTATCAAAATGTACATTTTTAAGGCAATAGGTTAAGATATGTAGCTAAAATTTCTTTTAATTTCCTTACAGAACTCAAATAGACAAGTGGAAAACACTCAAACCAGAAAAAAAAAGCTTCATGCTCCTCCTCATTTCGATTTTTAACTGATGACATTAGGACAAAATTTTTTTCATGTTTTAGTAAAAAGGTTGTCCTAATAAGAAAAATTAAAAACCGGAAGGAGTCGTTCTATATCACTTACTGAATGTAACCTTGTTATTTAGTACAGGAATTTTTAATGATGCTATAGTTAAATAGGGATTTTCCGCAGCTAACTTAGCTATAAACACAAATAATGCATACAGCTGTCATATAGCCTTGGTTTGATGCTTCATGAACCTTCTTCAGAAACAACCAAAAGGACAGACACCAAAGTATTCCCTACAGAACACTGACATTAAAAAGAAGGTTTTTGGAACCTGCCAAACACATGGGTTTTTTCAAGCACAGATGAACACTAATGAGCTAAGCAAAGCACTAATTATGATTACTTTGTCCTCACTAAGAATGTTTTACTAAATCTATAGCATGAGTGCACAGGATACTTCATTAAACATAGTCAGAATAAATTTTGTGCGCTCTGTAGAAATCTGATGCTCAAGACTCAAACTGGAATTTTTTCAGACAATAGGTTAAGATATAAGGAGGCATATGACCATATGAGCCACATTAAAATTTTCATGTTATGTTATAGGATTGTGTACCCCCAACTTGCTTGAGACTAAAAGGCATTGTTGTTGTCATGTTTTTTTTTTCAGGGTAAAACCCCTACTGTGGTATTTATATGGGAAAATTACTTCTATGCCATAGGCTTAAACTATAATCTCTAATTCACCACCTAAAAAACTTGTATCTCCTATATGCCAGTGGTGCTAAATTTTAATCCTTCTCATACCATTTTATGGACATGTGTGGTTTGATCATAGGTCAATCTTTTAAATGCCAAGATTACCCATGTGGACTTCTCTCCCTCAATGGCAATGACCATGTCTTGCCTGCTGGCTGCTGCTCCATACGCTATTGTTATCAAGCCAGCTAATGTTCGGTGGGCGAATTCCTTATCCACCATCGAAGAAATTTCATGTTCCTTATCAGCCACTACAAATTTTGAATTTGCTTAGTAGCCACCCATCTTAATTTTTGTTCCTTATTAACCACTACCTTTAGTTTTACGGGCTGATGGTGTCGAACTGAATGAGAAAAGACTTATTCAGCCTTTGTACTGCATTTGTACAAAAACTTTCTTATTAACCATTTTAGTAGATAAGGGTAGTCACTCATATTTGAGCACCATCAACCTTACTAATTTGTACCAAAGATCAAACGACTAATAATAATACCGGTATTCTTTTTTGATAAACTAATATTTAAATTTTTTACAAGACTTAGGCAGATAAGTAAATTCTATAATAGGTCCATAAGTTTTTTAAGACCAAGAGTCGTCCCCTTTATGAACAAATAGGGTTGCATCTTCATGTATACCAAGCAAGCAAGAAATTTAGACTGATTCATTACTCATTCATCCCATGCATGTTGTCCGTGTCGTCGAGACGCGACAATGTGTGATGCCGAAGCACGCCCACGGTCTGCTTTTCCAGGTCAGGCACATGCCGTGCTGCGTTGTTCCGCTCCCTGGCATGCCGCATTTATGTACCTTCCTTGCTCGTGAGCTGCATCACGCGATACTCTACCGCACCATTGGATGTTGGTTTTGTGATGGAGATAATTTGAGGGAAAATAGAGAGTACTAGGACACGGACACAGAGTAGTTTCAGCATGGGCAAAATGATCAAGTGGGGTATGCCATAGCCAAAACAAGCAGATGTCATCTCACAAAACTGACTGTAGTGGTTGATTAGCAATGAAAAATAAGAATCACGGTTGATAAGAAAATTCTAAATTTTGAGTGGTTAATAAGGAACTCAAACTTTTCTGGAGGGTTGATAAAGAATTTTCCCTTGTTCAGTAGTGCGTCGCCTACGCTATATGATATCCCTCCTCTAGCTTGCAACGCCATTTGACATGCTTCAAGGGCGCCTACCACTGCCATGCTCCTCAAAGGACTTGCTGGCTTGTGAACTTGGACGCACTCCAACTTCCACAGCATGCCTTGCAGGGCAAGAGGGAGAGGAGACACTATGGCTGATGCAAGACTGAGCACAGTGGTTGTTTTGAGGTGACCGCGACGATGTCAGTGTTGGGTAAACTTTCATGTGTGCTTCACAGCAAGGTGGAGACTGGGAGCAGGTAGAGAAAAACGACTGCTGCAGCATTCGAAGCTGCTATTGCACACCGCATCGAGGAAGATGGCAAATCCTTGCCTGCTTGTACGTCCACATGACCACTACACCAGCCAAGGATGAATCAACATTTGTTTCGTTTCACTCACAGCTAATGTTGGGCGTCCATCTGTTCATATTCGTTATCTGAGTAGATTGATTCCATTTTCCTTTAGGAATTGCTAGCCTCCTTATTCTCTTATTTGATTTGTGGATCAGATCCCCTCTCTTTTTCTGGATGCATTAATTTCTTGTAAGATTTGTAGGCGGACACCTGGTAGCATCAAAAGGGGAAAGAACAAGGAAAGGAGGAAGAAGCAACAAACATGTGGAGCTGAGGGCTAAATCAACATTTCATAGGTCAGTCATAAATAAAAGAGTGAAATGCACCATGGGTCCCTAAACTATTTAGAAATGGTCATCTAGGTCCACAAACTCTCAAAGTGACCATGTGGGTCCTTAAACTATTCCTGAATGGTCTAGGTTCACAAACTTTATATTGATCCTCTTAAGTCCATGATCTATTTATATTGTGTCAACCAGGTCCAAATTGTATCGCCTAACCACTCTCCATACACGTTACCGCCATCACATAACAGCTCTCCACGCGAACGCCATCAAGCCCACTCAATGACGCTAGCTAGCAGCAGGTATGCTCTACCCATTGCAGTCTCACCCTCCCACCCGATCTCGCTCTTCCCATCGTGGTCTCGTATTTCCATGTTCGTTAGTCGTTATCGACATCGACGACATGCCAATTACCCACTACAACAACCTACACTCTGTGTGTTGCATCTTTAGCATGTGGCGTGACATGTCACTGCCACAGCGGGCACAAGCCACGATGGGAAGGCAAGGTCGGATAGGAGGGTGATACTGCGACGGATAGAGCACACCAGTTACTAGCTAGCATCGTTAGGTAGGCTTGGCGGCGCTTATATATATCAGTTGTGCGGCAACGTACGTGGAGAGTAGCTGGGTGGTGGCGTTGTGCATTGAGAGTGGTTGGATGGCACTGTTATGGACCTAATTGACAATATACTAATAGATTGTGGACCTAGGGGATTACTATAAAGTTTATGGACCTGAATGACCATCCGAGAATAGTTTAGGGACTCAAGTGGTCACTTTAAGAGTTCGTGGACCTAGATGACCATTCCGAAATAGTTTAGGGACCTGTGGTGCATTTCACTCTAAATAAAATTTACAGAAGTGGCCTGGAAGGAATTAAATTTAAGGATCAATGGCACACAAGCCTACCCCAACTTGCTTGGGATAAAAGGCTTTCTTGTTGTTGTTGTTGTTGATCAATGGCACACAAGAGGTACAAGGTTTTTAGGTGCCGTATCAGGGAGTTCAGTTTAAGCCAATGGCATAGAAGGAATTTTCCCTATTTATATTATAAGTATAACGACCTAAGCTATATATACACACACTTTACACCAGAAAAATGGAAGGCCTTCCGAGGCCAAAGAGAAAAAAGAATGGCAGCAAACTCGGGGCTGCTGAAGGAAGCAAGAAGGTATAAGAAGTCATGTACACCAAGGTTCGAGGTCGACTCCAAAGAGGTTAACCAATCTTGGACTAATGAGCTTTGCTCTGGTTTTAGTCTGGACATCTGAAGTCTGGCTGTTGACATGAAACCGGCCTACTCTAAAGAGGTTCCAGGTCATGTACTAACGAGCTTTGTTCTGTTTTTAATCTGGACATTCCAAGTTTGACTGTTGAGATGAAACCGACCTTCCAAGATTAGATTATTTATTTTGGTCATGTTATAGGACTCGAAGTAGGAAGTTGAATTCAGGCCAAGCGCCTCCCCCACCGCTAACAATAGTATCTGTATTTGTGAAATCAATACAACATTTCTTACAACAAGATAGGCTTTTGTCCCAAGCAAGTTGGGTAGGCATAGTTGTTTGCTGCAATTATTATAATTTTTTTGTTTGGCAAGGTGCTGCAATTAATTCTACCAAGTCTGGAATTTGCAGCAGCAATTCATCGAATGAAAACATCATGCACATCAACGGCTGCAGAGGGTACAGTACAGGCATATAGGTGCCTTCTAGGGTTAGGTTCAAAACTAACTTGTTGGCTGGCATCTTGGCAAACAAATGGGCGAAAACAAACATCAGGCTCACCTGAGCTCGCCGTTTGGATCCAGCAGTGGCACCAGCGGCAGCGAAGGACGCCCGGACTCGGATCCTGAGGTAACCGGCGTGGATGAACTCCTCAGCAGGACGTCGTCGTGAGGGCATCCCCAGGATGGCCAGCGGATCTCGCCGCCGCCGCTTGCAGGATAATTTGTTTTTTTTTTCGGGAACGCCGGGAGGGGTCGGGGAAAGATGCGTGCGGGTCGGGGAGAACGGAGCAGCAGCAGCGTCCGCCGTCCGTATCAACAGTGGGCCCCCCGCGTCGTTTGGTTCACAGGACTGAGAGAATCACGGTGTGTTTGGTATGTTTGGTAGAGCTGATGTTTATGTATTTTATGGCTTATGGTTTAGTTTATGCGTCAAAATTGCTGCTTATGTAGCTTAGTTCTATAAACAGTTAAGCCATTTGGTAAACCAGTTTATCAAAACTGCTTATGACTATAGTGACTTTACATGAATGACATATGGATCAATTTCTAAGTGCCATGGTACATCGTATAGAAAAAAAGAATGAAATAAATAAGTAATTAATAATGCATTAGTTTAACCAGTACAATACAATCATACATGAATGTTATATGAACTTTGTCAATGTTCCGAATGAATACCGGCTAGTAAATTTGTGATTCGTACGGGGATCACGTGCCCGGGATGGATGATTCGTGAGAGGCTCACACAAACAATGACACCACGATGTATACCTGGTTCGGGATGAATCCCTACGTCCAGTCCGAGGCCCTGTTCGTGTTACTCCGGGGGGGTACAAAGGTGACAAGATAGGAGGGCGCTCCAAGCCTCAATGGCGTATGTGGTGGGGGAATGAACAAAAAACCTTCTCTAAGGAAGAAGACGACTCTCCTTTTATATCTCCTAAATGTCGAGTCGGGTACATGGAAAAGAGGGGGAGTCGAAAAGATGCTATTAGATTCCGTCGAGGAGATACGGGTGGGTCCTACTCGTCTTGTTGCTTGCGCAGTGTCGCCGCCTTCGGGGCCATACGATATCGTTGCCCCATCCGGCACGGCGGTCTTGGTACGTGCGCCTAGGTTGTTTGTATTCCACGGGACACCGGGTTATGATGATGTTGCATAGGTCGGCTCGAGGATAGGACAACCGTTCACCGTAGCTTCGCGGGTTCCCGATGCCACCGATGCGTTCGTGGGTGTCGGCGGATGTTACGCTCTACTCGACCCTTAGCCTTGAGGGTCGATCGAGGCGGAACAGGATAGTGATAGGTCGTGGGAAAGGTCGACCTCCATTAGTCTCCCGATCTCTTGTCGCGTTGTGGTTGGCCTTATTCTTCCGGATCGGATCCGCCTCATAAATGAGACAAATTTCGAATCTCTCCTTGTGATCTCATTGGTCGAGACGCCATCACACCGTGTCCCGTCACCCCGTTTCCCGACAGGGGGGGGACAGGACGCCGTTGGGTGGTGCCCTCGCTTTTACATCGGCGGTGGAGTAATGAGGTGAGGCGGACACTATTGTCTAGGGCCACGAGCCCCTTTTTGACCGTTCGTCACAACTTAAATACGAGGTGGGGGCCACTCGGATCCTATTCCCGGATTGCCTCACGCGGCGTTGCTCGACCCTTTTCGGTGGGTCGAGCGAGGCAAGACCTCTCGACCGTCGCGGCCGGGGTTGGGCGTGGCGAGGCCGATTTGGTCCCCTCGGTTCCGCCTAGAAGCGATCTATGTTTAAGCCTTTTTGGGCCGCTCGTGGGCCTTATGTTGGGCCTCTTCGATATTTGGCTTTCGTACAATGGTGATTAGCGGGCGTTTAGTCGTGCCACGTGGTACCGCTAATCTAGGTACCCGACAAACTTGTTTATCGAGATAAAGAAATATCCCTAGCAAGCTCATCACGGAATTTATCCATGTCACGCTCATTAGCTTTTGGAGCTGTTGAATTGGATGATGGAGTATATTTTTTTTATCTTGACGAGTATGGTTGGCATATAATTCGAATTTCGATCACACTTGCGAAAGTGTCTATCTTATGAATGTAGTTATGAAGGCACATAGTGGAGGCAACAATCATCATTTGCTTGTCCATTGGGTAACTCGGCATCCTATATAATATTATCCACTTTTGCTTCCATACACCAAATGTGTCGAGTACTTATCTATTGGTATACACAACTCGGGAGATTGTTTGTTAAAAATATGGTAACTCATCAAAGGAGTATGACCGGTCGGGAGAGTCCACAAAGTGTGTCCGACCGATGCAGGGTACCGAAGGAACCATAGATCGCTATGGAACCCGAGGCCGACAATTCAACCGACTTCTTGGATTAATCCCCAAGGAAAGTACAAGACCGACCGAGTAGGACTCTATGTCGCTAAGGAAGCTTAGAGATAGAGTTTCTAGTTAGATGAATCTTGTAACTGTCTAGGACTCTACATGTAACCCCGCCTCTTCACATATATATATAAAGAGGAGCAGGGACCCCTACAAACACATCGACAAACATTGGCGGTCTATTAACACAATAATCGTTGGCAATACAATTCATACATGACGTAGGGTTGTTACCCTCGATACGAGGGGGCTCGAACCTGTATAAAATCCTTGTGTATTCTTGTGTTGCAACATCGAGTTTCCGATCCGTGCGGGGCCATATAATTTACTCTCCGAGTTAAACCTCGACGGTTGGCGCGCTAGGTAGGGGCTTCCAATGAGATTCTCCGATGAGTTTGATGGCATCTACAATCGACTTCGACTTCGTTCTAGGCTTCAAGATCCGCTTCGGGTCTCTTGACTTCGAGGATGATTCCGCCGAAAAGCTTAAGGTGATAGATAGCGAAAGTAGTCCGGCCACCGCTTCGAAGCGTGATCTCCTGACGTGATTCCGATCAACACGTCTTAATTCGTCGAATTTGGCGGAGCTGGTTTTACGCCACGATCACTCAAATCCGTCGAATCCCTCTTGGTCTCGACAACCAGACCAAGATCATGATTGTCGCGCAAGATGTGGCGCCAAACGACTCGACTAGTTTCGAGTTAAGTAACGACTTAGATAATTCCGTTCAACCTCTATTCCAAATCTTCATGATCGGCCCTACTGGCGTCGTTCTTGAAGAATTGTCTGAAGAAGAAACCGCCCGTGAGCAAGAGAGATTGGCAAACGAGAAACATGCCTGTAGAGCGGATGAAGATGCGGCAAACGTGCGCCGCAACAATGATGATGTGGCTGGAGGTGGCCGTCGCCATCACTATGGACACCATGGAAGCGGAATTGGACGGAGAACGAGTCTTCACGACTCCGATCCACAACATCACGGGAGTTAAGAGTAGTATAAATTGTTGGTCCAGTGAAAGGTATACACAGGATATCAAATGCATAAGGCAAATATAATATCTTATTATTGTCATATGATTTAAATTTATATTTATTTTAGAATTTAAAAAGTAGCATGTCAATGTAACTCAACTGTGAATAATTTACCATGCAATTGATTTAATTATTTACTTATTATTCATGGTTGCATTAGATTTTCTAACATGTTTGAATCTAACTTACTTTTCCTATTATGGATACACACTTAGTGCACCTGGGATACACACGTCATTATATATATCACCTTAAAAAAATTACTTTGGGTATGTATACATATCCATTTATCATTTTGAGTATACCTAAAATAAGAATTTTCAAAATGATAACCATGAAAAACTTTATGTAGAAATCTTATATTTATGGACCTTGTTATATATTGCATTTCATGCATATAGAAAGGAGTATGTATGTATACTAGATTTATCCTCTTATAAAAAAGAAGTATGCCTACATACCACTTTTAAAATTCAAGTATACATACTTTATTTAGAATTCTCAAGTATGAAAAACATACCCTCTAATTATTGAAATGCACACATGAGTGAGTAATTATATATGGGAGTAGATGAAAATGCTATATATATATATAGGGTAATTACATTATGTTTTCGGGTGTAGTTACTTCCACGTTCAAAAATCCACCTTGGGTATGTGTACATACCCTTTTATCATTTTGATTATGTACACATACCTAAAATAAGCATATTGAAAATGAAAACCATGAAAAAAATTGTGTGGGAATCTTATATTTATGCACCTTATTATATATTGCATTTCCTACATATAGAAAGGAGTATGTACATATACTTGATTTATCCTCTTATAAAAAAGGAGTACGCCTACATACCACTTTTAAAATTCAAGTATGTGTACATTCTTTATTTAGAAACCTCAAGTATGAAAAGATACCCTCTAATTTGTGAGATACACACATGAGAGTAACTACACCTGGGATATATATATTCTTTTTACTCCCGCAGGATATCAAGGATAGGGGGAACCCGATGGTGCACTTGAAGCTTTGATGCCACTTGATGTACAGGGCGATCTTCCCGAAGGTTCTGAACAACAATTTGGCGGAGACGGGACACAAATCGATCCGGCTTCCGATCAACATGTTACGAACCCCGCAATCGCAACACCACGTCTCCTCTAGTTATTGATCGGCGTTGCGCGATCGACCTCAACAGGAAGGCTAATCCTTGCCTACGAATCGAAGCACACAAGCAAGAACAAGATAGACACAAACCGATCAATAGCAAAACCGTTCTAAACAAAATCTAAGCAAAACCTAACCCTAATGAAGTAGCGGCGATCGCATATGATGACCCTAGGGTCATGGAAGGCCCCTTGGACGCATCTCTAGGTTGGCTAAAAAAGATACATGGTCTAATGGCCTAAAAGCGGTGGCACAACACCAGGACGATTCTAGACATTCTCTTGTTTTGATGATTCCCGACGACTCCGGACGAATATGGACATGAGGTCGTGGAATTGGAATGATTATTTTTTTTATCTTTTCAAGCATATGTAGAACATCCCAAACGGAGTCCGTATGCGTCCGAGTCGTCCAAAGACTTGAGGTCGACTTTGTTTGGGCCTCCAACTTGACATGGACCTCCTTTGCTGACCCTCCACGCCTCCAACCTCCTCCTCAAGCATCTCATAATCATCTCTATGGTTCCTAACAATAATGAACTTATTGGGTAACAATATATTCTCAAATATAAATAAAAAGATCACTAGGAACAAGCTCACCTGTAAATTCAATTGTCATGTTCTAGTTTTCGTCCTTAAATCAAACATGTGCAGCAGAGGAGTCATGGTTGTATCCGAGGCCGTGATGTCCTCATCATAGGTGCTATCCGATTAGCTGATCGGTAGTGGTAGGGATAAATTGTAGACCCATATGAAAGGCTTCCACTCTTTTACTACCTTTGGTGTTCACCAATTGTTTAAGCCAAGTAAGGTATATTTAATATATTAACAAATACCGCTAGGGTTTTACAAGTATTTATATGGGTACAACACGTAGAAGAGTCAAAATCTTGGAAACCGAGAGAAAGTGTCGAGATTGGCACCTTTCGTGTCTTGATCGATCTCTTCTCCGAGTCGGTTCTTGAGCCTTCCACAGTTTCCACACGTGTTTCCTTTTTCAGATCCTTTGAGATAATGTCTTGCATTGCATGTTTGATTTCCTTTATCTTTCCACTTCAAATATCTATGCAAGTAACTTTCTTCTCTCGCATAATGGCTCTTCTTGGCCTGAAGTTGTCTCGTGTTGATCGGCATCGAAGTGTGCTAATCGGTACCTAGACCTTCTTCACTGCATTTCTCTTGTTCATGCCCATGTCCTGTGTATTTCAGATTATTACTCTTTTCAACTGTTTCTGCAATAAAGCTCCACAACAACGCATATACAAATATATATCGCCAACATCGTTAATCGAGGCTCGTTTCCGAATTTTATGACAACTACACGTGAAAATGATATTCCAAAGAAATGGAAACAAAAGTGATAGTAATTGGTGGAAGTGGTAATGAAAACAAATTTGCACTCCCATTTTAATCCAAAACTTACCGCAAATAATTTCCATATTTTACATGTAGATAATCACCTCAAATGGCAAGTAATAATACTGATCACAAATAAACGATAATTTTTCGTGCAAAAATCTTCCTTCCTTCCAATTTATAAGCCTATTTTCCATCAATACATGCATGTAATCTTGCTTTCCTTCGAAACTATACCTCAATTAGCTTCTAGAAGGAAAGGAAAGGAATATTGAAGTTCTAGAACCGGTTTTTATTAATATTTCGACACATCATTATATTACCATACATACTGAAGTATTAAAACATATGATTTATCACTACTTTCGATTGTTAATACTGATTTCCCATTGATACCGCCTATATTAGTCTCAATAATTTAACTTTGACATATCTATAATACTGATGTTTTATTCATTTTTAATTTTGTTTTTGAAAAAAATACAAAAGTGAAAACAATTGTGACCTCTTCCAAATGTTTCTGTACCGCTTTCATCCCAAGCTGCAAGTGTCGACCGGCACACCCGTGGTGCTGATCGGCATTGCATCAAGCACAACGACGTCAAAACCGAGATCGATGATTTGTGCTTTTTGTCAACTCTAATTCTCTTTAGCAGTAGGAGCTAACTTTGTTAGTGGCCCAACATCCTCTATTGAGTCCCTCTTCATGCAAGACTCACTAGTGTTGATCGGTGCAACGCCCATGGCAATCTACACCACACTGCTCCATGAAAAGGAGGTACACTTATGTGTCAATATTTATTTTTTAACTAATGCATTGCACTTTTCACAACAATAGTTAATGAGAGAAAATATTGAGTGCTATTTACAATGAGGATCAAAGATTTCAATTGACAACATTAAAGGCATGGTGGATATGTTCTTTTGATCGAGAGTTGATGTTCTGTCTGCTGAATTAAGGAACATGCGTGAAATTGTACAGAAGATTGAAAGGCATATTATGAAAGAGCATCAATTCTAGTTTCCAACAGTTTAAACCTCACATTATTTGGAGCTTCCTACAAGGATTTATGGCCAAAACATGAGACGCTATGCAAGCTTCTTGAGTATTTCGCGAAAGTTGCAGACAATTTGAAGTTTGTGTTAAATATGGAATTAAAGTGTCATGATCGGTTTTAATGAACAAAACCAGACTCATCTGTTTGTGTATCCAGGATCAAGTTTCACGCACACAGGACAATAATATGGTAAAAGAACAATATATTTATTTATTCGATGACATTATTACAACAAGGTCTACAGAAAAGGATTACAATGTAGTGGAATAAACTAAGCGTTGGCATCCTTCAGCTCCCATAGGCAATCAGCAAGAAGACCACAAGCCTAGCTCTTCACCGCTTATCTTCATCTAGAGTCCACCTTTGTACTTGACCTTTGATCAGCAACAAGAGTTGCAAAAGAGGGAAGCAACAACGTTTGAGTAGACTACGTACTCGGTAAGTGGAGGAAAGTATGACAAGTTTGACTAATTTAAGAAAGACTAACGTGGAGTTTATTGCATAGAGAGCACATACGTCTAGTTCATTAATTAAGCAATGTATTTACTAAGTGTGAGGTTCACTCCCAGATCCAACCATGGTCCAACATCACCATCCGATCCATCATCGATCCAACATATCCATCTCATAACCATCCATCCATCCATCCAAACCACCTTCCCAAAGTAACCCTAATCGAGTGAGGGTCCATGCCGCTCTTGATCGTGAGCACGATCTGTCATGACAGCTTTACACTCTGTAGAGGTTGTACCACTTTACCCACAAGTTGGTCATTTTGTCCCCTAGTTCTAGGTGGATTAAAGTCTCCATTTTGCCGTGTCGGCCAAGCACTTACACACTTCCTTAGGTGTGTTGCCGGGAGATCACTACAAGACATGTCATTAGGCTCTCTCCCAGCTCGTACGTGACCACTAAGAATTCACCGGTAGGAGACTACCCCTTAGGTATGTCCTTTTAATGCCCCCTCTTATGCCTTACAAGTCTTGGGACGACCCGTTGGCCCTTGTCCCTCATCGCCTATCCAGCCAAATCAAACGACACAGGGAAATCCCCTAACTACCGAGTAAAGCCTACCCATATCAGCCTTGTGTTGGCACGATTAAGCATGGATGGTCGCTCCAATAACCGGTCCTTCGAATCTGGAAAAGGTACAAGCACCAACCCAAGTCTCGTGTACGACGACACCATACAAAACCAACCGGCTTTTCCAGATTCCTAACTAAAAGGATTTCCAACACGAAGCGATTATTCTCATGGATCATCATCAAGGTTCTCATTATAAGCCTTCAACCAAAATTAAGCAAGCTAAGCATGACATACCCAAATCTATGTCTAATTCCACCCATGCGACAAGGACAAGTATGGAACAAGATATGACACACATACGATTCATATTTCGTGCAATGCAATCAAGTGTAGATAGAAAGAAGTAGGTGCAAAATGCATCAAGGACACTTGCCTCTTTCCTGTTTGTCTGCTGATTATATCTTCAACTTCTCACTCTTCGATATCCTTGTTCCGACCGTCTTCTAATTATGCCACATTGAACATGCAACAAGAAAACAAATAAACTAAGAAATAGAATAGCACACCATACCCAAAGGCTATAAAAACACTACTAAAAGATAGTACGCGTCACTACAATTCCGTGAGCAAGAATCGTCTTAACCAGCGATACGAGCAAAAAGATACAATGGTTTGAAGTTTTAGGGGCCAAAACATAAAAAAAGCTGGGGAGGCTTCGGTAATAAACTCGGGGAGTGGCGTTTTCCCTCTCCACTCAAAGGCCCATACTTGCTCGAAGCACTCGTTTTGAGTGGCTTCGCTCGTCCCAGGACAAGCTCGTCTCTCAAGGGGCTAATGTTGGGGGCGTGAACCGGTCCTTGATAGGGCGGTGTGTCGGCCGACGGAGGGCACCGTTCGGCAAAGCCGACAATCCGACAAGCAAACCGGGTAGTCTACCGGCCGGCGGGGTGGCTGCCTCGCGACCACGGTAGGTAATTCCGCCAACTCGGGCAGCCACCTAAAGATACCATCGGCTGTCCGGTAGGCCTTGCTAGCCGACGGAGGTGGTAGCCCGGCTTGTGGCAGCTCGAGCAACTCGCTAGAGGCAATTCGGAACAGGCCGACCATGACTGCTGCTAGCGGGGTTCCCCGAGGCCAGCCGACCCATATTGCCACCCGTCCCGGTGCCTACGGGCTCTTGGATAGGCTAGGGAGAGTTGCCCGTGTCGCCCGACCCATGAAAACCGAGTGAAACCGGGCAAAACGACCGGCCAATCGGACTAAATTAGGCCACAAAACCGGGCCAAAGGCCACCCGGCCTGCCGGGCCCTCCGTCCTAGAAAACCGCCTTTCGGGTGAATCCACACCGTTTAGACCAAGTTAGTTGCAAACCGACTTGAATCTAAGGCCGCTAGGCCTAGGGTTTCTGCCCTCGTCACTCCCGATTGATAGATGGCCGCCTGGTCTTGGAGGCCACCCGGCCTAGGCACCACCTCCCCGGGCCATCGAGCCGCCCAAGGCAAGGCGGTTGGCAAATGCCTTGAGCGGACGACTACTTGGCCCCCTCGCCGCCCGACCCGTCGCATCTCCCCTTAGCACCAACCGCCTTAAGGGCTCCTTCCCTCTATAAAAAGAGGCCTCTACCCAGTGGGAAAAGTGTGAAAATACATCAAAGAGCAACACTCACACTACTTGTGCCATGCCGTGCAATAGGATAGCTATGGAATTAGAGTCTAGTTTTGTTTAGGAGTCGGAAGCATGATGGAGTTGGGTGAAGTTCTCCTGTATCCTTTCTCCTTTTTCATGACTCCTCTTTTATCAATATAAGTTATCCTTTTCTTATATCCGTGTCATGTTTATGTCTTGGTGAGACTTTGCTCTAGTTGCATTTTTTCAAACATCACTTTATTGATCCTATACGGGGTTACTTGGTTGAGTTTCTAGTTAGGCCTTAGTTCTTTTATTAGAATTAAGACTTGGTTATATGCTTGGCTGCCCTTCCGTAGTTCTACGTATGCCTAGTGCCTAAATAGTTCCTAGCTGGTTTTGCATTCGTCTCCGCGGATGTGTGGCAACCGACGGGTGGTGAAGCCTCGTCCGGCCTATGAAGTCCATCGCGTGGTAGTGTCTATTAGCAGGATTTAATAGCATGAGCATGTCCTTTGCCTACGAGTGGTTAGTTATCAACCCCTAGGGAAAGAACTCAAGTATCCTGAAGTAAACTATCGGTAGGAGTTTGAGGAAGTGCAATCCCTTTTATGTGAGCCTTTGCCCGAGCTACTAGTTCTCAAGCTTGATTTGGATATTTTAGGATGGTTATTTGATAAGATTCCTATATTAAGACTCGTTGTCCTCCCATGTTTCTACGCCTAACTTTACCATAGTGTGATTATTATTCGTATGTGTGGCACCCGTGCTTTCATGAAAATATCTTTACCACTCTCGCTTTCGTTTAGTTGGTGAATATTCAATAGGCTTGTCTTCTTAAACCTGTATTACTCTTTTGCCTTGCTTCTTTGTAGAAATAAATACGATACCCTAGAATACTCCCACGTGAAATGCTACAATGGTGTTCCGTGGGCTTGAGGATTTATTGAGTGCGTAAGAAACAACAACACAAGGTACCATGGAAGCATCACACGTAAGTAGAAGCCACATGGGATCGAGATGCACTACCACGTAACGTGCATATAGTAACACATTCTTGTAACACTTGGACTTCGTGTTACAAGAGATTTTATAGGAACACAAAATTATGTGTTACAAATAAATTTGTAACACATTGTTCCTATTCACAAAAAATGTGTTGCAAGAAATAGTTTCAGTAATGGAAATCTAATGTTACAAGTAAAAGTGTTACCAAAATGTGATTGGTTGTAACATATTCAATAATGTGTTACAAGAAAAATCTTGTTGTAACACATTTCTTGTAGCACACAGTGTTGCAACCAAAAAGTTAAGTGTTACTAGGCTATGAGTCTCTTCCTTGCTAATTCTCTTTTACCTGTCGTTAGCTTTAAGATGCAAAAAATGAATTCCAAGTCACGTGGTATTGACTCGACCATTGGATTTATACTGTATACACCCTTATTGATATAAAGGACTACGTGTCATACCAATCAAAATTGTCTTTAGACTAGGTGGAAATGCCACTGGTTTTAAAACTAGGCACCCGAGTTCAATTCCTGGTTATTGCATTATATGCTTTTTTTTGTACAACAAAAACAGAATGTGATTCAATGCCAGGCCTATATCAACCTTTCAAGTAACATGAATTAATTAAACTTTTCAGATAATTCTCAAATTTAGCAATACGGGCTGCCAACACTTAGCGTATCCTTTAATACTATCATTAAAGATTTGTTCAACTTTCCAACTCATAAAACATACCGTCTCCTCCAAACATGCTGCATGTTCTGATTTTCTATAAAATTCATTTCTAGTTATTTATTATAGCAACATGGTGGATACCATCTTGGTCTCGGTGCACCATCACATCTTCTAAAAATTATTTTATACTCTTAGCTGATATGAATGATGATTTCATTTCTCAATTTTTCACCCAGTCTAGCCATAATTTACTCTTGTCACACTTACATAGATAATCAAACAAGAATAACAGTAAATTATTGATATGTAACAACCTGGACACAACTAACACACACGATTGTTCCATGTATGCTCATGGACAGTTGAATGTCATACTCTATACAAGTTTGCTAAAATATTATTAGTACAACAAAGATTGCACTTTCTTAAAGGTGGCACTTTTCACATCTGCCAATTGTTCAGCACCTCAATCAAAGCATGTCCTTCCTGAAAGTTGATGTATCCTTCAAAATCTGAATGCTGCATCAAATACAAAGAAAAAAGAAACATATAATAGATATAGTCAAAATTCATTGGTAAAAAAACAATTTAGTAGCATCATTATATAAGACTTAAACATCACAGATAAATACCATTTAGTATGAAGTTCTTCCCTAAAAATTGATTGCATCGCAGGTCATGAACTCTGTTTCATTATTGGATCCCGAAGTTGTAGCATCCACGATCTGTCCCCTCAATATCCGTTCTAATCCACTGTCGATTGTTGTTTCTACCATTAAATGTCTCAAGGTGCGACACATGGAATGGTTCAGTTTCCATATCATCTTCCCATGTCTCATTACCAGTGTCATATATATCCCTTGGTTTCATCTTCATCACCACGGACCAACCAGGGTTGTTTTTATCCTCAACATAAAAAACCTGGTCAGCTTGGTTAGGAAAACTAAAAGGCTTGTGCTCAATCCTTTCACCTGTATGTATCAGATGTGAGAAGTTGACGAGAGTGTAGTCGTATTTGTCCTTTTTTATTCCTTTTCCAGAGATAACATCAACCCACTCGCATTTAAAAAGCACTACCGGAAATTTGCTAGAGTAGTTTAGCTCAATAATGTCAACTATTCGTCCATAGTAAGTGATATTGCCCAATACTGGCCTTCCATCACTAGCATAGCTAGATGTTTTTGCAGTTAGGACTACTCCACTATTTTGTGTCACTTTATCCAACCGTTTTGGTCTAAAGCGAAAACCTCGACTATTGAACGCATGATACCTTTTTGCTGCTTCCAGTGGCCCTCGAGCAAGCCATCGAATATCATCTTTAATGTTGTGATTGCCGGATTTTCTCTCAGTCTCCATTATCTGTACCATAAATCAAAATTAGTTGTGCACTAGAATTGTAAATATTAAGTGAACTACAGGACACATACATGACTCATAAACCACTCGATGGAATTTCTCATTCTGAATTTTCTCAATGGCTTTTTGACTCACACGTCCATTGTGCTTATTAGTGATATGTTCAGCATGAGCTCTGAAATGCAACTTAAGGTCAAGTTTGATGTCAAGAAAAAAATATTAAACTGAAAATTGGTTCAGATATATTACCGAAGGTACATATTCACATCAGAGCAGTTAAATAGCACATATCTATGTGCTTGTACTTTCTCCAAACCTCTTAAGACATATCTAGCTGGTTTTCCAAGGGGTCTTCCAACATGAGGAAAAAGACTAGTGCCAAGCGATACATCATTGTCATCATTACGTGAAGGATGATTATGTTTACTATCAAATCCTTCAATAAACATTGAACATAATGTCATGCACTCTTTTGCTAAATGTGCTTCAGCAATACATCCCTCTCGGATGTGCTTTGTTCCGAACATATGACTTTAACTCACACAGGTACCTGCAGACACCAATATCACAAAAAGAAATTTGTTATCAAAGAAATATATGAATTCTAAAATATTATGAATATCAGCCATATTATATATAGTTGCTGAAGACTTACCTTTCCACAAAATACATTGACCGGTAACAAACAGGGCCCCCTATTTTTGCTTCAGTTGCTAAGTGAACAAGCAAATGCACCATTATAGTGAAAAATCCAGGTGGGAATATCATCTCCATTTGACATAATGTCAAGCTAATTCTCTCTTCTAACTTCTCAAGATCACCCTTGTACAGAACTTTTGCATTCAATTCTTTTAAATATCCGAATAGATCATATAGCACAAACATAACATTATCCGGCAAGAGGCCTCGTAAAGCAACTCCAAGAAGATCTTGCATCAGAAGATGGCAGTCATGACTTTTTAGGCCTGATACTTTGCATTGATTGACATTTACACATCTGGATATATTGCTGCAATAGCCATCCGGAACTTTTATATCTTTTAGGACTTGACAGAATTGTTGCTTCTCTTGTTTAGACAGGGAATACAAAGTAGGAGGCAAGTAATACTTATTATTAGCCCTTTTCCGTGGATGTTGCTCTGGTCCGATATTCATCTCTTGCAAGTCTTGGCGTGCTTGTAAATTATCCTTTGTTTTTCCCTCCAATCCTAAGAATGTCCCAACTAAATTGTCACAAACATTCTTTATGGTATGCATAAAATCAAGATTGAATCGAAGCACGTGGGATTTCCAATAAGACAAATAAAATAGGCCACTAACAGTCTTCCAAGTTTTTGACTTCTCAAAATCATCAATAGAATTTATCTTTTCCAAAATGGATACTCCAGAATAGGTTTTTGGTTTTGAACGATGCTCTTCGGCTCCATCAAAAGAATCGGCATCATAGCGATACTCATGGTCAGCGGGCAAAAACCTTCTATGTCCAATGAAACTATTCTTGTGGCCATGTTTCAAGCGTATAGAATGAGTTTCGTCATCACAAGACACACAACCAAACATGCCACCAACACTATAACCAGAAAGTATCCCAAGGCCCTGGTAATCGCTCACAGTATACAAGGCTATAGCATGAAGCTGAAATATCTCATCTCGTGATGCATCATATGTAGGCATACCAATCTCAAATAAGTCATTCAGGTCATCATAAAGAGGCTGCATAAAAGTTTGGTACTCATCCTTTGTAGGGTACGATGGGCCAGGAATTATTAGGCTAAGCATAAGAGAAGACGGTTTCATGCATAACCACGGAGCAAGGTTGTAGGGTACTAAGACAACTGGCCAGCAACTGTAGGTTGAACTCAACATACCGAATGGATTAAACCCATCACTAGCTATCCCAAACCTCATGTGCCGAGGTTCTATTGCAAATTTTCTGTATCGATCATCAACAGATTTCCACGCATATGAATCAGCAGGATGGCGCAATGCACCATCTTTAATACGATCCTCATCATGCCATCTTGCTGACTTAGCTGTTTCTTTGTGCATGAAAAACCTCTTGAGTCTAGGTTTGATTGGAAAGTAGCGCAATACCTTTTTTGGTGTTGCCTTTCTTCTTTCCTTCTTTGTCAAAGAAGTCTTATCTGCCTTATTTTTCCACCTGGAAACTCCACATGTTGAGCAGAAATCATCTTCTTTCTTGTCTTTGCGATAGAGCTGGCAGTTATTGGGACAGACATGGATTTTCTCATAGCTAAGACCAAGCTTTCCAATGATCTTTCTAGCCTCCGCAAATGTTCTTGGGATGTTGGCACCATGTGGGAGTGCAAGTTGCAAAATTTCTAGCAAATCATTAAATGATTTATTGCTCCACTTGTTAACAGACTTCACATTAAACAAGAGCACAAGAAATGAGAGTTTTCATAGTTCACAACCATTCCATAAAGGTTCATCTGCATCTCTAAGCAAATCATATAAATCTTGTGTTTCTGCATCTGGACCAGACTTGGAAAACATTGGGGGCTTCGGTTCATTTATTGGAGTTCCACTGTCTACATGTACAGAGGTTTCATGGACTAGTTGATGCTTCGTAGTGTTTATTGTTTGTTGTTGTGATTGTGACTCATAGTTACCAGAGATATATGATGCTGTTTCCCCATGGCATCCCCAAATAGTGTATCCTTTCAGCATTCCATTGCAGATTAAGTGATTATACACTTCATCTCGCTTTAATAGCCATCTATTGACACATCTGATACATGGACAATGGATCTTGGCATCAGGCTTTTTCCTCCTGTACGCAAACTCAAGAAAACCATCTACACCATCCATGTAGTCATCACTTGCGATGGGAGAAAGCAACAACTTCTTAATAGCTTTTAAGTTCATGATTCACTATACACAAAAAAAAAACAATATTGTTGCTTAGTATCCGAGCGTAGGCACTACAATTTCTATTGAATTAGCTTTTCAATGATAGGATCTTGATAGAATAAGGAGTATTATCTTGATAGAATAATGAGTATTCAAATGCCAATTATTTCAAGATCATATCAATGAAAGTAGAACAGAGCAATTTCATCAAGTACTCATTAAAGAAGAAACACTGAAGGTGTGTCTAGAAGAAAAAAGTGCAAATAAAAGATAAATGGGAATATCTTTTTAAGGTCGAGGGCAGGTTCCCCGTCTGATATAAATGAGGATTATGACTTTGCATGTTTTTATTCTTCTATTTTTCAAAATAAGAATGTGTATCTGAACTAGCTCCTTGCTGACAATCTTAATAGAATATAACAATAATATTTAGTAAAGATTTATTATTGGACTCACATGATCAACCGAGGTAATTACCCAAATTATTCTTCAAAGGTAATTAAAATCCATTACGTTTCCATGGACGTGCAGACCAAAATAATTTATGTGCGTCACCTAGTAAGATATATAGACTACAGAGTCAAAATTTCAATACCTTATCATGAGATCCAAAATAGAAATCGAGCAATTACTCAATGGAGAAAAATGTGGTCGCTGCAACACCCTTGCTTCTTATTCCAATGCGCCAAGACCTACAGAATAGACGAGTTAATTTAGCTATCTCCGAGGGTCCTTCATAGACCAAAATTGATACATGGATGAACTTGCCGCGCTCAACACTGGTTTGAGACCTCCGGAGTCAAGAATCCATGGCTAACGCATCATCCGCGGGTGCTAATCGGCCGTTGACGCCATGAATAGGAAAAATCAATCGACGGAGGTCGGAGATTAGCCGGACGGGACTGGAGCCCGACGGAATGCAGTAAACAAGCGTAGCTTCCGCCATTCGCTCGATTGGCAAGTGAGGGCCGCAATCACAGCTATGTAGATCTAGGCACAACAATGGAGGGATAGCGGGAGCTAAGGAAACCTGAGTTGTAGGAGGACGAAGAAGGCGAGCCACCGCCGCGCCGCTCATGCGAATCGAAGATGAGTTGTAGTGAGATGGAACCTAAGGAAAGGGGAGAAGGCGTGGGGAAACAGATCACGGGAGGTTTTCCTTCATTTTTTTATTTATCTCCCTATTTCTTTTTTATCCTGATGCGGTTGAAGAGATCGGGGTGAGCCTCTCAGCATTTGGGAGTGCACATGTGTTTTCCTGGCCAACCGGGCCCGACTGAAAATTTTGGAACGAGGCACCGTATTTTTGGCCCATGAACAAAGTCTCCGGAGTCAAAATAAACCGATGTGAAAAGAATTAAATAACCCACAATACAAGATCATATCCATATATACTTTCTAAAAAAAGATATTTTAAAATATACAACATCTCATGATTTTTAGATTATAATGTATATTATTTATTTATTAGGATAAAGTCCAAACTTGACCCTCGGCTATGGTCGGAGCTCGGTCTGCAAGCAACGACTGGGTTTATTATTATAGAATTTAGGACCGGGCACAAAACCAGAAACCCGAAGACCGAATCCGAGAAACCCGATCCCGAACCCGAAAACCTGAAGCCCGATGCCCGAAGTGTATTTTCGGGTTGTCAAGCTGAAAACTCGAATTTATTTCAGGAAAATCGGGTTTAAAGTCACGGTACCCGAAATAGCCGAGTACTAACCCGAAATATAAGCAATCATATTTAGCTTTATTCGATTTGAGCCCAATCCAACAGGATAAACCAGCAATCTATCATCCCACATATAAAGGCAAGAAGTCACATACAAGCTTAGGTAACCTAGAAGCATATTCCCGTACAGGTAGCAGCGTCGTGTGGTGCCCACCTCATTGTTGCAGCACCGCTAGCACTCATAGACTCGAAGTTGCAGTGTGGCATGCCGAAGCCCCAATCCTTGTCGGATCCGCTCATCGATTAGCAATTAATCTTGCATAAGTACTACAGTTCTTCTCTATCTTTTCTCTCTGTTCGGGTTTGTTAATTTGTCCACTAATTTTGGGTTCTATTTTCTCAAACTCGAAATTTTAAAAACCCGAACAACCCAACCTGAAATTTTCGAGTAACCGAACGCCCAATGCTAATAGAATTGCTGTAGGTCCACCCTGAATGTTCAACTTTGTTTGGACTGGACCAATATATGATAATTAAGTGTCTAAAGTTTTCAAATAATAATTTTTAGTTCAATAAAAACTAAATATTATTATTTAGTTTTTATTGAATTAAATAAAAACTAGAGCCCCGGGTCAATGGGTCGGCGGCGTGCTGACACCGTGAAGCTCAACGCTGCCCCGGATCGGTCGTTGGGGAGCCGCGAGTGGGCGCAGGCCCATGTCGCCGGCGTGATGTGGCCGCGAACCGGAACGTCGCTCTGAGTCGGAGACGCGAGGCGGCGTAGGCGCGTAACCCCGGGTCGATGGTTCTGCGGCATGTCGACGCCGTGCAGCTCGACGTTGCTCCGGGTCGGAAGCGTGAGGTGGCGGAGGTGAGGATCACTCCGGGTTGTTCTCGTCGGGTCGCGGAGGTGAGGATCACTCCGGGTCGACGTGCCCGAGCCAAGGTGGAGGGATGAAATTGAACCTTCTAACTGAAATACATGGAATAATTGAACCTTTTGAAAATTGAAGGACGAAATTGACCTTTGATCCATAGTTGAGGGACTAAGTTGTTGCCTTTTCTAAAAACTGACAAAAAAATTATTTCAGGGGCTATATAGGCGTTCAATCTATGTCAGACGCATAATAAGAAAAAAGAACAGTCAATGGAAATTTGATTTGGCGCGAAGCATTTTTTCCTTTGGCGCTAATTAGCCTGGTCACGTCCGGATTTACTGGTAGGAGGTTAGCTGATGGATTAACTCCCCACCACCGCTCACAAACAGATCTTCTCGGAAAAAAATAATAGAGCAGCCTAGATCCTTTTCCCTCGATCCCAACCTCCTCTAGGATAGCGTTGCCCAGGATCCCGGAACGAGTCTCCGCATCCTGGTATTTCTTCCGTATCCCCCTTGTGCATCACCTCGGGGATGGCCTCCGAACCACATCGGCGACCCCTCCGCTGAGTTGTGCCGCGGCCCTCGAGTTCTCTTCACGTTCTGCCCGATTGAATGGTTGGTTTGCGTTCCAGGTATTGGTTAATTAGATAGTAAACCCCACAATTTGATTCGCGTGATGCATGATTTGGTTATTTTTGGGTGCCTCTGATTTCGTTTTTATGTGTTCAGCAGATTTTTTTCCCCTAAGAAATCATTAATTGACGTCTGCACTTACATCCAGACTATTGCATTGGACTCTAAAAATCACAACCGAGGAACAAACCAAAGGTAGGAACGAGGAAGAGAGGTTCTGAAAATTCAAAGCACAAGGTACAGTTCTGAAACTTTCATTCGTCAGATTTCTTTCTTATGCATACTATTTTCTTTGTGGCCAAATATCTCTAGAGATGTTTAGTAGATTAAGAATTATATTAGAAAGATATCTGGCCATAGGCGAACATCATAACATGAATAACAGTACTTCATTCTTTTAGTGAATCTTTGGTTCACCTCACCAAGATGCCTTTATTTCACTAGACATGTTTTTTTTTTGCGAATCATCGGACGTTATCGTATTACACATTTATGGATTGGGTGGATGATGATAGTTGGACCATAAATCTATGCATATTGTACATTTCTCTATTTTATTAATTTTGTTTTGACTTGCATCCTTTCTATTTAGTTTTCCCAATCAGACTCCTTTCCATTGTTGATACTATTTTATTATGTGTTAGCATGGCTGAGGATACCTGGACCATAAATCTTGAATGCGATGGAGCAGATGTAGGAGACAAGTATGTGCAGAGGAAAATGGACAGGGACTACATATCCTTTTTCGACCTGATTGCTTTGGTTGAGGAATATGGGTACAGATCTGTTGATTACCTGTACTACAAAAGAAAACAGAGGGGCTCGAGGGTTAGTTTAGTACCAATAATTGTTGATACTGATGTGACAAAAATGATTAAAGAGCATGAGAAAGAAAAGACGGTTTATTTGTTAGTGACAAGGGAAAAAATAACTGAGCAAAATTTAGTCAGTATATCAACTATGGAGTCGAGTGAAGAACCTACCAAATCTGCAAATAAATCTAAAGGTAATACAATGAAGTATAGTATACTCTTCTCTTGAATTGTTTTAGATCTGTCTCTGACATTAACTATTGTGGACCATGTATTTTTTTCACAGGCAATAGAGGTGGAAAGAGAAATTTAAATGTTACACAAACTGATGCACAATATGCCGATGAACTTGAGCAGAATAATGATTATATACAAGACATGCCAGGTACATATATAGTGAAGTAGAGCTAAAAACAGTTACAAGTATTCAAAATATGTTGGCTGCATCTTTGTCCAAAAAATATATATGTAGGCTGCATCTTTGTCCAAAAAATATATATGTAGGCTGCATATATTCACATATATTTCTACTACTTTTTTTAGGTGATAATGATGGAGGGCAGAAGCGTCGGAGGACCATTTTGAAACATATTTGGGATCTTCCAGAGGGAAGAAAGATTGTAGTAAGATGCAACCCGCTTGGGCAACCCATTGGAAAAGAAGGTGGTCTCTTAGGACAATTTCTAGGCACAGTGGCACGGAATGGGGGTTATTGTCCTCTTGATATGAATGATTGGAGAAAGGTCAAGAAGGATGGAGGAGATCGAACGATAATCCAGTTTGTACAGGTTTGCTAAAACACGTCATATTGTCTGGTCCTTTTTTCTTATCATTGTTAAATTTATTTGCTACATTCAATCATGTGTCCTAACTGATAGTTCTGATTTGTTCAAAAATTAAATTTAGACAAAGTTCTTGTATCCTCAATCATGTGAGAAATGGATACTGAAATCCATTGGAAGAGATTGGAGGCGATACAAAGCAATGTTAAAAAAGACACTATTCAACCCAAAAAAGAAAAGATCTGCTTTGTACAAGCTTTGTCCTGAAGATGTTGATGAGGATCAATGGATTGCTCTGGTTAGAGATTGGAAGTCAAAAAAAGGAAAGGTGAGAAGTGTATATTTTCTATGCTAAATTAAAATATTAAATTACATCTGTATGAAGTAACTATAACCAGTTGTAAAATTATCTCAGGTCCTTAGTGAGAAGAACAAAATCAGTCGTACAATGAGGAAAACAAGTCATACAGCGGGTACAAAGAGCTATGCTCGTTGGGCTGAGGACTTGGTGAGCTACTTTCTGTACTACTACACACACTCATGCTTTTTCTTATTGTCCCTCTTACTATTTTGTTCAGAGGCAAGATGATCCTGAAAGAAAGATGCCACATAGAGCTAAGGTTTTCCTAGCAACTCACAAGAAAAGGGACAAAGGGACAGATGAACATGTGGTATGTTACATACACACGCTGGATTTTTCCTTGATTAGTTCTTACTTTTATCCTGTATGGAGAATACATATGTGTGCATTTGTTTCACAGGTTCAATTGGAAAATATCATAGATGAACATCCACAGTTGGCAGAAAGCAATGAGGGGAAAGTTGCGTGGCAGGGTGACGCACTACAACAAGTATTGGGGGAAGAGAAATGTGGTCAAGTACATGGCTTGGGGTTGCTTGCAGTCACAAAAAAGCAAGTATATGGTCAAACAACTCGTCGTTTCAAGGACGTTAACGTAGTTACAATGGATGAATCATCATCGGATGTACAGGCACACATGTTGGAGGAAATCAAACAGCTGAAGGATCATTCAAGAAAGCAAGATCAAGTTATTGAAGAACTCCTAATTGAGCGTGCACGCTATGAAAACAGAGAACAAACAATGGTAGCAGTGTTCTTTTCATAAATTTAACTGAAATGGTACTCAAATATTGTATCAATCATGTAGGTGAATACTCAAGAGATAAATCATGATAATTTTCATGGACAATCAGTGCACTTGAGAAGAAAGGTATTTTCTTCATAGCTTATTTTGGATCTTAACTAAGCTCAACTTAGTATTTTCTCTTGCCTCTGTAGAGAATTCAGTGCAAGTTAACAAGTCAGAAAAACTTATTGGGTGCACAAGCTAATGAGCTAGTAAGCATCAATTCTACTTTGATATATATTTCCAACTATATTTTGCATACCTATGTACATAATAACTAATGAGATATTCTACTAATCAAATAGAACAAAGAAAGATCCGAGGCTCAAGTGAACACGGGTAATGACGTTGACCCATTTTTGTCCGCCGAAAAGGTTATCCAATTTTCATATATCTTTCTTTTCTATGGAAGTGTAAATCCATATTTTTGTCTAACATTTTTTTTCGTGAACATTATTGTCCTCAGTGCTATGATGAAACTAATTGCAAGGAAGTACCACCTGAAGAAGGAGAATCATCATCACCACCATTCCCTGCCGATGATGGTGAACATCAGGAGGTACATATTTTCATATAAGTCACTTCCGTAAATACCATACTGGTATGTTAATTGTAATTTCATATGAGAATTAGTCGGATATAGAAGGATATACAACAATAGTGGTACTCAATCAAGAATTATATATCATAGTACTATGATGGTGAATTGGTCTGCAATGATAATTTGTATAGAAGCACAATTTTGGCCAACATGCATTATTCATGAACTATTTTGTTATATCTCGAGTTTTTTTAATTAAATATTACAGCAAATAGAATACTTAGGAATTTTCATTATATCAGATTTCAGTTCAAATAAAAAGATTTAGATTAGCTGATTATTGTAGCCATTTCATATTATATTGTTGTACATATGGTACTTTTTGTGTTAGTATGATATGGACGAAGGAAGTTCACGTGGAGTTCAAAAGCACAAGAAAAGAATGGTAAGAAGTAATCCTTTTTGTATGTCACACCTAATATTGGCTCTCAAAAAAATTAAGATGGTAAACCTTGTTTAGATGAGTAAGAGGCATGGCGAGGGCTTCGAGCATACCGGAACCATGACACGGAAGGAGATCCCTAGGAATAAGACTACAAACCATGGTTCATCAAAGAACGTTCACCCTCGAATCAAGGTAGATGAACATAATACATTTTACTTGCACAAATAATGTTTGTTGTACTGTTGTTTTTCATCATTAAACAACTATATAATGCAATGTAGGATGGATCTGTTGTATTGCTCAAGACTGCAAAGTATCCGAACAAAGATACTCGTGGCGTATGCTACTGTTTTGAGCTCTAGTCCTGAAGCAGAAGTTGATGGTGTTAAGATAGGAAAGCAATTCTACAAAGTGCGTCTCAATCATGTTATTTCAGAAAATGAGCAGTTGGTAAGGCCACCGAGTGGCTACAGGATACTTGCTGATGTCTGTGCCAAAAGAGTACCAATTGCTTGGCCATCTATTTGTGTATGTCACGCATCTTTTCTAAAAGTACAGCAGTATGTATGTATTATATATGTTGTTTCACCTCTTAATTTTCTTTTTCTTTTTCCTCTACAGGTTGAAATGATCAACAGTTGACATTCTTGGATGCTTATAAGAAGAAAGGATCAAGGAGCCAAAGACTTTGAAAGATGTAGATATTAGATATTTAGATTTTACATTATGAACTATGGAAGTAAACAGTTGTACCCTCATTCCTAGCTAAAGGATATTTGTTTCTCTATCGCTATGTTTCTCACGACATTCAATGAAGTGTGCTGCAAGAAAAATGTGGATTCTAATTCTGTTATTACGTGCAATTTAATGTTTTTAACCCAAAGTTTGTCATGATATTATGTTGGATATATGCGCGCAAAATTATATATGGAAGCGAAATAAAATTGTGTTACTAGAGGCAACTCGATCATATGCATGTGTTATTATATTATTATTGTAACACTTTTTTCCAACGAGAGTACAATAAAATGTGTTGCTAAATCATTATTGTAACAAGTTTTTCTGACTAAAAGCACACATCATGTGTTACAAAATCATGATTGTAACACTTTATGTTTCATATAAGAGCACATTTACATGTGTTGCTAACATGACTGTAACATTTTATCTCCCTTAGAGTAACACATACATGTGTTGCAATAGGATCTTCTTGTTTCACTTTTTCTCGTAATGAGTAACACATGTATGTGTTACAATTTGATTTTCTTGTTTCACATTATTTCACAAGGAGTAACGCATAAATGTGTTACAATAAAACTTGCTCTAGTAACGGCGCAACCTAGATCACTTATTAAATGTGTTACTATAGGTCTCGAGTAACACTTTTCTCTTCTTCCAGTAACACATATATGTGTTACTAAAGAGT
>JAUNZO010000629.1:0-21234 GCA_031894775.1 Chloris gayana
GTGGGTCTAAATTTTATAGCTGTCACATAAAAAAATCTTACTATTTAGAGTACTTAAATAAAGTTTAATTATAAAATAAATTACGAGACCTCTAGACTAATTTACGAGAGGGCGAGGAAGGGTGTGTGAGAAGAAAACAAATTGATTGCTTCATTTTCAATGGTTTATGGCATCATGACACTTGAGCAAAAATGATAATGGGTGTGTTCGATTCGTGGGTCTAAATTTTATAAGTTGTCACATAAAAAATCTTACTATTTAGAGTACTAAATAAAGTTTAATTATAAAATAAATTACATGCCTCTAGACTAATTTACGAGAGAAATCTAATGAGGTTAATTGAGTCATGATTAGAAGACGAGTTCTTGTAGCATCGGAGCAGGTATTACGCTGCTGAATCAGCTAGCGCGCAACGAAGACACGTAGGATCGGTCCGACGTGGAGCATCGCGGAAGGAAGAGAGAGAAGGAAACGGGCGCTTCCCGGCCGCTCGCTCGATGCGCTGCCCCCAAGACGCAAGCGCTTGCTCCCAGCCAGCAGCCAACGATAGCGCCGGCGTCCATCAATCCCCTGCGTCCGATTTGCACTTGTTTTGCTAGCAATGATGGTTGCCTCTTTAATACATGCACTCTTTAAGGCAGCTGAATAGCCAACATACTATACAGAGCTGGCTGAGACATTGGCTCTATATGACCTGGCAGCTGCTTTTAGCCGGCTTGCTAGCGAGTGCATAAGCCCTGCTTTCACCTTAGCAAAACATAAATTAATTAAGCTCATTAGATTCATCTCGAAAATTAGCATCAATCTATCAATAGGGTTTTGTCATTAAATTGATCGAAATATTCATAATTAGTAAGATTCTCTTTGATGTGACGAGTGCTAAATTTTAGAGGGCAGAAAACGAACGGGACCAATGTGGTACGTATAAAATTTACGAGGAGAGGGAGGAGCTGTCTTTTACATTTATTAGGTGATACATCAGCAAATAAGTTTTACACGTTTACCTAAACTTTATTTCAGGATACCAGGACAACGAAGTAACCATTGGGTTTCGGACCACGTCGGATTACTGATTGTGATAGGAATATTATTGCGATACACCGATGTTAATATTAAGGCCGATCTCAATGTAAAGTCTCATTTCATTGTTTCCAAGAGTGCCACATCGATTTGAAGATTTACTTTGATGTATAAAATGATCTCTCTTAATTTAATATCTATTTGTTGCATTGAGATTGGTCAACGTGTTAGAATGAAACTCTATGCTCTCAATGAGAGTTTCAATGCACCAAATGAGTTTCATCCCTATGAAACTCATTTGCCCGATTTCATATTAATTGTTATGCCACATCACCTCTTTTGCTTATGTGGCACCTTATTTTATGCTAATTAAACTCCCACTGAGAGCGGCCTAAGGACATGTACAACCCCGTCTCATCTGCGTCGTCCTCAAGCCGATCATTTTGCAAAATCCCCCGCCTCGGCCCGGCGATGGCCTCCCCGTCGCCTCACGAGGCGGCAGCTCCGATCCCGTTCTCCCGAGGCGGAGCAGACGGGCGAGCACGCGTTGTACACCGCCGTCGTTCCCAGGCAACGACCCGCCGGATCCCGTGCGATGCCGCCAAATCCCCTCTCGCATGCCATATCTCCAAGGGTTGTCTCCAACTTTTCCCCAATCTCGCTCTCTCCCCGCCGGATCGCACGTCGCTCTCCTCTCCTCATCCGGATTTAGGGTGCGCCGGGATGTCGACGGCATCCGGACTTCGGAAGAAGAAAGGTTCTGCGGCGGCGGCGGTGGCTTCATCCCCTTCCCTAGGTCGCAGTGTCTTCTCGGCGGCGGCCCCGGCCCTGTCGTTGGTCGTGGTGGCGGGTCAGCAATGGGAGTGACAGCGCCGGCTTTCTCGCTCGGTCCTGGTGGCGGGTCGGCGGTGGGATCCATGGCGGCAGCTTTCTCGCTCGGTCTTAGTGGCGGTATGCAGCGGCAGCGACCCGTCCAACCACCGGTGCCGGTGCCTTCCCAGCTCTTCAGCGGCGGCTTTCTCTCCTTCATCCTTTGATGGATCAAGAAGAGAAGGTGGCTTCCCCGACTCTTCTACTTTGTTTGATGCAGCCAGACGGTGATGATTCTTCTCCTAGTTCATGGTAATCCTATGAAACTTGATTCATGTGTTTGTTCTACTTGCTTAGCAGAACCTAGTTAGGCAAAGCCGTAACACCAAGGTTGATTCATGTGTTTCTTCTACATTTGTTAACTGCAACACTACACTTAAACTAAATTGTGTAGTACATTTGTTAACTGCAACACTATACTATGCTTTATGATTGTATAATTTAGAAACTTAATTGTCGGACCAATATCCGTATTATAAGGATTTGTGCTTTATAAAATTAAGGAGAGGGAGAATGTTGATCCCTCTTATCTGCTTACTCGGTGCATGTTGTGTCCAAACCTGTTGTGTAGTTGCTGCAACTGAATAGCTTTAGTTTATCACCTGAATCATGAAGCCACAATTTTTCATGTTATGTCCATACCTGTTGTGAGTTGCTGCAAGTGAATAGCTTCAGTTTATGCCTGAATAGATTCTGAATTTGACTACCAAAAGTTTTTCTGCCACTTGATGATTTTCAGTTTTAAACCATGGGAAAATAGCTAGTAAATATACTTAGCATGTTCGAGTTTTGTTCTTGATGTTCATTGTTAACCTTTGGTAGCTAATTCACCTTTCGCACTAAAATCTAAAATACGGTTGATCCTGACTCAATGTAAAATATGGTTGCTATGCTTCGAAGCACTTACACTGAATGTTGATTCTTGCAGGGACAAAGAGGTCATTCCATCTGGTGGTTTTATGAGCTATTTCACAAATCGGGCTCAGAAGCTGTCATTTGGTTGGTGCGAGTGAATAGCCCACTGTCCAACAGCCATGTTGATGTTGATAATTCACCTCAAGAAATGGATATTCCAAGAGGCAATGTGAATGACAATGTTAGGACTGAGAAAAGGATAATGTGGACAGAGCAAGAAGATATTAGATTGATGAGTGCTTGGATAGAGCACTGAACCGACTCTACATGTGGAGCGAGATAAGCCTGGTGGCCAGATCTTGGGGTGAGGTTGTTGAAGCATACAACAAGACTACTCCAGTACTTAGAAGAAGAAATCTGAAGCAAGCAAAGGATAGGTGGCACAAGATTAATAGGTGGATCGATCTGTTTGAGTGTGCTTATGTAAAGGCCCGTAGAATATTTACAAGTGGTTATTCTGATCAAATGTGGATTGATGCTGCTCATAAGTTTTATGTGGAAGACAATAAAGACAAAGATGCAAAGTTAGGACCCTTTCTTCTTATGGAGGCATGGAAAATTTGCAGAGAAGTGTCAAAGTGGAAAACATACAATGAAGGGTTGAGGAATGCTCGTAAAAGGAAGTCATTTCACTTGGAAGGGGATTGTGAGAAAAATGACACTTCGATGACATGCCAAAGCGACCAATGGGTCGAAGGCAGCTAAGAAGGCAACACTAGCAGCAAATGGCAAGTCAAAGGGCTCAAACAGTAGTGATGATGGTCGAGTCAAAGGAGTCGGTGATAGATCTGGACAAGTTTGATAGATACAGCAAATTCCGGGAGGAAAATAATGAGAAGCGCATGAAATTGTTGGACAGACAAGAGAAGCTATCGTGTGAGAAGCTAGAGGCTTCAAAAATTACCCACCTGACAGCACAAGAGTACAAAGAAGGTAAGAAGCTAGAGAAAGAATCAAAAATGATGGACACTTATAATAACTTAGTATCACAAGACACAAGTTCAATGTCTGCTGAAGAAAAGGCGTAACGAGTAAATATGATGAAGTGTCTTATGAATACTCTTTTTCCTCAATCTGATTGAAAAGGTAAATAATTCTTCAATCTTTGAAACTGGTAAAGTAATCCTGGTGTCATGTGTAATTTCTGAACCTTACATCTATTTATGCAGATAAGTGGATGGTGAAGCTCAAGGGCTGTGGTGCGAGTCTGCATTTTTTTTTTTTGGGTCAAATCTGGTTAAACTGAATGGTAGTGGTGTGAGTCTGCGTTTTTTTTGCTAAATCTAGTTGAAACATGAATGGTGCATGGTGTAACTGAATGATGTGAACGGAATAGCACTTTGTTGCCTATGATGCAACTCTGATGAATGAACTAGCGGTGCTTGGTGTGAAACTGAAATGAACTGAACTGGTGTGAAACTGAAGTGACTGGTGAGAAACTAAAGTGGTGGTGTGAAACTGAACTGAATGTGAATGTGTGGTGTGAATGTGTGGTGTGAATGTGTGGCAGAATGGAGAAACTGAAATGAACTGTGTTTTTTTACTTTATTACTTCAATGTGAACTGAAAATGAATATGAAGTGAACAGTCATTTTTTTACTATAAAATCAAGGTGTGTCATGCGGCAGGATCATTGTACTCTGTTGATAGCCTTTTGTCATGGAGCCTGTAGATGTACTCGATGATATGCTAGCAGAGCATGAAGCCTTTGATCCTAATGAAGTGTTCACTGTAGAAGACATGATAGCGAGAGGATGAGATGTTCGAAGAAATGCTAGAAGAGGAGATGCTGGCCGGTAAGGACGGAGAAGCGAGGAACTTGGCGTCGTCGACAAAGTGGACCACGGAGGTACATACCACGGAACCGAGAAAAAGGTCACGACGATCTTGTCGCTAATTACTTTTCAGCAAATCCTATCTACACGGATGAGATGTTTAGGAGGAGATTTAGGATGAATAGACCATTATTCTTACGTATTGTGCATGAACTTAGTGGATGGTCTCCTTATTTCACCCAAAGAGTAGATGCATTTGGGAGGAATAGTCTATCACCCCTTCAAAAGTGTACAGCGGCCATCCGGATGCTAGCTTATGGAACCTCGGCTGATCAACTTGACGAGGTCTTGAAGCTTGCTGCAAGCACTTGTTTAGATATTCGGGAAAATTTGCTTGAAGGCGTGATCGAGGTGTTTGGTGAAGAATATCTACACCCTCCAAGAGCTGATTAACTTGAAAACATCTTACAAGAAAATGAGGATAGAGGTTTTCCTGGAATGTATGGAAGCATCGATTTTATGCATCGGCCGTGGAAGAATTGTCCGAAAGGTTGGGCAGGCATGTAGTGGTACCAAAGGTGTTCCTACAATGATCTTTGAAGCAGTGGCAACAAAGAATCTTCATATATGGCATGCTTTCTTTGGTACGGCCAGGTCTCGAGAATGACATAAACGTTCTCAATAAGTCACCATTGTTCATTGATGCAATCAAAGGAGAAGCTCCTACGATACACTATAATGTAAATGGAACACAATATGACATGGGTTACTATCTTGCCAATAGAATATATCCAGAATGGGCAGTATTTGTGAAGACGAGTGCCGGCCCCTCAATCGGTGAAAGACAAATTATTTGCATTGAAGCAAGAAGGGGCGAGGAAAGATGTAGAGTGTGCATTTGGTGTATTGCAATCACGCTTTGATATTGTCCGTCGACCAACAAGGTTATGGAAGCAAGCGAGACATTATCAACATTATGCAAGCTTCGTTATCCTTCACAATATGATAGTGGAAGATGAGAAAGAAGCAATTAGAGATGTTTTGGATTTAAATGAGAATCCAAGTGCGACAATAGTGCTCCCACCGAAGTGCATACAAGTGACAATCCTAATCCAATATTCTCATATGTGCTTCATGGAAATTCGGCTATCAAAGCTCGGCCAACGCACGGAGCAACTCAAGAAGGATCTAATCGAGCACATATGGCAACGCTATGGAAATAAATAAAAATAGACAAGAGACATCGTATATATATATATATATATAATATAATTATTTCTATTTATGGTTTCTAAAAATTATTGAAATCATATTACTCTTATTCTTGCTTCATAATATTCTATGAAATAGCCACACAATGGTATACACGAATATGTTTCTAGTTGATCGTAGCTACATGGAAAGCATTTAAACGAGCTTATAGATGGACCCTCTGTACGTGGGTTGTATAATCTGTCTTTATACTGTCTGCATGATAATTTCGAGGTTATTGGAGACACAGCCCCGTCCGTGGGTTGTACATACCCTAAGCGGTGTGTATTTTTCTTGACAAAGTATATGCGCAATTAATGGAATGACATAAAGTTAATGTTTACTTGGAATGATATAGGGTTGTCATAGACTCATAGTGTTCATCTAGAGGAGAGGAAGCCACACATAAAAGCATGTGCTTCTCCAAAACAATTGCATGAACTTGATGGTCCATTTTGTGTATGTGGAAAACAAAAAATATAACGTTGACTCATGAATGCCATGAGAGCAATTATATTCTCACTAGAAAATAGGACAACATGGTAGTGTATTCTTGTAGGAAAATTTAGTACTAGTACTGGCAACATACTCACATGATAGAATACATAGAAATATTCACATGATCTATCTAAATAGTCCAAACATGACACTGAGTCCATATATTACTAATAAGATTAGCAATATAGTAGTACTAATTGTAGAGAGAGACTTGGGGGCAAAGGCCACGCACGAGCGAGATGCTTGGGGGCGCCGTTAATATAGGCAGCCATAGGCTGGTTAGGGTTACATGAGGACTATACACATGACTACTATACGCCTATACATACATATCTCAACACCCGCCCGCAGTCTCAACGGGAGGTTGCCGAACACGAGACTGGACCTGAACTCCAAGAACAGCGGAGATGGCGAGACCCTTAGTCATAATATCGACGAACCGGTGAGATGACGGAACATGAAGAACGCGCACTTGGCCGAGAGCCACGTTCTCACGAACAAAGTGAATATCCAGCTCGATGTGCTTGGTGCGACGATGATGAACAGGGTTTGCTGTCATGTATATGGCGCCGACGTTGTCGCGAGTAGACAATGGTGGCGGAATGAATCGGATGGTGGAGCTCCTGCGAGTAGTCTGTCGAACCCAGCAGCATTCAGCAACAACATGGGCGACGGCTCCATATTCGGCCTCGGCACCTGGAGCGGGACACGGTGGTTTGGCGCTTGGACGACCGGGAGATGAGGTAGTCGCCGAGGTAGATGCAAAAGCCCGACGTAGACCGGCGGGTGTCGGGGCAGCCAGCCCGGTCGGCATCGGAGTAGGCGGTGAGGGATGTCGTAGGAGAGACGCCGATATGGAGACCGTGGTCCAATGTGCCCTTGACATATCGAAGAATCCGCTTGACGAGCGCCGGGTGAGGCTCGCGCGGATCGTGCATGTAGAGGCACGCTCGTTGAACAAGCATAGGCGAGGTCGGAGCGAGTCGGCGTCGAGTCTCGAAGAGCACCGGTGAGGCTGCGATATCCCGAGGGATCAGCCACCGGCGGCCGGCGGTGGCAGAGAGCTTGGCCCGAGTGTCCACGGGCGTCGATGTGGAGTGGCACTCGGCCATGCCGGCACGTCGTAGGAGGTCGACGGTGTACTCGTCACGACGACAAAAACTGCCGGTGTTGTCCCGGCGAACGGAGATGCCGAGGAAGAAGGAGAGTGGCCGATCCGTCATGGAGAATTCCGTGCGACGCTGTGCGATAAAGGACTGCAGGAGGGCCGGAGACGAGGCGGTGAGGATGATGTCGTCGACGTAGAGCGGAAGGTATGCCGAGTGCACGCCATCCTTGTAGACAAATAGTGATGTGTCCGAAGAGGAGGCGGTGAAGCCGAGCTTGGCGATGTTGGAGGCAAACCGCTGGTACCATGCGCGAGGGCTTGCTTCAAGCCGTAGAGGGACTTACGCAAGAGGCGGATGTGGTCGGGTGCTGCCGGATCAACGAAGCCGTGTGGGCTGTAGGCGATGAGACGGTCTCGTCGAGGTTGCCGTGGAGGAACGCATTCTTTACGTCGAGTTGATGTATTGGCTAGTGGCGTGAGGCAGCGAGGCCGAGGACGACCCGAATCGTTGCCGGTTTGACGACGGGGCTGAACGTCTCATCGTAGTCGACGCCCGGCCGTTGAGAGTAGCCTTGTGCCGGGCAAGGCTGCCGTCCGAGTGGTGCTTGTGCTTGAAGATCCATTTGCCGGTGACGACGTTGGCGCCGGGAGGCCGAGGGACGAGGGTCCATGTGCCATTGTCCATAAGGGCCATGTACTCGTCGGCCATCGCAGCGCGCCGATTAGCATCGGCGAGGGCGCAGCGATAGTCTGTCGGCACGGACGAGGCGATGGTGTGGGCAGCGTTGAGGTTGAGCATGTGACGAGGCTTGGTGATGCCGTGAGAGCGACGCGTGGCCATGTGGTGGCGTTGCGGCTCCAAAGCAGCGAGGGCAACCACCGTGGGCGCAGTGCCGGTGACGGAAGGCTCGTAGTCGGGGTAGGCGAGGTGCGCGAGGAAGACGCCGGTGACCACGCCGGAAGGCATCGTGGCGTCCGGCCAGCGAGGTTGCCCGACGAGGAGGCGTGCCGGGCGTCGAGGCGGCGGGCCGGCAGGGCTGCCGAGCGAGGGAGGCGTGCTGGCGTTGGACGTAGACGGCGCCGATGGGCAGGCACAAAGTGCATGGGCAGCACAGCATCGTCGTTGTCCGGTACGGCGGCGGCACCGACGGGGGCAGCACGGCGGAAAGGTGCAACGCCCGCAACAGCGGCCGGAGGTGGCGTGGCGCCGGTGGAGAGGAGGAACTCCGGGTTCTTGTCTTCATCATTCCTGAAACGAAACGAAAAAGTTGTCTCGTCGAAAACGACGTGGCGACGTGTAGTGAGGTCAAGACAACGGTATCCCTTGTGCATGGAGGGGTACCCAATGAAGACACGGACCGAGGAACGAGGAGCGAGCTTATGTGGGGAGGTGGACGATGTGTTGGGGTAGCGGAGACACCCGAACACTCGGAGATTGTCGTAGGTTGGGGGTTTGCCGTGGAGAATGGTGTATGGGGTAGAGTTTGGTGTAGATGTCGCTGGTGTGCGGTTAAGGAGAAGTGTGGCAGCAGCAAGAGCTTCGGCCCAATAGGACGCCGGCATGGATGCGTGGAACAGCAAGGTGCGGATAGCGTTGTTGATGGTGCGAAGCATGCGCTCGGCTTTACCATTTTGTGGCGACGTGTAGGGGCAGGAGAGGCGGAGTAGGGCGCCGCGCCGAGTGAGGAACGCGGTGGTTGCTGAGTTGAGGAACTCGGTGCCATTGTCGACCTGAATTGCCTTGAGGGAGACACCAAACTGGGTTAGGACATAAGCGTGGAAAGCAACGATTGTAGCATGAACATCTGATTTTTGCTTTAACGGAAAGGTCCAGCTATAATGCAAAAAATCATCGAGAATTAAGAGGTAATACTTATGACCGAGAGATGCTAGCAATCGGAGATGTCCATACATCACAATGTAAAAGATCAAAACAAGCCGTGCTACGAGACACCGAATTATTGAAAGGCAGGCGTGTATGTTTGCCTAGCCGACATGCATGACGAGAGGGAGACGCTTGTTTATTGCAAACTATGTAGGAGAGACACCGAAGTTTATGTAGGGCGGCGGGGCCGGGTGACCGAGGCGTTGGTGCCAAATGGAAGCGTCGGCCACCGTGGAGAGGAGGGCGTGATCCTGGAGGAGGGACGGTGCAGGTGGGATGGTGTAGAGATCACCATCGCTATTGAAGCGACAAATCACGCGTCGGGTCCTACGGTCCTTAATAGAGAAACCATCAGCATCAAACTCAATAGTGCAAGGATTAGTTCGTGTAAAGTGGCGAACAAAGAAGAGATTCTTAATTAAAGAGGGAACAAAAAGAACATTGTTAAGAACAACGTTGGACGAGGGAGTATGGAGGAGTGTGTCACCGCATCGAGTAACGGGCACACGAGAGCCATTGCCAACCGTGACGGTGGCAGGAGAAGAGAGGTGTCGGAGGCGGAGGAAAATACCTTCCTTGGATGCCATGTGGGATGTGGCACCCGTGTCAACGACCCAGCCGGTGGTGGAGAGGTTGTTCAAGGCCGCGATGAGGCCATCCCGGTTTCAAGCCGGCGACGAGGGCGAAGGTGCGGTGGCGAGGAGGTGTCGGCGGTTGAAGCGGGGTGAACGTGGTGTGGTGTGCCCGGCCGTGCGGGGAGCGACCAAGGAGACCAAGCGTTGCGACCCTGCTGGAGAAGCTGCTGGTTGAAGCAGATCTAGGGGCCGGGTGGTGGTTTAGATGCGGTGGACGACGAGCCGCGACCACCGGAGCCCTGTCGACCCTTGTTCCGCCCACCACGGCGGAAATCACGGCCTCCGGAGGGGCAGTGGAGGGAGGTGCAGCCGCCGAGGTAGATGAGGAGCCACGACACCCGAAACCACCGGAGCGAGGATGAAGCCGCGGCGAGTGCCGTGGTTTGGGTGACCCGGGACTCGTTCTTGAGGCGGGTCTCTTTGATCTTCAGCTGGGACAGGGCACGAGCAAAGGTGTGAAACGGCGTGGTCGAGGCGATGTTGTCGGCGGTGTTGGAGAAGCGCGGGTTGAGGCCGTGGAGCAGGTTCAGCACGAGCCGTGAATCTTGTACGGGTTGGCCGACGTCGCGGAGAGACGAGGCGAGCTTCTTGATGCGGGTGCCGTACTCCGTGATGGTGAGATCGCCGTGGACCAAGGAGTGAAACTCGTTGTGGAGGAAGATCGCCCGCGACTCCTTGTTGTCCTGGAACAAATCCTGCACGGCGGTCCAGAGTGCAAACGCCGTCTGGTCATCGTCGGAGGCGAGATCGTAGACGTCGTCGGCAACGGAGCATTGGATCCAGCTGAGGACAGCACGGTCGGCCTGCAGCCGGAAGGGGTCGTCGGGTACGGGGTCGGAGCCGTCGATGTGGTGGGTGAGGTCAAACTTGCCGCACATGGTCTTGAAGAACGACGACCACTTGCCGTAGTTAGACTCTTGCATGTCGAGGATGACGGGAACGTGTGATCGCACGACGACCGTGGAGAAGGGGTTGAGGGAAACAGCAGCGGCGGAGGTCGGGGCCGAGCTAGAGGCGGCCGAGTCGGTGCTTGGATGAGGAAGACATGGTGGTAGGAGATGGGAGGTGGGAAGGAGAAAGGGTGGGGGCAGCGGCGGCGGCGGCACAAGATCGTGCGGCGGCGGCAGCGGCTTAGGGAGGCAGCGGAAGCCCTAGGACTAGGGTTGCTCTATACCATGTAGAGAGAGACTTGGGGGCAAAGGCCACGCAAAGCAGGATGCTTGGGGCGCCGTTAATATAGGCAGCCATAGGCTGGTTAGGGTTACATGAGGACTATACACATGACTACTATACGCATATACATACATATCTCAACACTAATATGACAACTGCAGTTTTGATTATTTTTAGTACTTTTTAGGAACAGAACACATACAGTTCTTGGAAGAGTATATGAAACTCTACCCAACACTTTTTTTAGCTGTGTTTTTATTTGGGTACGAATACACAAATCACAAAAAAATTAAACCAAATTTAATATGATAAATGTATTACTCTATACTACAGGATCACTTAATATGACAACCACAAGTCTTGTGTTGTGCATGTTTCTAGTGAAAATTCATATTAACATTTTTAAAATTTCTTCCAAATATTACTTATATTGAAACAACTAAATAGTAAAATAGATTCGATGTGTGTAGTAGTCATATTGTTGAAGTAAAGAAGTTTTGCACAAAGGCAAATGTGTTCTATCAGAGAAAATGAGACGATTCGATTATCTATTTAGAGGCATACTCTCGATTTACCACAAATTTCAACCCAATAAAATTTTCTCCATTAGCTCATTCGGATTGTTCATACTAATAACAGGTTTGTTTACTCTTTACGCATGTTATTCTAAAAAACAACATCTTAAAGTATGATTGAAGTTCGTTTATCTCACAATAGTAAATATGGATACATTCTGCAGTTGGTAGACATAATGAATATATAAGAAGAATCTAATGAATATCGATTCTTATAGAATGTATTTCTGATAAATTTTTTCATCAAACGTTGAGTCCATGTATGTTCACAGAAGCAAGTGAATGATATTATCTCAAACTAATGGTTAATGAAGTGCAGAAAACCAAACCACAAAGGTGTTGCTTTTTCGGATGTCATATAAAGAACAGCACAATAGCATTAATTAAATTGCATGTTCACTTGTTCTCGAAATAAATTGACATGTAGCATGATCGCTACTATACTTGTATTCAGTATTCACTGGTACATATTTCTCTTTTCCTCCTTGGTACAGTAACATTCATCGTCATGGTGTTCTTTCGGATTTTTTTTTGGTCCTGTATCATTTAATCATCATGAAGTCGTTTAACTAAATAATAAAGTTTGTTCACAAAGTTTCTATATATATTGGTTCTTTTTGTCAAATAATTCTCAAGCATTGTTCAGAAGCACTGTAGCAATAAAGATGTTGTAAATTAAGTGGAGAAAATTCCTTGTATGACCCTAAAAATAATGCTCGTGCCTTCTATGGCCCTAATTGAAACAAAGTTTCTTCTATGGCCTCAAGTGAAACATTTTTGCCTTTTGTGGCCCTTCCGTTAACTTTATCACTTAACGGTGTTAAGTGAACTGTATAAAGACTGTTTTACTCCTGATCTGTAATTGTAATAAATTTTATTTTTTCCCTAAAAAGTTCAGAAAATATATAATTACGCATGCAAATTTCTATGTTTCTAAATTTGAGCTTATGGTTTCATGTGTTAATACCAGCATATCATGGAAATAAAAATAATTAGATTTGAGCACTTTTGTGCATAGTAGGAGTCGTCAGCCTATCCGACACCTTGTTGCAATATTTTGAACACTTCATCTGCATTCATGATGCAGTTGGATGTCTGTCTTAACATCAACGAAGTTCTCTTGTTAGAACTCAACAGCGCAAGCAAAGATTCAAATTGGTTGCTAGGTTTTCAATTATTAATGATCAGAGGAGAATGGTGTAAATGAATGATTCGTATCACAACTGCAGAGAAGTGGGGGCGAGTAGTCAAATTACTGCCGATTTGGCCATCCCCGTTGCTGCCCACCACCGAGGGTTATGGGGTCGCACCCTTCCCCCCCCCTGGCCGGCTCGGGAGCACGCCCAGCCGCGGCGAGGCCGTAGGGTTCGGCGAAACCCTAGTGTGCCACGAGCGCCCGGGCCGTAGCGAGGCCCAAGCCGTGGCGGCGCGCGCCCGCGTCCGAGATTGCCGCGCGTGAGGGAACGGGGCGGGATCGATTGCTAAGCCGCCCGGGGCGGCGTCGATGCCAGCAACATCCATGTGTTTTTTTTGGGTCCTACCTCCTACGTCCATATCGCCTAGCTTGTCCGTGTGTCCGCGGAAAAGAGAAGACAGGGCCTGAAGGAGAGAGATAGGAGAGGGTAGAACGGTCATTTTGCTTTTTTAGATTGTGATTACTCCACGGTAAATACATCGGAGGTCACGGAATGCCACATAAGGCAAAAAAACTTTCACTTTGGGCTATAGAAGGAACTTTGTTTAAATTAGGGCCATAGAAGTCACGAGCATTTTTTTTAAGGTCACACAAGGAATTTTCTCAATTAAGTGGCATGTGACTGGACACCGGAGCTGGCAGTCTCGAGCTCCTGACCGCACAGCTAGAGAGAGAAGAGAGTACAACATGTCAAGAGAGGGAGGAGAGAAATCAAATAATTATTTGTACTATATGTAATTTTAGTTATCTTTAGATGTGAATTCTTAACTTCGTATTTTTTAAGAAATTATGCTACCTATAAAAGTAACCTCAATTAATTATTTTATAAAAGTAAAAGGAAATAAGTAGAAACATTATTTCCTTTAAAAGCACTAAAATAAAGTCTACATAGTCAACCACCTATCTGCATATCTGCACAAGCTCTGCTACACTATCCTTGGACTGGGGCTCTATGACAAAATTTTGAATAAGACGAGTGGTCAAACGTGATCTCTCGAAAGTTAATGAATGCTTGTATCTCTATTTTCTATTGACTGGTGTGGTCCAAACACTCACCGGACGTTTCTATTGAATAAGACGAGTGGTTAATTAGGAGGTCTGAAAGTCATCGAATGCTTATATTTCCGGACGGAAGGAGTAGTAAATACAAGATAACAGGGTCACATGTCATACATCTATGAAATTATTTTGTGGTCAGCATAGTTCTTGTTCAACATGTGCATGCTAGAATGACTATTCCGAGGGATTGTGGATCTGAATGGTCGAGGAGGACTCCACCCCTCCGGTGTACGCCTAATTTTATACCCTAGACGTTGCATACCGCGTATGTAGGTACGTATTCCGATTGTATTTTTTGTTAGACTGCTGTGTAAATATAGCTATCGCCCATCTAATGGGCTGTGCGCCGGCCCTAGAGCCCGTGCGCCTGGCACCCTTAGGGTTGTGTCCCTCACGCCTATATATTGTTGACGTCAAAAGTCGCCAACACACCGTCGTCCGGAGAGTCCACCGAAACCCCGGCTGACGCAGGGCCCCGTGCTCCCAACGGACCGGCTCGGCTCGCCGATGTTCGTGTGCGCTGGTGCGTGCGCGATGGTTTTCCTGCAAACCAACAAAGACAATAAAAGGTGTAAAATTCCAGGTCATCGGTCCGGATAGACCGATGTGCGATCGTGGCCGATTCTCGCGTAAGATAGACAAAATCGGCCATCGATCGGAGCAGCACGGCCCATCCATTTATGTATTAAATGCCAGGCAAACGAACTGCGATACAAACGATACGAAATCGGCCAACGCCATAACATGCGATCGGTGGCTAGTAGCCGATTCCGTCGGTAAACGATCACATCATTAAGACTTTGCAGGGATGCATTATCGGATAAAATGTAAACAAGGTAATTATTAATGGGATGTGATTAATTTGGTAGTAAGAAGATGGTTTAATCATCAATCGGATCAGTAAATCGGCCGATCAGGCATCCAGCCGATTTTGCCATTGATTATAGTAGTGAATTATTTAGATCTATCTAAATGTATAATGATGATCAATGACATCGTACTAATAACTCGGGTCCTAAAGCAGTTTTAACGATTTAATTAATTGAACATAAAACAGTTTAATGAACGTGATAAGCAATCGGCTAAACACTCCGAAAGAACAAGTAAGACAAATACAACCACACAGATCCCAAATCGACTGACCGCTCCAACAGACAAGTCAATCGATGGCACGCGGTCGGACCAGATCTAACGACCGCGCACGCCCTGCCGATTCAGGACAAGCACAATCATAAACGTCTTAACTATGAAAGTAAGTCTACACCCTAGCCAATCGGCTGCATGCGCCTAGGACAAGTCAACTATCGCAAAGGCAAACACAGGACACGTCAACCGAATCCGCACGATCGAATCGGCCAAGATGTAAAAGAATTCTCATAGCGGCTATCGTGACTCGAACGACCGGATCCGAGCCAATCGGCGCCGTGAGCAAAGGCTGGAACGGGGAGGCAGGACAAGTCAAACTACCTCCACCACGAGCCCGGACCAGGTCAACTTGACTCATCCCGGCCGATACTCACTACGCCGATCGAAAACAGATCCGGTCGCTGGATAACTAGCAATTAATCCATCTAATTACGAACAATGCGCCGAGAATTAGACAACATAATTACCTTGTCAAGCCAACGTGTTGTCGACCGGAGCCCCGAAGATCCCCGCTCGAAAACAAGTAAAGACTTGACAGAAAATTAGGGTTTGGCGATGCGCCGAAAGTTGTATTGGATGTGAATCGAGTTTACATGTTACATCCGAGTATGTATTTATACTCGGCAAAAAGAATCCTATTCGGACCCTCCTCGAGCCGATTTCCTAACCGACTAGAATCCTTTTTCCAAAACTAACTATTATTTCTAATTTTATAACGTGGGCCAAGCCCATCAATGTTGTGCTCTTCTCGTTGGCGTCCGCGCACGATTCCCGGGAGAGACGCGCCTTTACTCGCCCAAGCGGCCGTCGGCCTTCTGCCCACCGGCCCCTTTTTACCTATAGTCGCCGACAATGGGTCCCTTGGTCAAAAACCGGCGTCAACATATATGTACTCATATCACCAATGAATACATTATCTCGGTTTGCGTGATATTCCTCGCTAACATGGTATACGGAGACCTATATGATCCTGTTTCCTTCCGCTTCCGCTAACATCCCTCCTTTGCCCTAGTAGCCGCCGCCATGACACCATCGCACTCAGCCGCCATGTCCGCCACCAGCGCCCTCTCGTCCGGCTCCGGCTCGCCCACCGACGCTGTCCTTGATGCCACGGCTGCCGCTACAGCAGCCGCCAAGAGACGCGACGACGCCGAGACCGCCGCTAAACTTCTAGAGGACGCCGCTGCGAAGGCCAAGGCTCACAATGATGCTCGCAGCGACGCTCCGCAAAAGGACACCATTCTCCTCAAGGCCGCAGCTGCCCCGCAGGACCGTGTCCGCGCCGCCGCCGAAGCCCTAAATCGCGAACGCGATACTACCGCCGAACTTGATCGACAGGCCGCCGAGGTGCGCGCCCGTCTCAACCCCCGGCAAGACACCGACAACGCCGAGGATCACCATGACCTCCCTTGTGACTTTGAGGCCGCTACGGTCGCCAACCTCCATGCCCAGGCTGCGACGATCCAAAACATCCGAGCGCTGGTCCCTGTCGTGCTCGACGATGCTCGTCTACCCCAACAATCCGGTCCGGGCACGCATGGAGTGCCTAGTTCTTTTGTGGCTCTACAACGAGCATCTCGCCCGAACGGATGGAACTTGTTCGTGAATGTCGTGGCATCACGGCTCGTACTTGCTCGGTTAGGAATTGAACAACAATTTCTCGGTAATTGTGAGACCCACGCATTGCACCTTGACGCGGAGTTTCGCAACTTTACCCAAGGGGATCTCTCCATTGACGACTACTGCCGCAAGATGAAGGCGATGGCCGATGCCATCGGCGACCTTGGTAAGCCCGTTCTCGACCGAACCCTTGTGCTCAATGTACTTCGTGGCCTCAACGGTCGGTTTCGGTTTACGGCCCACCTCATCACTCGACGAAGCCATTTTCACCATTCGGGGACGTCCGCTCCGACCTTCGCTCGGCTTCGCCGGCTCCGACCGCCCTCGTCACCACGCCCGCTACTACCACCAGCGAGGCCTCCTACGCCAAGCCCCACCAATGGTGCTCGTCCGCCCGGCAACGGCGGTAGCAGCACCCAACCTCGGCGGGCGGGCCGCCGATGGCTCCAACACGAGCTCCGGTGGCAATGGTGGACGCCGTTGCCGACGTGGCGGCCGTAATGGCACCGGTCCGGGATGGCCCTCCGTCTACGATCCCCGGACCGGGACAATCGGCATGTGGCCCGGCACAGCTGCCCGGCGACCCCGCGCTCCTCGACTCGGCGGTCACCGGCAGCGAGCTCTCGTCGCCGGTGCCCCACGGTTTACGATGCCGGCGCCCTATGGTCCAGCGCCACAGTTCCTCCCGGCGCCGCACTCGCCCTTGCTTGTCGGCTCCGACCCCGTTTCAGCTTCCCACCGGCACCTTACGTGGGGCAGTACACGCCGCCCACACCGACGACTCCACAGGCCCCGGCATGGCTACCTTGGGATCCTCATGCCCTCGCCAACGCATTCAAGCACGGCTACACTCAACCAGCCGCCCAACAACACAAAATGGGTTTTTGATTCGGGTGCTTCCTCTCATATGGCGTCCAACCCTGGTATGGTCACAACACCTTCCTCGTGTCCCTTCCCTTCATCTATCGTTGTTGGTAACGGCTCAACTTTGCTCGTCAACGGGTCGGGTCAAATTGTTCTTCCCGGTCGGTTTTTCCTCAATAATGTCTTGATCGCTCCTAACATCATTAAGAATCTCCTATCCATTCGCCGGTTCACCACCGATAATCTTGTTTCTGTCGAGTTTGACCCTTTTGGTTTTTCCGTGAAGGACCTCCGCACCAGGGCCACCCTCCTACGATGCAATAGCTCCGGACCCCTCTACACTTGGCGCATACCACCGCCCGGTGCATTGCTCGCTGCATCTTCATCGCTTTGGCATCGCCGGTTGGCCACCCTGGACAGGAAGCACTTGCTAGATTAGCCCGCTCTTCCATCATTGCATGTAATAAAGGCCCCTGTAACACCCTCTGCCATGCTTGTCAATTGGGTCGTCACACGCGCCTCCCATTTGCTAGTTACTCCTCTCGAGCACTCAAGAACTTCGATTTAATACATTGCGATCTTTGGACCTCTGCCATTGTTAGTGTGTCGGGTTGCAAGTATTATTTAGTTATTGTGAATGATTGCTCACACTTTATATGGACTTTTCCCCTTCGGTTAAAGTCCGATACCTTTTCCACGCTCACTAACTTCTTCGGCTTTGTCACTACGCAGTTTGGTTGCACCATTAAGAATGTTCAATGTGACAATGGCAAGGAGTTCGACAATGCCTCCACACGTTCGTTCTTCCTCACTCACCGTGTCCACCTACGCATGTCCTGCCCCTACACCTCTCCACAAAATGGCAAAGCTGAGCGCGCCCTTCGACACGTCTCCAACACGGCTGCCGCTCTACGGGCGGCACGACTCCGCGCCACGCGCGGCTCCGGATTCTGATCGATCCCGCGCCACACACGGCCCAGGACTCGTTCGACCCCGCACCACGCGCGGCCACGACCGTTGCCAACTCTGCGCCACGGGCGGCTACGGACAACATCGCGCAACGCGCGCCCTACAACGCCAAGCCGACCATCATCAATGTCTACATGTGTCGCTCAGCTACGTGAGCTGCCCCGGGTGTCGGACAATGACACGTTGACATCAGCCACCAGGTCGACCACACATCAACCCACCACAGCAACCACTCCGCCAGTATCCATGCCTCCTGGAGCCGTTCCCGTCAAGCCGGTATCCAACACCCATGCCATGGCTACTCGTGGTAGGCTGGAGTACCGACAGCCTCGCATTCTCCATGCCACTACGCTCTCGCCGGTGCCCTCCACCTACCGTGGCGCCCTTGCTGACCCCAATTGGCGGCACGCCATGGAAGAAGAGTTCGAGGCCCTCTGCTCCAACAACACGTGGGATCCGGTGCCTCGCCCACCCAATGCAAATGTGGTCACCGACAAGTGGATTTTCCGACACAAGTTCAATTCCGATGGCTCCCTAGAACGATACTAGGCCCGTTGGGTCCTCCGCGGCTTCACCCAACGGCCCGGTGTCGACTACGACGAGACTTTCGATCCGGTCGTTAAGCCGGCCACGATCCGCACTGTCCTCACTCCGGCACACTCCATGGACTGGCCCATTCACCCGGGCGTCAAAAATGCATTTTTGCATGGGACATTATCCGAGACTGTCTCACTGCTCCCAGCCATCCGGTTTCATTGATAGCTCACGACCAACCGATGTGTGCAAGCTCAATCGGTCTTTATATGGGTTAAAGCAGGCTCCGCGAGCATGGTACAGCCCGTTTGCCTCCTTCCTCCTCACGTTGGGTTTCACCGAAGCAAAGTCCGACACCTCATTGTTCATATACCTCCGTGGCTCCGACACCGTGTATCTTCTACTCTACGTTGACGACATCGTGTTGACAGCCTCCTCCATGCCGCTTCTTCGACGGGTCATCACTTCTCTTCAGCAGGAGTTCTCCATGAAGGACCTCGGCGAACTTCACCATTTTTTGGGCATGTCTGTTCACCGCTCCAAGGACCAGATTGTTCTTTCTCGGCGGCAGTACACTATAGACATATTGGAGCGCACCGGGATGATGGACTGTAAACCCTGTGCTGCACCGGTCGACACTTGCGCCAAGGTATCCTCTACTGCTGGCCCACTCGTTGCTGATCCAACAGCGTACCGAAGTCTTGTCGGTGCTCTCCAAGTACCTCACATTCACCCGCCCCGACATTGCCTATGCTTGTCCAACAAGTTTGCCTCTACATGCATGATCCAGGTGAGACACATTTGGTGGCAACCAAGCGCATTTTGCGCTATCTACGAGGGTGATGCAGCTGATTGGGCAGGGTGCCCCGATACTCGCCGCTCTACCTCGAGGCTATGTTGTTTTCTTGGGTGACAGTTTGGTGTCCTGGTCCTCTAAGCGCCAACATACACTACTACAAAAACGTCCTTTGCTATCACCTTAAATTTTCCAAGTAATAACGGGCATCAATGACAACATTATTACAGTGCGCCAAAGATGACGTCATCAAAGGCAACGTTATTGCAGTGACCACTACAATAACGGGCGATGCTGATATCAGCGACGCCCGTTATTATAGGGGTCACTGCAATAACGGGCTCGCTGATGTCAACGTGGCCAAGACCATTGAAAATAGTGGTGACCACTATAATAACGGGCATTGCCGACGTCATCTCTGGTCGTTATTAAAGAAAAGCTATCAATATCGGCCCTCTTACGTCATCTCGTGCGATATTGAAAATCTGGCCCATAAGACCCATCACACTCGAACCCTAAAGCCCATACTATATATGTACTATAAAAGAACTTCTCCACTCACGAGTGCAACCTGCATCCTAACCCTAGCCGCCTCTCCTCTCGCTTTCCTCTCTGTCTCACTCGTAGTCTCGCGCCGCCTCCGCGAGGCATCCGCCTCGCCTAGCCGGCCGCCGCTCCTCCCAAGGCAAGGCACGACGAAGCGCCCCGGCGCGGCAACTCCACGGCGCGGTGGCTCCACGGCAAGGCGGCGTAGGCGCGGTGACTCTACGGCCCGATAGAACCACGGCGAGGCGGATCCGACGCGGCGACTCCACGGCGGCTCCACGGCGAGGCAGCTCCACGGTGAGGCACCCATGGCCGCCTCCACGGCGAGGTAGCTTCCTCCCGGCCAGCTCCTCCCTAGGAAGCCGCTCCCCTCCCCGGTCGCCCCTCCCCATGGCCGGATTCGACGAGGGGGCGGCCGGATCCGACAGCTACACGCTCGGATCCGGCGAGGAGCGGCCGAATCCGGCTCCTCCACGCACGGCCGCCCCTCCCCACGACCGGATCCGGCGACCGGGAGGCGGCGGCAGGCTGGTGATCGGCGGCAGGACCGGTGACCGTGGTGGCGGACTCGGCGACCGGGCCCGGCGGTGGGCTAGGTCCGGGCCGGGTCCGACGCCACGTGTCTTTTTTTTTATATTTTTTATGTACCACTGCAATAACGGGCACATTGAACGATATTGAAGAGGTCCCATTTGTAATAACGCTTACGTAATAACGGGCCGTTTGTCCGTTATTACGGTGTCTTTTGCCCATTATTATAGGATTTTATTCTACTAGTGAGACTGTCTCTCGCTCAAGCG
>JAUNZO010000630.1:0-27086 GCA_031894775.1 Chloris gayana
CGTCTACCTTTGTCAGCAAAGTCACGGCTGTACCCTTTGTTGCTAAATCCACACCGTCCAGCCCATCGTGCGGCTCCACTCTTGTGGTCGTTTAACTATGACTCAACAAGGATTCATTTAACCACAACCTACAAAAATCAAATTACTCAACCTACTCATGTTCATTTTATTCTCCTCCCACCTCGTCCCTACCCTCGTCCTCCTCCTCATCCTTGTCCGACGATGTCTACGTCGACGGAGTGTTGGGATTCGGACCCAGCCGCCGGTACTCGTCTCGCTTTGCTTGACGCTCGTGGGCCCGAGTCTCCTTGGCCAGCCGGCGTTCAAGTGCCACCGCCTTGGCCTTCTTACGAGCTTTGCTCACCTCTTACTCGCTGCAAGTTTCGGGCGTGGTTCACCGCGTGCATGGCCGCGTCTTCCAGGCGGCCTCAAGTGTAACGGTCGGATCCATCGGGTCCATTCGATCCTGAAAGATCGAAAAAGATGAACATGAAGCGAGGAAGACAAAGACAATGCGGGTGAAGCGTGTCACCACCTCGTCGCCTAGCCGTCTCCACGACTCACACGCCGTGGCCAAAGCGGCTCCGCTCCTACCGCCGGGCCCCGTGCCCACGACGCATGCGGCGGGTCCCACCACAACAAGCGCACGCAAGGTAAATACGCTCCCACCCCTCCTTCCTCGAGAATCAAGCAACAAATAGGTAAGCGTTTCGAATCCTCCGTTGGTCTTTTTCTTCTTTTCCTCTTTTTCCCTATCTTTGCCTCGCGAAAACGAGGACTAGGGAATAAGGCATGTCGGCGACATCTCGACCCTCGACGAGTTCGATCCCGAAAGGTCGACCCGAGCGAAGCAATGGCCGAAGGAAAACGCAATTCGCACGACCCCGGATAAGCGGGATAAGAGGCCAAAAGCGCCTCGATGGCCCGACCCAACCAAGGTTCGAAGGTCGGCCCAGCCGAAGGGTTCGACGGTCGCCTTGCGCATCAAAACGAGCGAGGGGCACACTAGCGGCCAAAACCCTAACGGTCCAACCGTCGAGGGCACCGCGTAGTTGTGTTTGAGTCCTAGTCCTCCTCTTCGATCGGGATCTCCACGTGGAGAGGCAACGAGCCGTCAAAATCCATCGAACGATCTAGATACCCGGTTGAGGGGGACGAAAGGGATTAATGAGGTTGTCCCCTAGAGGGCCCCGATGGGATCTCTTCGACGAGAAATCTAGGCTTTACTCAACAAACCCGTTAATTAGCTCGCTGGGTGAAAATGCACTAGGCCCCCTAGTGGGTTTTGGTGATAAATGACAAAGAATTAAAAACACTAATGTGGTTATTGAGTCATTGTGCGAGGACAAAAAAGTGATAGTATCCACAATGTGAGAAAGTAAACCCCTCAATTAAAAAGTGATCAAGTACTCAAAAGCAAAAGGTTCAAGTTTAGATTTATAGCTTCTTGAGTATAGGTGTGCCAAACTATTAAGAGGGGTGAGACGATCTTACGTGTAGGGAAGAATGTGCTCTAGTTACCTTCAAACAACTTGGAACCAAAATACCAATTTTCCAAAAATCAAAAAGCCTACCTTTTTCCTATCTTCTCCACACATGACGGAAGTTCCGTCGGTTCCGAAGAGTTTGGGACAGAAGTTCCAAATCGACGGAAGTACCGTTCCTAGAGCTTTCCAGTTCAAATCTTGCACGACGGAAGTTCCGTCGGTTCCAGAGAGTTTGGGATGGAAGTTCCAACTCGACGGAAGTACCGTCCGACATGTTTCGTGTTTGACCTAATGGGGTGACGGAAGCTCCGTCACCCACGAAGTTCCGTCAAGTCCAATCATTGACTTGACCAACGGCTCTTTTAGAGCCCACACTATATATAGCTTTGACCTAACCCGTGAGAAAAAGTGCTTGGTGCTTTTTGAACTCTCGGATCTTGCTCAAGCTCTCTCTCTCACTCCTCTCCACTCCTCTTGAGATCCAAAGCCATTGGAGTGAGCTCCCATCTTGATTCCAAGCTTGATAGCATCAACCCAACCTAAAGCATATCTTCCCTTAGCAACTAATCTCGTTCTTTACTTGTTACTCTTGGAGATTCGTTCTCCTAGATTGGCTAGGTGTTGTACTAGAACTCCCAAGCTTGTGGTGAGCCTTGGGAAGTTTGTGAAGGTTGTGATTCGCCTCCACAAGGAAAAGAATCCAAGGAAGAAGAAGAAAACTAAGTTTGACCTTTGTGGTCACTTGGGAGGATTAGGGTTGAAAGAAACTCAGCTCTTTGTGAGCTCCTCAACGGAGACGTAGGAACCTCTTTGTGAGGGGTCCGAACTTCGGTGAAAAATCTCCGTGCCTCTCTTGTTCGTTTTTTGTTGTGTGTTTGTTTGTTCACCTCTCGGGTGTGTTTTCGCCCGATTTACTTGTGTGTTGCGTGTCTACTAAATTCCTGCGGGTATAACACTCTCAAGGAAAAAAGGGAGGTTTCTATTCAAGCAGAATCGTGAGATTTCCTCTCTTGTTTCATTTCCTAGGTTTTGCTCTCACCACCCTAACGGAAGTTCCGTTAGTGACGGAAGTTCCGTCGGTGACGAATTTGACCTATTTGTTTTAAGTGTTGTAATTTTCATGCTTTTATTTAGATTGCCTATTCACCCCCTCTAGTTAACTTTCACCGGGCACCACCTCTCGGCCTTCGGGGCAAGGTGTGGAGCAGCCCTACCCTCTATTTCACGAACGAAATACGGACGGGGAAACGGAAAAAGACAAACAATTCCCGAACGAATTCATCGCACCGACCGAGGACCCGGGAAGCGGCATCGCACAATGAGAACCGACGACGGGGTTGAATGAACATATTTTCGGTCAAAACACGGGTCTACGACTCACATTACGGCTAGGGGCTACACCCATCGGGTGCGCTCGCGCGCACGCGACGGATTGAAAATGCAAGCCAACACACCTCGAGGTCGAACGCTAAGAACACCAAGGACCCCCGAACGAGTCGACGACTCGATCGAGGGCTCGGGAGCTACTGTCGGGTGTCTATATTAATGGTGCCACGTGGCACGGCTAATAGCTCGCTAATCACAAAAATCAAACGAGGCCAAAGCGAGAGGCTCGGCACAAGGCCCATAAGCGGCCCGAGAGAATCAAAGATAGGTTTGCCACAAGACGGACGAGGAAAAGTCGAGCCGACCTCGCTTCGCTCGACCCCCGTCGAGCAAGGTCGAGAGGTCCCGCCTCGCTCGACGCCCGCCGAGGGGTCGAGGGAATCGAGGCTCGAACAACCCGGGGACAAAATCCAAGCTCCATTTTTTCCATAGTACTTACAATATCGGCTAGACCCCGTCCTAACGGCATCAAATCCTACCGGACCCCCTGTCCGGAAACACGGCAATAGGACGCGGCTCGGTGACACGTCAACCGATGAAATCAAAGGGGATCCCAAATCTGTCTCATTTATGGGCATGGATCCGATCCAAGGACATACGACCAATCACTACGCGACAAGAGACCAAAACGATCGATAGGGATTGACCCTACCCTCACTCCGCCACGACCCCATCTCCGCCTCGTTAGACCGGCGAGGCTCGGGGTCGAGCGGGGCATAACATCCGTTGATACTCGTCGGTCGTCATATTGTCATTGGGAATACACAAGGCTACGGTGGGCGAATGCCCCATCCTCGAGCCACCCTATGGGACACCATCATGACCCCACGGAACGAGAGAACAACTAGGGCAAAATACCAATGCAGCCGTGCCGGCGGAGCAACGGCCCCAAACGATCAAGCGGGCGGCGACACTATGCGAGGCTACGGGATGGACGAGACCCACCCGAGAGCCACTCGACGGAATACGAGGAGCATCTTCCTTTTCTCTCTCTCCCCCTCTCTCTTGTGTACAAGGGTCGACCTCTAAAGATATAAAAGGGGGGCCTTCTTCTTCCTTAGACAAGTTTTGACTCTCTCCCTCTTACGACATTAAGATTTGGAGCTTTTTCCTCTGTCGCCACTATTGTACACACCGTGAGAAACACGAACGAGGCCTCAAACCGGACGTAGGGATTCTTCCCGAGCCGGTATATATCGTTGTGTCCCCATTTGTGTGAGCCTCTCATGAACCATCCAACCTTAAACACGCGACCCCCGTACGAACTAAAAATTCACTAGCCGGTGTTGATTCGGAACACCGACAACGGACACATGGCAAACTTTCGGATTCCTGTAGTGGCGTGATTCTATCTATCTTATGTCAAATAGAGTCAAATAATTAGAAAAAACAAAGTCGACATTTTGAACTAGTTAGTTTTCTAACCCGTAGGATTACCTGCAACCATGCATAAATTGGGCTAAGCTAAAAAAAAAAGACTATTTTAAAAATTAGCCAATTCAATGCTTCATATACATCTAGAAAACCGTATGATTTGAAATCCCCAACTAAAAAAATAAAATCACTATTGTATATATAGAATGAACCATATAGAGGAAACTTTCCTATCCCTAAGAAAAAGATGACCTCTTCTTGGCCCTTTTCGTTTCCTGTCCTCTAAAATTTAGCACTGTCACATCAAAGAGAATCTTACTATTTATAAATATTTCAATCAATTTAATGACAAAATTCTTTTGGTAGATTGGTGTTAATTTTCAAGATGAATCTAATGAGCTTAATTAATCTATGTTTTGCTAAAGTGATGCTACGAGTAATCATCTTCTAAGCACAACTTAATTAAACTTATTAGATTTGTCTCATAAATTAGTCTAGGAGTCTGTAATTTATTTTATAATTAAACTTTATTTAGTACTCCTAAGTAGTAAGATTCTTTTTGATGTGATAGTCTGTAAAATTTAGACCTAAGAAACAAACACACCCTAAGAAAAAGGGTAAATTGGAACCATGCCATTATAATTTTCACGAGTTAAAAATCTATCATTGAAATCGGGTGGGTGTCATTAAACTTTGTTGAACGTTGGAAATATGCCATGATATATGTTTCAAGTGTTTTGGCCCACCTGCAGGCGTACGTACTTTCGTATGTCCTAATTTACCCCTGTCCTCTTCTTCCTTAAAGAGATAGCATCCCTCTCATTTTTCATTGAGCTGCATCTCCTTTGCTGGCAACCAAGGCGCAACAGCTGCCACTGCACTAGCTTAGGCTGGGTCCGCCACCACCAGCCTGCCCGTCCAGGCCGGCGACCAAGTCGAAGCGGCTGCCACCTGTGCCAGCCCAGGCCAGCGACCAAGCTGGAGCTGCCGCCACTTCCACCAGCCCAGGCCAGCGACCAAGCTAGAGCCGCCGCCACTTGCACCAACCCAGGTCGGTTCCACTGTCGCCTGCCCGCCGTCGCTTCTGCCCGCTAGGTCAGGGTCACCGCGTCTCGCCGCCGCCTCCCACGCGCTCACACCCAGACCGGGACAATGGCAATGTCGTATGTGGAAGGACAGGGCACCCCGTCTTACCCGACAGTGTTACTCTGGCGAGATTATGCTTTGAGCTTGGCTAGCACAGTAGCAATGGAGATGGTGTGACCGGTCAATTTCATTGCCTATTAGAAGGAAGAGGACATGGGTAAAATGGGTCGTACGGAAGTACATATGTCTGCACTGGGTCAAAAACAACCCGAAACGTACACAATAACATATTTTCAACATTCAACAAGGTTAATGGCACCGACTAAATTTTCAAAAATTTAATGGCAGATTTCCAACTCGTGAAAATTATAATAGCATGGTTTCATTTTACCCATAAGAAAAGGATGGAAAAAGAAAGGACTAAAAGGCCCTCATATGTATCACCTCTGAATTTTGATTTGCAATTCAGAGTTATCCCCCAATCCGCCCTCATAAAAGAAAAAAACTAGACCGACTTCCCTTCCATTCTGTTTTCTTATGAGGGCGGCCCCACACAGCTACCGCGCGTTCCATATTTTGAATTTTGATACAATTTAACCAAAATTCATATTTTCTTATCAAAACTTTTTAGATTTTGAAATTTTTAAAGTATTATTGTAATGTCGCATGTCAAAATTGTGCTGCAATCACAATGCCAACATCAAAACTATGGTAAAATCGCAAAAGGGTAATTCTGTCTTTGTGCAATAAAGTTAACACCATCCAACTCCTAAACGGACTTGTGGGAACAATGAGGTTCGGATTCAAATACCTATCATAAAATTGCAAAATCTAGAAATCGATGGTGAAAACACAACTGGACATTGAAACGATGGTTGTTAGGCAATTGACCCATCTTAGAATAGCATCTCCACAAGAAGAGGATGTAGTGGCTACCGCCACGGAAGGAGCAATGAAACCCACCGGAGATGGAGGAGAACGAAATGGGCCGTTCCAGAACCAGTGATATATGTGATCTACTAAATATATATTAGGTTATACATCATCTTTACATGTTTTGAATTGCATATATACTACATAATTTTTAATGTATCTTTTAAATAATATACTTATACTATTTTATTTGAAACCTTTCCTTGTCGATTATACTATTTAAGTAGAAGTATTCATGAGGACGTGACGACATTATAACTATCAGGATCCTAGCTGGAGATGCCAGGCTTCATGAAAAAAATCATTAATTTATTTGAACACCATATGAATCTTCTCTAAATGCTTCTAGAACAACAATTTATTACAATTTATTTTAATATGTTAGTTTCAACTCTATATTATATTGTTCTCTGTCTTGAATTGAACGATTTATTATATAATTTTGTAATGTATTTGTTTAAATATTATAGGTATATAGAACTGTTCTGTAGACCATAATATCTCGTAAGAAGTATTCTCGCGCAGTTATAGAATGTATCTTAGCATCTACGCAAAGGGTGGATTGTTCAAGGAAGTTAAATAAACTTTTCCCTTGTTTTAAAAATGTTGGCTTAGGATATTGCATCATTATGATTGTTTTGGATTGAACAATATACATATTTTTTTATATTTGTTTAAATAACGTACCAAGTTTTCTCAACCGTAATATTTGCTTTAGAAGAATTCTCCCGTGCCGCATTAGTACTAGTACTAGTCCAAAGTCGCTCAACCACGTTCACGGGTTGCCTTACAAAGGGCAGCTGTACAAGTGCCGAATCACAAGTGACCATCACAAACTAGGTGGTGGTGGTGTGCATTAGGAAGCTCACGAACTAGCCTTGGTATATCTCCGATTTGTGCCTAGTCCAACGTTTTTATACGCACATCCTTTGGAACGGAGAATTAGGAAGCTGTACTATATTTCACGGAGCACTCAGGTGTCAAGCACGACAGTCCGCCATCGCTCTACAGCTGCCAGAACTGCTGCTCAGTTTTCGTGGCGCGAGCATCTTCACACTTCTTGCAATGGCTGTTGGCAATCAGTCACTACCAACCACGCCCGGGTTTATTGCCAGTTCTAATCTCCCCAAGGATCAAGGGAATTGACATTGCGACGCCTAAGGAAGAATATGCCCATTGTATCAGGCACGATTGAAGCGAAGGTATTTTTTTTAATCGTCTCGTATCACAACAGATGCATAAATAACCAAGGCGTGCTGATTAAACTGTACGGTGGAGGCACCCGAGTAAAACTCCAACCAGATTGATCTCAGCGTCTTAGGAATTTAACATCGATTGTCAACCACATCCGACAGGCACGTTGCTCCAGCTACGGTAATACTAATACAGAGTACTATACAGAACATGCCAAAAGGTTTTCGTGCCTGAAACCAACTTATCACCAAAGATATTATAAGCATACATCTTAAAGAGGTCCTGGTCTTCCTTCTTTTGACTTTCTAATGTACTGAATGATTTCACAGGAATCCTATCTACCAAGTGGGATCGCAAAAATAGCCTGTGTAACATCCAGTTCACAGAACAGGCTTCTACATTTCAGAAAGGTCCTTCCTCGGAACATCATTGAGGTAATTTTTAAGCAACCTTTGATCCATGATCATGTTTGGAATCTGCAGAGAAGCTTGCATCTCAACCAGTTGTTTTAGAAAACATACAGAGAAATGAAAAAAAAAGCGTATATGCAGTCAGTACCTTATCACCAAAGAAAATCTTTGAGTTATTGGCAATTGATTCAATGAACCTCAGCTCAAGATATTCAGGGGTAAGCTTAAGTCTATTAGCTTCTGCTTCCTTTAAGACCCTGAACAGGCCAAACCAAATGCAATTAGTTGAAAATGAAAAATGAATAGAATGAATTTAAAGAAGACAAATGGTTATGCTAGCCATGCCTGTAGTAGTTTGCATCTGCCAATGCTTTCTCACGTGCAAGGAACATTTCATTGTCAATCTGCTCCTGCATTTTGGAACTATCTTTCTCCATCAGCTTCTGCTCCATGAGGATCTTGCTCACCTGTGCATTCTTCTCTGCTTCAGATAGCGCAATCTTCTTCTGTGTTTCTGCCTCCTTCTCTGCTACTTTTTGCTTCTCAATGGCGATTAGTGCCTAAGCATAGAAGATATTATAAGCATACACAATTATATCAAGTAATAAACCATAAGTAGATATCAATAAGCATTTTTTTTGGGCAATACTAAAGAAAATATTACAAAGGCCGGGCCTGGTGCAGCGGTAGAGCATACCGCCTGTAGCCAACAGGTCCCGGGTTCGAGCCGCGGTCTCCCCTCATTGCATAGGCGGGGGTAAGGCCTGCCGCTGATACCCTTCCCCAGACCCCGCACAGTGTGGGAGCTCTCAGCACTGGGTACGGCCTTTTACTAAAGAAAATATTACGCTCTTTTCTGTTTGTACATACAACACATATTTTATCTTCAAGCTTCATGAGACCTCAACAATGCCTAATTTAATGATCTGTATTATAATCGTTTGCATAGTTACATGGTCTAATAAAAGATCAGTATATTTGATACGATACCACAGGTAACATGGTTTGCAAGAGTTTGAGAGTGGTTGCAAAACACCATCCACAGAAGGCAAAGGATGGCCAGATACTAATATATTGATACAGTAGGGATCGGTTTCCATAACATACACGATATGGTTGGCATGAGGAAGCATCTTACTGAACATTAACTGAATAGGTATCCTAACATAACTAAAGCAATGTTACGAAGTTCAATACTGAAAGCTACTGCCAAGCACATGTGCATACAACTCTAAAGAGTAAATATCTTCCCAAGCTTGTAAACATTATTTGTGCAAATTTCAACATTTTAAGTAATGGTATCAATAGCACCAGAAGTTGTGCTGTCAATCATGACTCGATAGTTTATCGAGAAGGTAAGCAGTGTACATTAAGTGGTAAACTAATGTTCAAAGTAGTGAGATGAAGTCCATACCTTTGTACGTTCCTCTTCCATTAGCTCAAAGTTTCGTCTGATACTACCCGGGATGTTTGGTTTAGTAACACGAACACTGATTATTTCAATGCCAGGAGCATATCGTGTACAGTCCCTTTGAATAGCTTCTTTCATAGTTTCATCAATCTGACATTTTGGCAGGATAATAACACATAAATGTGAGAACTATGTTGAACAGCTGTACAAGAAAGAAAACAAATGTTTTACTTGACCGATTCACCAACCTGGTCAAACATGTCAATGTAAACTTGCTGCAAACTGTGAGCACTGCAGAATTGGTTTATCTCATGATGAATTTTGTCATATATCCATGTCTTGTCATAATGCACTCCATAATTGAGTAGGGTTTCATGCACAAAATCTTTACGGAGGCGGTTCACAACCTACATGCACGGCAAACGATAAAGCGACAAAGAAGAAGACAACATTTGTAAAACAGTTGTCACGAGAGCAATATTGTACCTCAATCTTGTCAAAGCTGATCATGACACCACCTTTTGTTCCACAAGGGATATCTTTAACCTGGTTTACCATAATGAAAAGCATGAATACATTTCTACAACACTCATATGTTTACCAGGGGAGGAACTACGTTGACGGCCACTGGGGCCATGGCCCTAGTGGTGAACTTTCCAAGTACCCGTTCTGTATTTTCAGGTCCCTAGCTGATTGTAACTTCAAGCTTATACTCACGTATGGAAACTCCATATAGCGGAGGCAATAACTGGTCTGGCTAGAGATCTTATTAGTCTTTACCTCTCCTAATCATTTAATAGATTGATTTCTTATCTGATTTGCTGTTAATCCACAATGTAGACAAGGTCTTTTAATTATTTGTTTATTTTCTTATTGAGATGGCTTCAACTATAAGAGTGAACTGAAATTTTTTTGCATGGAATTCAACTGAAGTATACCATTTTGAAGCAATGAAGTAATGCATGAAAAAGTCACTAACAAACCTCCGACTGATGTTGTGTTTAGCTACTAATTACAATATTGGTAGTTCACTTATAGTAATTATCTTAAGCTAGAGGCCTAGAGCTAGTGGCCCTAGCCTAGTCGTGCCTATTCCAAAGTTCCACCACTGTGTTTACCACAGTGTGTGGCATAACAAGATTTCTCAAATGAACTCAAGAAACAAAGCAATCTTTCAACTGAAGCGTTGAAAACAGAAGTTGTGAACCATACAACATACAAACAGATACAATCAGCAGTTGAACTAAACTACAAGTTTAGTGTAATAAAGGATGACAAAATGAAGGGCAAAGAGCAGGCATTCACTTGCCTGGTCTGTTTGAAGTGTAACTTGTATTGGCTCATAATGAGTGATCCAAGGCAGCTTGAGATGAAACCCTAGTGGAAGAGTAAAAAGAGCATGAACACAATGTTAAACAAAAGAAGTCACAGAACAATACAAGCTAAAAGGGTACCTGGTGGAGTGATTGTTTTCAAAAGAGCACCTCCTCTCCAGTATACCCCAACATGTCCTTCAGGAACTTGATGGAGAATACTTGATGGAACTGAGAGTGAAATCTGCATAATTAACAAAGACTGGATTATTCAATAGGGTTCAGAGGAATGCTTTTATAGTCATTCTACATTCTACTTTGCCTCAATAGAAGAATGCATGCACTTTATAATAGATGATTAAACTCTTCTATCCATCCTGAATTGTGAGTGCACTATAACCAACATTAAGGTGCTATAAAGATGGTATAATTAATGAATTTTCTATCTGGCAATGAAAACAAGTAGCATAATCAAATAAATACTATGAATCAACAATAAACTACATGCAAGGTACATGAAAGACCACTGGGCAAAACGTGTCTTCGTGTATGAACATTATTGTGCTTGTGAACCAGCACAGTTCGCAAGTTGCAGTCCCATAACATGTTAATATACTCTTCAATAAGATTGATACTAATTGTTTAATCTTAATGCAGCTCATTTTTTATCGTTTGACAATAAATGTCAATTCCATAATATCACGGAGTGTAACTTAAAACCATATTTAAATTCTTTGATTGTTTTTAGTTGATACAGAAAGTCCAAGACATTCCACTTCGAGGGGTAGAGAAGTGCAAAAAAACTAAGACCCTGCCAAATAAGAAAAATGATAAATAGACCAATACAGCCCACAGATCCCACTATTTCTATCAAAGTAAGAAATCCCTACAAGGCTGATAAGTACATGATCGGAAATAAAATTGCAACTCCAATGGCGACAATGAGTCAGGAACTCAGGACGGCATGTTTTGAAGAGAGCAAATCAGCAATATGTAAATGAGGTCCCCTAAAATTATAGCAATGTCAGAGGCACAAATATCATCTTGTTCAGCAACTGCAATTCACTACGGTATATGGCAACACAAAAGGCATAAATATCAATCATGTTGGCAACTTTTAGACATTACTCCCTCAATACAAGAAAAGCTCCTCGTTTTAGCCCTGGAACCTGTTACCCACAACTCAAATCGTTTTACGTTTTTTCCTCCCAAATGGACGTGTTGGCCCCTTGCAGCAGTTACTGCTCTTCATTACTCCTTGCTCCCTCCCGAGACAGCAACCCCGTGACTAGCACACACGCTGCCGATTCTTTTCCCGTCGAGATGTTTAATCTTCCCTGCTGGCCACGCCTGCCTTGCTTGCCGCTCGCACCCGGCCTTCCTTGCTGCTGCTCGCCCCGTGCCTTGCTTGCTGCACTCGCCCATGCCATGGAGGCGACCATGAATGATGTCACAATGGAGAAAGCCGCTGCCTCCATATCAACTAAGCAAAAGCCAGCAAATCAGCAAACATCACTCACCTCATCAAGTCAACGGCACGCATCACTGATCCACATTATAACTACTAGAACAGTACCTAAATCTAAGCACAGTGACTGAATCAGCAGCCAATGCACGAAACCTAAACCCCACTAAGCAACAACCTGCCATTAAGTCCCAGTCGCATCACACCAGAACACGCTGAAACCCCGTACCGATCCGCCGACAGGCACTCGCTCGCCCGCGCCAAGCTGTATCGGAATAAATTAGAGTGAGATGAGGGATGGACGAGGGATCTCACCAGGACGAAGCAGATGCCGATGAACGCGACGACGCCGAAGGCGAAGGGGTCGGAACCAGGCGGGGGCTGCGGGCGGCCGCGCGGCTGTTGCTGATGCTGGGAGTGGGCGCGCGGCATCGATGGCGACGGCGACGGCGGCGGCGGCGAGCGGTGCGCCTGCGGCAGGTCGACGACCTCGGACATCGCGAGGCCTGAGGGAGGTGACGACTCGCCGAGGTTGGGTTAGGGTTAGGATCGCTTTGGCCAGAGGAAACGGACAAGGAGGGAGGTCGGCCACCCTGCTAGTCTCGGACGTGGGAAGGACGAAGAATACAGTCACAGTGAGGTTTGGGTCAAGTACCGAATAATTTTTTTTTAAAAAAGAATTACCGGAGCTTTCATTAATCAGAGGCAGATAAAAGGTCCCTCTCTTCTGAGCCTCCCGTATAGAGGAAGGAAGAGATGTCGACGGTTACAAACAGGGATAGAGGCCGAAGCTAATTTTGCACACAGATGAGCCACCGAATTTGCCTCTCCTAGCAAAGCCAACTACAAAACTATTGAACCAACTGCCTAGCTCCTTAAATTCGTGGCAATCGCAGAGAGATCGACCGTATCAGAATTGATAGTGCTCATCAATGACAAATTGTCAAGCTCCAGAAACACCTTCTCAGTTCTCACAGCCCACCTCGTGAGCAATGCGCAGACCATCAATTGCCGCCATAGCCTCAGCATCTGAAACCCATCCGTACCACCTTGACCCGGCTGCTCGGACCAAACCTTGATGATCTCGAATGATAAAGCCTCCGGCCCGATTTGGACTTTATTTTAAAAGCACCATCAGTATTCACCTTGCGCCAGCCAATCTCGGTAATCTCCGGGGCTTGCAAGGTCGCACTGACTTCCTCTCTATTGCCGGTTAATTGCACATCATATCCTTGTCTTTGCAATATGACGCACTGCTAATCGTGCGGATAAACAGGACTTTCCATGGTTCCTTGAATTTCTGCCCGTCCACAAAGCCCACATTCCACATACAGACAGGCCAGCATCTTCAGTACTTAAGAGAGTGAAGATTAGGTAGTTTCTTTCCCAGTAGTTCTTGAGACCAAACAAGTACTGTAACAGCAAGTGCTAGTATCCTCCTAGAAGTTTCGGAAAACCATGAAAATTCAGTTGTAACATCAGTCTGGCCCAAAGAGAAAGAAAACGCAATGGCTCACAAGTTGGAATTGCTTGGGCCTGACCCATTGACGGGAGCAGCAAAATTAGAGCTCTCCTTATTTTGAGTGAATATTGTGATTACAGTGTTCTCTTTCTTCTTTCCTGAGCAGCAAAGTTTATGTCATGCCATTTTCATTGCATTTAAATGAAATATTGTGAATATACACTTCAAACCTTTTACATTTTATACTAATGCCCAGCATACTCCTCTGTTGATTAAATACAAAGTACATGGACATGATGCATAACTTATTGATGCTTTCGGTTCTTACTCTGATTGCATAAATCTAATCTTGTGATATCCAATTAATTTGAGGGCTTTAATCCATATTTGGAGAGAGATATATATTTACAAAATTGAAGTATCTAACATAAACCATACACTACCACAAATAAACACCGTAGCGGCGGGCCAAAACCTGCTATAACGGCGGCTATAGTGGCCTGCCGCTACCCAATCGCAGCTAAAAATAAAAAGCTGTAGCGGCGGGTTCCACAGAATTGAAACCACCCGCCGCTACAGCTAAGCTGTGAAATAAAGAAAAGGCCCACATGGGCCCGCCCCATGCGTCACGCCGTACGCCGAGGCGAAGGCGGCGGATCTGCCGCCCCATGCACGGCGGCCGCGCCGTGCGTCGGAGGCGGCGGATTCGCCGCCCCATGCGCCACGTTGTGCGTCGGAGGAGAGGGAGGCGGCGGATCCGCCGCCCCATGCGCCGCGCCGTGCGCCGGAGGAGGGGAGGCGGCGGATCCGCCTCCCATGCGCCGCGCCGTGGTCCGGAGGAGGGGAGGCGGCGGATCCTCCGCCCCATGCGCCGCGCCATGGTCCGGAGGATGGGGGCGGCGGATCCGAGGCCCCGTGCGCCGCGCGGGAGGGCCGGGGTCGCCCTGCCCGCGCCGGGGAGCGGCCGGCGGCGTCGCCGTGCGGGGAGGGTCGGGGTCGCCCGTCCCGCGCCGAGGAGTGGCCGGTGGCGCCGCCGCGCGGGAGGGCCGGGGTCGCCTTGCGCCGGCGCCCGGGAGAGAGGGGTCCGGTCGGCGATGCGAGAGAGAGAGAGAGAGAGAGAGAGAGAGAGAGAGAGAGAGAGAGAGAGAGAGAGAGGTGGGGACGGCGGTCGGGAAGGGTGGTGGAGTGGGAAGGACCGGTTATTTATATTCCAATGCAGTATAGGGTTTCGGGGAGTATGTGGGCTGGATCGTGATGATGGGCCTTTTGCAGGCCGCCGCTAAAAAATATTTGTAGTGGCGGGCCGTAATGTGGCCCGCCGCTAAAAATCATAGCGATTTTTAACTACGATGCACTTTTACTAGCGCCGTTACGTGTTTTTTCGTCCGCCGCTACGGTAGCGATTTTTAGCAGATGATATCTCGGTAAAAGTGAGACGAAAAAATAAAAGTAACGATATAGTACAAGGGATTGTATATTTTTTGAATGGCAAAAAGGAAAAATGTAGGTATTCCTTTCTTGTCTTCACCACGGTTGATCAACAAGAGTTGGAAATTGAGCATGGTCGCATTTACTTGGGTTTACCTTGTCTTTTTTCTCTCTCTCATGTACTCCCACCATTCTAAATTACATATCATTCTTACATTATCGATTTTTCTCAAATTACATGTCATTCTAACTTCTCAATGCATCTTTTTCACTTTGTAATATAATATTCTCTTTTTCCACTATATCTCTATCTCTCTTTCTCTCCTCATTTTCTGTGCACCCACCTTTTTACTTCTCTTTAATTCTCACGCCCAACTCCAAAATGACATTTAAGGTCATTCTCGGTAGCCTCTTTCAGTTCACGCTTACTAAGTGTGACACGTCGACTTTCTAGTCATGTTCTATGAAATGAAAGTGCATCTTTCTATTTTATTTCGCAGTTTCATAGGCTGAACAAGACATTAAATTGTTGCATAGGTCTACCAATGAGAATTAGTTTTTTTATGACATGAAAGGATGCATTTTTCATTCTCTTTTCATCAACTTGGAAAGAGTGTCACTACCATTTCCATTCTAATGAAAAGCTTCTCTCCTCTTTTATATTAATATCATGTTATGTCACTTTTTTCGCTCATGTATCAACTAATAAATATCAAATGAAAAATCCATGGAGAATGACCTAAAAATGAACGGAGAGAGTGCATATATTAACACTCACATTAATGAATGCATTCATGCATATCCTACCTCTGTAAACGTTTACAAGAGGTTGGACCAGTAGACCTTAAGGTTGAAATATGGCAACCGGAGATAGCAATGTCTCTATAATAATTAAGCAAAAGTGCATCGTAGAGGTTGGATGGGAGACTGAATAAGCGATAAGAAACTAATCAACGGAACTGCACACAACTGCTTTCTTAGGCTAATTCTAGTGCATAATTTGATCTCACGATTTTCAAGTGTTTCACATTATCTTTAGGAATTTAGTTTAATGGATGAAATATACTGTCTTATTACACAATTTCATCTTATGGTTTTATAGATAAGTCATAACATTCGATTGTAGAAAAAAATATAATTTATAACATTAAATTAGCATACAGTTGATACATTGAGATTGATCAAAACTTGAGATAAAATTTTATGTTCATAGTGAAAGTTTCAGTAGAGTTTCATATATGCGAAACGGTGCCAAATAAGCTTCATCCTATGAAATCCATTTGTTCTAGTTCATATTAACTGTTTTGCCATGTTATGATGTGATATCTTATTTAATACTCCATTTGTCCCAAATTACCAGGTTCACTAAACATTACATGAACTTGGATAAAAAATGTCATTGCAGGATGACAAGTAAATTGAGACGGAGGGAGTACTATGTTGTTTCTAAATTATTATAACCATTGACTTTTTTCATTACATTTGAGCATTCGTCTTATTCAAAAAAATTTATGAAATATCGTATATCTCATTGAAATGTGTTCTATCACTAAAGAAAGATCTGAAATATAACCTATAACATTTTATATTTCAATAATTTTTGAATGGTCAAACATAGTCAAACGACGACAGTAATTTGGAGAGTACTAATAAAACTTCCCTGAGACCAGTATTGTGAATTTCTAACGCCTTGTCCCAATGGTCCTTGATAGATTGGTGTAGATGTGTTAGTTTCTTCTCAATTACCTCTTTGAATTTTGATGGACCCTGAACTAGAACAGAGCATCCGTTAACTTGGTGCTTCTTTCAAATTTTAAAATATGTTGGTAGTTAGTTTAATTCTTTGATGTCATATATTAAAAGCTTGGAACGTGTATTACCACGACGGTTAGGTACACACACCCTATAATGGATAAAAAAGGCAGTACATGCGTTGCAAACCGCACATGAACGAGAGAGCGAGATAGACACGCCCGCCGCGATTCGCGTTAGGTTGCAGAAAGCGGCGTACCAACACTTTAGGTAAAATCTCTCGTTAGGTGGCTCCACGGAGTACGCGTTTGTCGTTTGCCGCCATAAACGGTTCCGTTGGTCTTTGGTCCTCCTCCCGCCACCGACGCGAATTCATCCACACACAGAGACAGAGTAGAGTAGTTCTGCCTGCTCATCAACCGACCTGTCCATGTCCAAAGAGTAACAAGAGCAGGAGGGAGTGTTGCTGTTTTCTGAACATTGCACGGCTGCCAGATGCTCCATCGATTATATTACACACTAGTAAATCCTTGTTACCTGTCCATGTTTTTGGCTGGCCGTTGACACCGACACTGACAATGGAGTAACTCTGGCTTGACAGAAATGCACCGAATTTCATGCAACTCTGAATCCAACGAAGCTTCCGGTTGAATTTTTGTTCCAACTGTCTGGTGAGCTATCTTATATATGTTAGTGTAGCCTGCAGGCTGCAGCCATGTATGACTGGAAAGGAAAAGGATCCTAGTTTCATAATGTGTTTGGTTGCCTATTCCACATGGCCACATGACGGTTGGCGCCAAGCTGAGTTGCAAGATTCTTATCTATGCTCAGTACGTGGGACAATCAACCACCGCGGCGCCAGCAGCAAAGAATTGAATAGAAAGCCCGAATTGATGATGTGGACCTAAGACCCAAACAATCTCTCGAATTAAACCACCGACTTATGCTAAATTTACACGGAAATAAATTAAAAAGAAAAAAAATAAATTCTTGTACAAAAAAGGAAAAACTTGAACAGGAAAGACAAATGGTCGTTTTATGAAAGGGACAGCCATCCTACCACCGAATCAACTCATACACACCAGCCTGCATGAAAAGCAGCTCTAGAATTCCAAACTCCAACCAATAATGCCACTACATCTGTTCCGTATCAGGGACGACGATGAGCCACACGGAGTGGGTTGTCGGGTGAGCTGGAACTGTCAAACACAACTCTTCTCTTGTGCAGGTTTCGCTCCAACCAATCCACGTCTAGGTTCCGTTTTTTTTGTTTCCTCATAGTGCGAGGAATGGTAGGATGGCGGCGGCGAGGAAGGTGGCGAGCTGAACGCAGGGAAGCAAACCGGGCGCCGCCGCGGTGTCCAGGCTGCTCATGCCCGTCGGTCCGAGAGTGCCCAACCCGCCGCCGGTGCCGTTGGCCCCCGTGCCGAAACCGGGGCTGAAGGTGCCCGTCGTCGAGCTGCCGGCTGGTGTGGTCCCGACAGAGCTGCATAATCATCAACAGTAGGAAAAAAATATATACTGTCGTCAGTTTATGGGCACTGAAAATAAACGATAACTGATCGGCTTGCGAAAACAGGGTCTTTGTTTTGTTTGTTTCTCATAGGCTGATTTGTGTGATTGAAAAGTTACTTGGTGCTTCATGATTATTGTAATAATCTGCAGAACAATGCTCATGCTGGAACAGATACTCATGACGCACATGCAAAGAAAGGCCTTTTTCGTCTCAATCTTTTCAGGGTAGTCTCAGTAGAAAGAAACTAGGAGGTCCGGAATTCGGATTTCCGACAAGGCCAGAAAAAGAAGGAAGTCACCTGATGCGGAGAAAGCGTGTGTTACATTTCGAATCGGTTTGGCTTGAAGGCAAAGGAAGGGTGACATCACCAGTTGGAGATGTTGCAACGAACTAATTGGTGAGAATTCAGAAGCAACATTATCACCATGCCCCTGTGCGGACATCTATAGGCACCAGTTGCTTGCAAGGTGTTAATTTGCAATGTCGGTGGACCAGGCACAATTCACAGCTGACTATTATATTCCACGGTACACAGGTTAATCTACAACAAGGAAAGTGACAAGGAGAGTACCTGGCACTTGAAGGGAAGGTGCAACCCGAAAAACCTGCAAGATAGAGGCGCGGCAATGAGAATTCATCTCAATCCGGATCGGAGTAAGTGGATGAATTCTTTCTTACTGGGGTCGGTGGTGGAGATGGTGGCGGCGCCGTTGAAGTCGCAGGTGGCGCCCTTGGCCTTGTTGTTCTGGTAGTAGCTGTTGGCGGCCCAGGAGCAGTGTGAGGCGACGGTGTTGGGGTTGTAACAGCCGCCGCCGTCAAGGATGGCGCTGCAGTCCGCGCCGTCCCCGCACGAGAAGTCGATCGCCTTCTGCAGCACCGCCGTCGGCTGGTCCGACCGGCACACGCAGAACTCTGCAATTCACATCTCAATCAACATATATTGAGCCAACAACAAACATAACATTTTTTTTTGAAGAAACAAACATATAACATTAGGAACAAAGAAGAAGAAGAAGAAGAAGACGTACCTGAAGCAACGAGAGTTGATGACACGAGGAGCACCCCCGCCACCATCACCAGCAGCGCCGCCGCCTCCATTGCAGACCAACAAGCTAGAGGAAGAGGAACTACTCTCTTTGCAAGCCTTGTTGGAACGGAGAAGAAGAGCTGGTGGCCGATTCCTTTCAGCTCCCAGCTGGCCGTGCTGTGCCTTATGTGAGCGGGGAGTTCAATCAAGAGCTGTACTTGTGCGTTAGTGGCTACAGCCTTGCTGGTGACGCCGAGGGAGGGAGTGAGTGAGTGAGTAGGCTTCGGGACAAAGGGTGGTTTGCCTTGTACTTGTACCTGCTGTCCTGCTCGCGTCGGTTTCGTCCGGGGAATTTCTCTCTTCTTTACAGCTAGTTTCTTCAAGTTATTTTTTAAAAGAAAAGTGGCAGTTTCATTAAAGAAGTAATAGAGTACATCATAAAAACACCGGACGAAACGAAAAGAAAACACACGAAAACAGACACGAGAAAAAAGGAAAAAGAAACAGAAACTAAACGGCAGCTTTTGCTGATCGCTTGAAGACATTTGGAGAGACAAGCCCGCCGGAGAGGATCCGGCACAAAGACGATGTAGATTAGTGAAAAAACCTCTGTCTAGCCGGGGTCAAATGGGATCAATCTGTGTGCCATATGGAAGAAATTCAAGTTATTACCGTCAGATGCACAGGGTTTGGTGACTGATGGTCGGGCCTTTTACAAATGCTGCACGCTCAACGGTCGGATCCTCGTGGTGGACCAATGAAACCATTAGATCTCATTCATCGATCCTTCTCTTCACTTTCTGCCGCGACGACCATTCTTTCGTTGTTTCTTTTATTGCCCTTTTGTGTCTCGGCTGCTCAAAACTTTAGAATACCAAAAGGAAGTTTGAATCTTGTTTGTATACCTCAGGGACGTATGAACTGTGGTCGCATTCAAATACACGATGCACCGCCCAGACGACCAGTTTAGTCTCAACCAAGCACGTGAAAACCAAGTCAACTTTGTGCCCCAAAACTTTAGTTGGGGTCAGCCGAATTGGCGGAAAAAAACTGACTGCCACCTTGCATTTTGCAGACCTGATGCCCCTGGAGATCGAACGGGGGAAGAAGTGGGCTCAGATGGGTTTTGCCAGCGCACACGTTACCTGCTCGGCTCGGCTTGAATAAAAATCGTAGGTTGCACTGCAGAGCCATCAGAACAAGAGTGAATTGCTTATTTATTCTCGTTCTTAAGCACTACCCCATATTTGTTCCCGTTTTAGGGTCGATGTCTCAAATATGAAACCAAATCCCGTATTTTATTTCCCTTTTTCAGTTATGCTAGTTATAATGGACAGAGTTATCCTCAAGCAACTATCCCTTATTTACCCCTAATTTGAACATACAACATGAGTACTCTTAATTTATCCATTTTTGTGCAAGTGGTACAATTATATTTTAATTGAAGCTGGTTCACCTGCTGCTCCCGCCGGCATGACTGCCCGGGTCGGGGAGCCCCTCGAGGGCTGGGCGGTCTCGATGGGAGTGTCGTGATAGTGTCATGAGCATTAAATTTGCTGACATGGCATGAGAGAGAAGAGAGGGAGTGTCATGGGATGAAAGATGAGTGTCATCACCATGACCCTCCACCGGCACGGTTCTTAAGAATTTCTTCTTGGTAACCGTATGATGACACTCTCCATTGAGATCGGCCTAATGGCCGTCGCTAGGCCCACGATGGGTGCGCACTCGCCTCCTGTGCCCCATGGCGAGGCTGCACGCCGCTCAAGGCCGTGCCCGGCGGCCGGGCTATGCGTGGCAAAGATGGGTCGCCGCACGGGATTGCACGCGGGGGCGACGATCCATTGCTGGGGGCTGCGGCCGGCTGCGAGCATGAGCCTCTGCAAAGCTCGCGAGGGGAGGGGTTGGGGGCACGCAGTTGAGCATCGTCAACCTCTATGGCGCTGTTGACGGAAAATCTTCCTACACACCGTCACGTACACACGCGACTTATCGAGGACCAAACTTTTAGAATGCAGTGAATCACGAGTATCGAGGCGTGCTAGTTTGTTTTCCCGGTAAACCAGCAAAGATAAGATAAAGCGTGTAAAATTCCTGGTCACCAGCCCGAGATAGGACGATGCGTTATGTTAGCCGATAGGGTAAAATAAAAGCAATAAGGACAACTATCGGCTATACGGAAAATTGGCCTAACCGCACTGATCGCCCCGCGCAAAAGACGTAAACAATGCAAAATCGACTAAAAGAAAGTTAAAGCATAACAAAGTAAGTTAGTTGAAAGGAACAACTAATCGTGATCAAAACAATAAATTTATTTTAGTGTTCTTAACCATGTGTTGATATAGATAACCTGGCTCAAATTCTACTCGATCTATAAATTTGGAATCTACCGTACATACGAGTAAAGACAAGAATATGATAAGCAATAAGCTAACACCCCGAAAGAACGGTTAAATCAGAGATAACTAACTACACCCGTAATCTACGGATCGCTGCACCGAGGACATGTCAACTAAGTGTGGTAGAACAGGACACGCCAAACTACCCTTCGCGATCAAGAAACACAAGTATAATCGACCGAAACCAGTCCCGGACACCCAACATGACTAGATCTACCCCTATCTACCGCTTCGCCGAGAACACGTCGACTAAGTGAAGTAGACAAGACTAGTCAAACTGCCTACGGAAAGATATAATCGGTCAAAGTGACTTAACCGTGACTCGGAAGGATCACAACAATTTGACAAAGCTCAATGCAACAACTATAGGTAGCATATGTGCATGTTTAAGGTTTTGCAATAAATCACGGTGTGTTCGATTGAGCTGTGGCTTTTGAAAAAGCAGCTGTGATCTGTGAGCTGCGAAAAAGTCAGCTGTGGTGTGTGGGCTGTAGGAAAGTTAAAAGCCGTTTGGTTGAAATGACCGTGAAAAAGCTGCTGTGAGTTATGAGCTATAAAACAACGTGTTATTCACAGATATACATGTAAATAAAAAAGTAAAACTTAATTTGTTTAAATTTTGCATCCACCAATATAATATAGACTAAATTTTGAAAAAGCTTTTTAAAAATTCCCAAAACCATGGAGATTTTTTTAATAAAATTATGGCGAAATTGCAGAAACCCTCCCGCAAGTCACCCAGAGTTGCAAGGACCCCCTATGCCTTGCAAAGTAGCACTTCGCACCCTACATGCATCCCACGATTTGAGATCGCCTCCTGAGGGTAGTTCATTTGACACGTAGGCTCCCAAGCCTTGCCACGTAAGTGGACCAGGAGTATTAATCTATTGCCGCTGTAACAATGTATTTTTCGATTAAAAAAATAACCGTGAAGCATCGTCTTCCTTGCGGCAATTGGGCCGCAGGGAGGCAATTGACGCCGACATCCTCGCAATGATTCGACCAGGGCTAACAACAATAGCAGCAGCTAGACCCTAGTGGAGATGGAGAAGGACACAAGGGGTCGCAGCCATGTGTCAATTAGGAGAAGGCAATAGCAGGGGATCGATTGGCTGCAAAAGACCAGCAACGCCGGTCGTCGCCTTCCTTGTGGACCGACGAGGGTGGAGGCGAGCGAGAGTGGTGATGGCGATAAAGGTCAGTTGCTGCAGGAAGAATGCCTCGCCTCGTTTATCTACAAGGGAATGCTGCCGAGGACGGCGTCGACGAGGAGTCGGCCAACAACGATGGTGGCTCGCCGAGTTTACTATAGTGTGCAGTTTCAGATTGATAGAATGAAATATGTGCTCTTACAGGTGATACTTTTGTGGAGTTTCACTTTGATTCGTTCTTATTGTCTTACTAGTATGGTATGAATTGGTGGGATAGTGCCTATTTCTGACTGCATACTAAGAAAGAAACTACAAACATGTTACTCAGAGATAAGAAGATTGTTCACACAAAACAAACTGTAATTGATGGTTCTTGTGCAGAATTTGCAGAAACCAACATGTTCAAACATTAAACGTGCTTGCCATCATTCAGGTCTTTGGAACTAAACCAACAAATAGTACCAGAGTAATTTTAAACAAACTTGAGTCCATTACATGAGAATCTCTAAAAAAATTGACATAACATGAATGTTTTCTAATCCCTTCCTCTTCTTTCTTGGAACTTTGTCGTCCTCATATTGAACTGCTCGAGTGTAGGTCCTCCTTCAACTTCGTGGAACATACCAAAGCCTACATCACCTCCCATGAAAACAGGTTGCGGATTTATCAGCTGATGGGGCTGGAATGTTTGAGCCTCATTCTGCATGCTATGTGATTGAGAAGATGCTACTGCCCCTTGATTATTTGGTTCTGATGATCCACATACATCCGCCTATTAACAAGGGCAAACTTAAGTTATGTTTACAAACTGCAGGAAAGTAATTAGGTTATCAAAAAAATAAAACTTACTCTTAGTAGAGCTTTTTTCTGTTCACATCCAGCACTATTGTGTCCCCAGCCGCCACAAAATTTGCATTGTATAGTCTTCTTTTTTGAGATAGCTTCAGGTACATTGGGCTCGCCAGCAGCCTTTCTTCTCTTCTTCTTGGGACGCCCTGGCTTAGGAGTCCACAATGGAGGATCCACATCAGGATATGTTGTTTTCACCCACTGAGTTTGGTCCGGAACAGGAATGATTATATCTTGATACGCTCTAATGTACTTGTCTCTTTTGAAAAAGTCATCAACATAGTCCTCAGGCTTGTGCTTAAATGTTTGAATAGCTGAAACTGCATGGCTACATGGAATACCTGTTATGTCCCATTTTCTACATCCACAAGTTCTCATGTTCAAGTCCACCATAAACTGGTTTGTTCCCATAGCAACTTGCCATATGCCCCTTCCTGCACAAGTTGGTCTACAATATTTTGCTTCTGTTTTCTCTAGCTCAAGTCTCTTCTTGTAGTTTGGTGCAATCTGCCAATTGTCTTGCTCAGCACCAGAACCCTTGATCCCGAAGCTCACCATGATCTTTGTTCTCATGTGCTCTAGCATAGTAACGACTGGCTCTTCCCTTGCTTCTAATATTGAAGAATTATAGGTCTCGCTGATATTGTTGACCACAAGATCAGTCTTCCCTCTAGAAGTGAATGTGTACCTGCACCAGTGCTTTCTAGGTATCTTATTTAAGTACTCCCAAGCTTGACGGCTCCTCAACTTTATAGCCTCCATGGCTATCAGATGATCATGCTCTCTGTACGCATATGCTGCATTCTCGAACTTCTTTTTGAACCACTCCCCTCGATAACCTGCAGCAGCAAAATTGGCGTGTATGTGCCTAATGCAGTACCTATGCTCTGCTGTAGGAAATATATCATCCACCGCACCAAGTAAGCCCTATACAAGTAACAATATAATTGTTAGAACTCACTAGCGAGAACAACAACAGTCAAAATAGGCTGAGATTGTGTTGAAAAAATATAGGCTCAGATAACATGCATACCTTCTGTCTGTCACTCATGATTACCCAGCCACCAAATTCCTCTCCACTTCCAATACAGTCTCTCAGAATTTCACAAAACCAGGTCCAAGAGCGAATATTTTCAGACTCGGCAAGGGCAAATGCAATAGGGAACATATTATTGTTAGCATCTCTACCTGTCGCAGCTAGGATTTGACATCCATTTGGAAGCTTAACATGAGTTCCATCCAGTCCAATAAATGGCCTACAACCATTTTTGAAACCATCTATCTGAGGTCTGAAAGAAATGAAAATTCTTTTAAACCTTGGATTTTTGCCAGCCTCTTTTGGAACATCACACTTCAATACAACCTTGCTCCCGGGATTTGAAGCCAGCAAGGTATGTGCATAATCCTGAATTCTTTTGTACTGTAAATTATGATCCCCTAATATTTTCCTTTGTGCATCCCTTTTTGCTCGGTATGCCTTGTGTTTGCTAATGCCTATTTGAGTATCCCTAAGAACAGTGTCCTTTAAAGCTTTCCATTTCCAATCTTTATCACTTCTAAAGAATTCTTCATACTCATCGCTGACCCATTTGGAATCCATTTGTTTAACGGTGTGACTCCTACCACAAATATGAGCATTCACAAATTTCTTTACTTTGAATGTAGCTTCTCCTGGGAGGCTTGATGCATAGATGTACCAAGGGCAATCTGCACCTAGGCATTTGGCAGAAATCTTCTTACCCTCATTCTTGAGTCTCTTTACCTCCCTTCCTTCACGAATGATTAGATTTTTAAGGGCTTCCCTAAATTGTTTCCCGCAGGTAAACAACATACCAACCTCAATGTGTGGATGCTTCATAGTGCTCTCATCAAAACATATACCATCTAATCCTCTCGATCTGCTGACAAAGGTTGGACCGTCTTCCACATCCCGCTCAGGTGATCTATTGCTATCATTTGGTTCATCTTCCAAATATGTTGCAGTAGGTCCTTTCTCCTTTGTATTATTAGCTTCCCTTTTGGCTCTCATGATACCTCTTTCACTCTCAATAACTTTTGCTTTGTTTTTACTCTTGTCCTGCACTTCCTGAGCTCTCTTAGTAGTTTCTTCTCCCTTCTTTTGACCAGTAGTGTATAATTCATCATCATCATTATCTCCCTCAAAAATAAAATCTGATCTCACATTCAGTTCTTCCTCATCCTCTAGGCAATTGTAACTGTCGGAATCATCATCACTAGAAGTTCTGTTGTCTCCATATTTTGCTGCCTCATTGACCGGCATGTGAGCACAAAGGGTTGATGAAATCTTGGATTGGCTACAAACTGATGGCAACGAACTGGCCTTCAGATGGGGTGATGGCACCATATATATACTGCAAGTCTCCTTACCAATATGATCATCTAGCAATAGTCTACACTGAGTGTCATTATGTACCAACACCAAGCCATTAGGAGCTGCATATCCAGGCTTCAAATAGTAAATATTGTCACTCTTGCAATACCCGTATGGTTCTAGCATGTCTTCTAAATCAAAAAAGTTGATCATATCCCTATCTATGTTAGGAATGGTAGTGCATCGTGAACCATCAAAAGTGGCACCAGTGAACACCTTCAATGAAATGAGAGAGGAATCCATCTGTGAAGTTCGGAATAATTTAGTCCGGATTCATATTATGTTAGAGAGAACTTGTCACTAATTTCATAGCATCCTAACAATGATTCAATGTATAAACATAACTGTTAGCTTGGCATAAAATCCTTCTGACTATACCACAATAATAAACTCTGACATAACTATTGATCTAACCCTATTCATCGATGTCCAGATTTTGATCGTTCTAACTCTTAGTAGTCTGAGATAAGAGAAGCTTGATGAAACTAGGGATGCACAAATCTTACTTGCTTGAACATTGAACAGGACGTGAAAACAAGATCCCAAATAAGGCCTTATACATCTACCTCCTATGAACTATCAATCACGTTGTATTGGCAATCTGATAACAGATTAATACTAACCTCTTGTTGGCTCCTAGCGGATCCTGATTCTTTCTAGCGATCTGCTGAAACAACAGATTTTGCCGTCGCAGATGCTGATCATAGGATTTCGTGGCCTAACTACCACGATCGCCGCCACTATAACTCGTCAATCCCGTGATCGTCGCTCGGTCGCGTCGTGGAGAAAAGATACGCCGCCACTATAACTCGTCAATCCCGTGATCGTCGCTCGATCGCGTCGTGGAGAAAAGATACGACTTTATCCTCTACGTTGGCATATGACCTGGAACGCCTAATCATCTCCTAATGGCTGATGTGTCAACGCAATTTACCCTCAGGAGGCAATTTGAAATCGCATGATGCATGTAGGGTGCGAAGTGCTACTTTGCAAGGCATAGGGGGTCCTTGCAACTCTGGGTGACTTGCGGGAGGGTTCCTGCAATTTCGCC
>JAUNZO010000631.1:0-41776 GCA_031894775.1 Chloris gayana
GCTATTTAACAAAATAGGCTCGTTCCGGATGTAAGTTAATAAAATAGGCCTTCTGAATCTTTTTAATAAAATAGGCTATTTCCAAAATCCTTTTAATAAAATAGGCTTTGAGCTCACTTTTAGTGCCAAATAGGATTACTTTTCCTCTGCTGATCTGGCACACCCGTAAGAAATGACCATTTTGCCCAAGCTTTGAAAGTGACCAGGACAACATTGTCCTCGACCAATTGTGTGGTTCCGAGCCCGTCTTGACCTGGTCGGCACACTGGTCGGGACCGGTCGGTCAAGACCATTCCCTCCCCGCCTCGCTCGGGCTCGGGCGCGGTCACCTTTCCCTCCCCGCCGCGCGGCCGCCGCGGCGGTTGCGCCGACAACACGGAGGCGCCGCCGGCGCGCCGCCAAGGTATGTTCCTCCTCCGCGGCTTCGGATGCTTGCTCCTCCTCCACCCGATTTCAGCCCATCTTCACCATCATCCCCTAATTCCTGCGTGGCCTTTTTCTTTGCTGAACCCTAGGTGAGCGATTGGCCTCGGATTGGGCGCAATTGCTGAAGGAAGGTAAGATTATGACACATTAACTTGCGGTTCATGTTTTTTACCTTTTGTGTTTGGATGCATTTTGCACTGATTTTAGGTTCCCCTTTTACTGTTCTTATGAAGTGTGGCTCAACGACTAGGGATTGGGTTCGGAGAGGATGCTGTTTTGATTTATTTGCACGATGGGTCGGTTGAATTTCTCCTTCGTAAATGAAATTGCATCAAATTATAGTACAAAAGATTGATTTTTGTTTGTGTGTGCGTGGTAATTGAACTAGGTTGTCTCTGTTGTTCATTTTGCTCATCGTCGGTGTGTGAGCACACCTCCAAATGGGGAGCTCGTCAAGGCTCCCTTCGGATAGGATCGAGGAAGGTCGGATTTACTTTAGCTAGCGCGGAAGATCAAACAAGCGAAGAACACGGAGGATTTATCCGGGTTCGGGCCGCAAGTGATGCGTAATACCCTACGTCCCGCTTCTCTGTATTTGTGGTTGTCTATCCCCTTTACAAGAGAGCACCCCCTCCTTTTATAGAGCAAGGAGGAGAGTACTGTACAAGTACCGGGGATACCGGACGCCACGTGGGGGTCCGGTCCTTCCTTGGGAAACGCGACCGGGATCCTGACGGGGATGCGCTACAATCTTCGTTCTTCGGATTCGGGACTCAGAGCATCTTCTCTCCTATTGGTTTCGGGTGCCCCCGTCCCTGTAGTGGCGTGGCTTCCCGAGACGCGGCGCATGGGGAAGGCGCGCGCACGTCCTGTCGGGCTGCAACCGCCGCCACGGGCACTCGAGTGCCGCATTAACTCGGAGTGGTTGGGGCGCCGGAGGAAGTTGCCGGGAAGCTTCCTCCCCAGACGCTCCCGCTCCTCCGGCTTCGTGGGCTTCACCGGGCTTCGTGGGCTTCTTGCCCCGCGGTGCCGCCTTCATTCGTGGGTCGAGCGGCCCACGCGCGGTTAGGGGACCCCCAATCCCCCTACACCGACGACTACTATACGAGGTTTGATCCCGATGATTCGTACGGGCTCTTGGTCACTTGTTTATGCGGTAGATGGTGAAGGTGATGCTTTGGAAAGGTTGTGAAAACTAGCCTTGAGTGGTTTGTAGCAAGTCAAGTGACATTGCGGGAACTTCAAGATGAGCTTGCAAAGAGAGTTTCTTGGAAAGCGAGGGAGGAACCCGTGTTTCGAGGAATTGACAAGGAATTGAATTCAATTGTCACTACCGAGTAACACTTGGGATCTTCATAACTTGATCAATGAACGGTTTTACACAAGAACTCTTGCATTGACGGTTGAATTTGTTGATAAAGCAATAGCCAAGAAACGGCCAAGAAGAGAGCCAAAAGATCATCTACATCGGCCAAGAAGGGGCACTCGCCAAGAAGAGGACACCCAAGGGAGACTCTACATCAACCAACAAGAGGCCACCCAAGAAGAGGGCCCCAAAGGCACCACCTCAACCTCCTCCTCATGCATATGTCAATGCCGATCTACCTTCACCACCACCACCACCACCACCACCACCACCACCACCGATCAATGCTTGCTCCACCACCACCACCACCACTAGCCAATCTTGCTCCACCTTCACCACCACCACCGGCAGCGAGCGATCAATGCTACTCCACCTTCACCACCACCAGCACCATCACCGGCGAGTCAATGCTGCTCCACCTTCACCGACGGCGAGCTGCTGCTCCACCTTCACCACCGGCAGTGCTGCTCCACCTTCACCGGCGAGATGTGCACGATGTATGGTGGAGTGACATTGTTGTAGAGCCTTTGGACTTTGATAATGATGAAATCCTAAAGGTCTGTTGAGGAGGATATGCTTTATGAAAAATTTGGCTTAAGAGAAGAGGATGAGAGGGCTGCAAGGGCTGAGAGGGCTGCTGTTGCAAGGGCAAAATCCAAAAGGGATGGAAAGGCTGCTGCTGCACCAACCTCGATTATACTCGCTGATTTGGAGAAAGAAATGGATGAAGCTGCAGTTCTAGTGGATGATGACATGCCGGATGAACCACCCTTGAATTGTGACGAAAAAAATCCGGATCTCGGTGTGGGCATTCATTACCCCAGACATAGAAGGGTTCGAGAATGGCGGTAAGACAACATGCTATTCGAAGGAATTTGAATTGGATATACAAAAGTCAACCCGATCGGCATATAGAGTTAAGTGCAGTTCTCAAGGATGCACTTGGAAACTTGCGAGGCAAAAAGCAAAATGATGGGACAGTGAGAGTGCAGATCAACATCTGCGAGTACATAAGTGTCATTCAACGAGCAGGGTGTCAAGGATGGCTTCACAAGGTTGGGTAGTCTGAAAGAGTAAGTCTGCTACTTTGAAGAGGAGACCAAGCAACTGGAGCAAATGAATTGAAAGAGCAGATCTGTTGAAGGAATATGGGATTGATATTCCCTACCATACTTGTTTGGCATGGAAGAGAAAGAGCGATGAAGAAGATCTTTGGTACATAGGATGATAGCTTTGATTGGTTGTACGGAGTTCAAGGCACAAATAGACCTAAGTGCACACGGGAGTGTGGTGGAGATTGACACTCGAGATGAAAGGAGATGCCATCCACTTCAAGAGATTTTTTGTTGTCTTGCTCCCTGCGAGTTTGGTTTTTTTCTTGGCTGTAGGCCATATGTGAGCATTGATTCAACCATACTTAATGGGAAATGGCGTGGATGCTTAGCTGCAGACAAATGGTCTAGATGGACACAATTGGATGTTTCCCATTGTATTTGGTTTGTTTGATGCTGAAACCACGAGAAAATTGGACTTGGTTCATGGAGCAGCTCAAGGAATCGTTATGTTCGGGGGTGACCATTCAAATTTGGCCATATCAAGCGATTCAGGGACGAGGGCTTAAAGCTGCTTGTGAAGGATGTTTTCCAAAATGTAGAGCATAGAGAATGCTTTCGACATTTGATGGACAATATGAAAAAGAGGTACAAACGAGACTTTCGGAGAGATGTATCCGAGTTGCTAGGACGTACCTCCACGAGAAACATCAAGCCCATTTGAACCTTGTGCTTGAAATCCAAGCCCGAGGGCTGAAACTTGGTTAAAATCAAACCACCGACTTATATGGACAAGAAGCAAATTCTCCGAACATATCAAGTGTGAACATATCAACAACAACCTGGTTGAATCTTGGAATAGTTGGGTGAAGCCATTGAAGGATCTCCCGGTTGATGCACCGGTCGATGCCATAAAGGATAAAATTATGCAGCTGTTTTACAAGAGGAGGAGAATAGGTGAGAGGCTACTACTAGAAGGAGGCAACAGATTTGGTATCCTTCCTGGCTGTTGTGTACCAATGCAATGCAAGGAGCGAGAGGCTTGAAACATATGAATGTTAAAAGAAGCTCGATAGTGAAGCCCAAGTTACACGGTTGCATGGCGAGTGGGGAAGTAGTGAGGCATGTGGTCAAGTTTCAAGGTCGGCAATGCTCATGCAGGGAATGGCAAGTAAGCGGCAAGCCATGCCCTCATGCCTTGGCATTCATAACCTCATTGAGAAGGCCAAATATGGCTGATTACATATCAAGTATTTCAGCATAGATCATTTCCTTGATGCATATAAATATGTCATACCGGCAATCAACGACAGGAATCAATGGCCGAGAGGTTGACAAAGGATTCCATTTACAGCCACCGGTCCTAAAGGAAAAAACAGGTTAGCGGGGATAAGAAGAACAGGTACAAGTCATGTCTTGAAAAAGGTGGAGGCAAGATCAAGAGGCGAGTCAAAGTGTCACACTTGTGGTGCATTTGGTCACCGATCTCGCAGATGTAAGCTGTCCCTCGGTAGCCCCAAGAAGAGGTATTGCTTTTCCATATTGGTATTGTTTGCTTTTCCATATTGATCTTGTTTGCTTAATATTATCTTTCGCAGAAATAACAAAAAGAAAGTTGGAAGACCAAGGAACTTGGATGAAGATGGTGCTGGTTTTGAAGGTGGAGATGGAGCTGGTTTTGAAGCTAGAGATAGAGGCTGGGCATGGTGCTGATCAAGAGTACATGCCTTGGGTGCGGGTGGAATGTTCACATGTTGCTTGGTTGTGAAGCTTGGAGATGGTGTTGGTTTTGAAGTCGGAGATGGAGGCTGGGCATGGTGCTGATCAAGAGTACATGCCTTGGGTGCGAGTGGAATGTTCACATGGTGCTCCTACCAAGAAGCTCACACCAAGACAGATAAACCATAGGAAACATAGGTTTTTTGGGTAAACAGATCATACTGAACATGACGAGTAAACCATAGGAAACATATATTTTTTGGCTCAAGTTTTCTAGCTAGCCATTGAGGCTCATGGATGCTAGTGTTGTAAACGAGGCTCAAGTTTTTGGCTCAAGTAATATTGCTGGGGAAAAAATAGATAGAAAGTAATATGCTTGTGTACATGGACGGTTTATTAACTAATGTAGAGAGCAAATTGACCTTGCTAAGTTGGTAGCTGCGTACAAACTCGGTGCAAATTGGCCAAATTTAGAGGAAAAAATGGAAAAAAAATTGGCTGTTAGCCCCGGCCCTTGGCCGGGGGCCTCTACTAGAAGGAGCCGACTACTACGGCGAAACTTTCGGCAGCTGTCGACCGCTTACTAGTCTCAAGCCGGTTCGCAGGCAGCCAACTTTCGAAAGCCCACGAGCAAAGCAGCCCACGGAGCAAAGTCGGGAGTACGGGATCATAAGTGTTCGGAATTTCGAAGCCGGAGACGACAGCTCGGTTTTTAACTTGGAGCAACGCCCGCGGAACTAGCGATGTGGTACTAAGCGGGGCGGGTCGGCGCGAGCGCACGCGGAGCGCGGGAGCGGTAGCGCCGTGCTTGGGCCGATTTAGTGCAATTCGGCCCATTTGAAGAATGTGCCTTCACGACCCACTATGGTTTCGAATTTGATTCTTGTTTAAAAATTCAAACTTGGATATAACACGCGAATATTATCCAAATTTGACGTTTTTTGTTTCTACTATTTTCTAAAAATATTCTCTGTCATGTAGTGTCATTTGCATCAGAAATTTGAACTTAAATTATGCAACTATTATATTTTGGAAACTAAAAATGGACAAAAATGGCACTGTTTGGAAACTAAAAATGGAAAAAAAAATTGGCTGTAGCCCCGGCCCTTGGCCGGGGGCCTCTACTAGCGGGAGCCACTACTACGGCGAAACTTTCGGCGGCCGTCGACCGCTTACTAGTCTCAAGCCGGTTCGGCGGCAGCCCACCGGCTGCAGCCCACTTTCGAAGCCCACGAGCAAAGCGGCCCACGAGCAAAGTCGGGAGTGCAAGGATCATAAGTGTTCGGAATTTCGAAACCGGAGACGACGGCTCGGTTTTTAACCTGGGCAACGCCCGCGAGAACTAAGCGATGTGGTACTAAGCGGGGCGGCTGGCGCCGTGCTTGGGCCGATTTAGTGCAATTCGGCCCATTTGAAGAATGTGCCTTCACGACCCATTACAGTTTCTTTCGGTTCTTGTGGAAGACTATGGTTTACGAATTTGATTCTTGTTTAAAAATTCAAACATGGATAAAACACGCAAATATTATCCAAATTTGACGTTTTTTGTTTCTAATATTTTCTAAAAATATTCTCTATCATGTAGTGTCATTTGTATCAGAAATTTGAAGTTAAATTATGCAACTATTTATCAATCAAATGGTGGTGCGTTTTCAACATTTATTGAAGTATTTTTATTTTTCAAACCATGTTGAATTTGACAATAATTTTTGGTTTGTATGCATAACTTATAGAATTACATACATGGGAATTTTGGTTCAATTTTTAAAAACTTTTAGACCCAAATGTGTGCATCCCACCATCAATTTGGGTCTAACATCCATTTCATCTAGGACATAGAGTCCCATTTGAACACATTTTTTTTCATGATCGAAAAAAAAATAATTAAAAATATATTTCTGTTGGAATGCTTATGAAACAATGCCATGCCAAAAATTAGGTGAATAACCATTATATTTTGGAAACTAAAAATGGACAAAATAATTGCAAAATTGGGTTTGTGTTATTTTTTTTTGTATCCGAAAATGTAGGATCCTTTTTGAACTGTTGTCGGGTATACAAACGTATCATATCGGTATCAAACTTCTGCAATTTTGTGGGATTTTTTGAAGTGTTTGAATCCATGTAAATCTTATCAAATTTCAAATTTTGTCTCACCGACTGGTGGGTCGGGGTGGGCGGACATGTGGCACGTTCTCCTCCACGTGGTCGGCGGACACGTGGAGCTGTCTCCACCAAGCGCCGAAGCGGCCGCGTCCCCGCACTACTCGCTCGCTGCGTCGCGGGCCACGTTCACTTCCGAGGCCCACATGTACGTGACTGTGCTAGGTAAGTGGCTTACCGGCTGATTGCCAAGCTACGCGCGGGGCGTAATAAAAGCAGCGAAGCGCCGAGCTCGCCTCGCTTCGGTCTACTTCTCCGGAGTTCGATCTCACCTCGGTTCGCGTGCTCGGCGACGTCCGCCTCCGTTCAGCCCACGTGCCGGAGCAAGCTGCGACATGGTGCCCGTGACGTCGAGCGGATGGCTGGAGAGCTCCAGCAGCTCGGGCACCGCGTCCGGTTCCCGAGCCGAGGAACGCGGCGAATGCGGTGCAAGGCGACGAGTCCTCCGATGGTGGCGCCGGATCCGGTGGTGACGACGGGTTCGATGCCGACTCCGGCGACGAGTTTCCTCAAGGATCGGTAATTTTTTTTCCATTTTTCCCAAAACTTCTCCCCATTTACGTAGATTTATTTGCGGTGGTTTTTGGTAGTTTTAGTGCATAAGTTCTTGCTACATCTAGCTTATTACTTGTTTTCTTCATACCGTTTAGTTTCATTAGGGTTTGCCGCGTTTTTGTTTCCTTTTGGTTACTGGTTAGGTAGATTACAATTTAATTTCGGTTAATTTGGCGATTAGGTGTAGATTAGGGTTTAGTTTAAGGTTAATTTAGGATTGGATTACGGTTTATTAGCTTCGATTTGGTTTGGGGATTAGATGTAGATCTAGGGTTTAGATTATGCTTCATTCATTCCCTGTTTTCTTAAGTTGATGCATTGCTTGATTAATTGCTCATTTCATGAAGGTGTCCTCCATGTTGACGGCGCTGGGTGAACTCTCCGAGGAGAGCTACTGGTCGGGCCTCGATGATTTCACCTCGGGCGGCGCTGCTACCACGGGATGGCGCCGATGAAGAAGGTTGTGCAGAACGGCCCGGACACTGGGCGTTGCTACTATGGATGCCCCTTTCTGGTTTGTTCTATTCTTTCTTCATGCCCTTCATGTTCCTCTATGCCTTGGTCTTAATAATGCAATGCAGCTGATCAATGTTATTTTCTCTTGTAGGACGAAGATGAGCGAGTGCCGGTACAAGGAGTTTGTTGATGAGCCATGGCAACAGCGGGTGCGAGAGGTTGCCCAAGAAGTACTCGGCCATGGCACATCGAAGCACGAGGTCGCTGCATGAGTGTAGGAGGGAGCTGGGCACTGCTAGGCGTCGAGAGGACTGCTTTGCTCGGGCGTGTCGGGGCTGCCAATGCAATGGCCGCGGCCTGTCGCATCTTCTACCAGCGTCGGGCCTCTCGAGGCTTGGATGATGGCTGTGTTTGTGATTGGTGTCGTTCTACTTGCGATGATTGTGAACAGCAAGATGGGAGGGAAGAAGTGAAGGAGTGCAGGAGGCTGGTGCTTTGCATTTTGGTGTTCAGCTAGGCTTTTGCATGCTGCATGCATGGTTGCAAGCCATTGCATGTGGGCATGCATATTTTGCTTTGTTATATAGGGATAGATGCCTGGCTGACTTGGTGACTTGTGGGATTGGGTAGAACTTGGCTTAATTGCCTTTTAATCCCTAAACCCTAAGATGGACATGTAATTAAGTAGGATGAAGCTTTAAGTACTCTAACATGCTTTGATTTCGTGGCTTCTGTGTTCAATTTTATTTTTTCTTGATTTATTTTTTCTGGTCTGGCTTGTTTTGGCGCATGTGACGGCTTGTGTTGGCGCATGGCGTGCAAGCCAGCGCATGAAAGCCAGCCGAGGCGTGCGGGGCGCGCGAGCGCGTGGCAAGCGCGTGGGAACCGGCGCGCGGAAACCAGCCCGGGCGCGCGCGTAGCCCGAGCGAGGGAGCCAAAGTGGTCATTTGATGTTTGTGGGGAACATGGGCAAATTAGGCTTTTCCCTGTGCTTTGTGACATCTCGGCGAGGCCTATTTGGCACTAAAGTGAGCTCAAAGCCTATTTTATTAAGAAGGTTTTGGGAAGAGCCTATTTTATTAAGAAGATTCGGGAGGGGCCTATTTTATTAACTTGCATCCGGGAGGAGCCTATTTTGTTAAATTTGCCGTGGGCAACGGGTTCGTCTACCTTTGTCGGCAAAGTCACGGCTGTACCCTTTGTTGCTAAATCCACACCGTCCAGCCCATCGTGCGGCTCCACTCTTGTGGTCGTTTAACTATGACTCAACAAGGATTCATTTAACCACAACCTACAAAAATCAAATTACTCAACCTACTCATGCTCATTTTATTCTCCTCCTACCTCGTCCCTGCCCTCGTCCTCCTCCTCATCCTTGTCCAGACGATGTCTACGTCGACAGAGTGTTGGGATTCGAGGCCCCGCTGCCGGTACTCGTCTCGCTTCGCTTGACGCTCGTGGGTCGAGTCTCCTTGGCCAGCCGGCGTTCAAGTGCCACCGCCTTGGCCTTCTTACGAGCTTTGCTCGCCTCTTGCTGCTGCAGGTTTCGGGCGTGGTTCACCGCGTGCACGCCGCGTCTTCAGACGACCTCAAGTGTAACGGCCGGATCCACCGGGTCCATTTGATCTGAAAGATCGAAAAAGATGAACATGAAGCGAGGAAGACAAAGACAACGCGAGTGAAGGGCGCGAGAAATAAGAAAGGCGCGATAACTTACCGGCGGGTGCCCCTGGTGCGGCCTCATCGGCACGCAGGCGACGATCCACGCCGGAGCGTTGGGCCTAAGCTGCGGCCCTCACTCTCTTCGCCGCCTCCTCGTCGGACGATAGCGCCGACGCCATCACCGTGTCGCCGATGACCCGGTCATTGGTTCCTACCCTCCACATGGGGAGGGTGCGGGCCATTTGGGGCATAAGCCGGCGGCGGTGGTACTCGACCACCGCCGCGGCAACGTTCACGTCGTGGTCTCTTAGCTATTGGATCGCCTAGCGCGTCTCGTCGATCCCCGTGCTCCACGACGAGCCGGCGCCCCAACTCCACGGGGCCGACTTCTTGGCGATCAAGTTCTCGGTGAACTCCGGGAACGGGCGCACGAGGCAATTCCGGAGGTAGAACCACCTCTGGTGCCACCCTTGTTTGCTCGTGGGGAGCACCCCCGGGTAGCCTTCGCACAACGCCGCGAACGTGGCGATCTACTGCATGCCACTCGAGGTTGAGGTGGTGGAGCTCCACCTCATATAGGTGAACAACATGCCTTGAAAGAAGTCGTTGCTCGGGCTCCCTATGCTTTGCGCTCGTGGAAGGGGATGGAGGAGACGATGTAGCCGGGCGGTGGCGTAGGACGATCTGCCGGTTGCCTCCGGCAACGGCCCCTCCTGGCCCTCCTCCGTGAAGGGGCACGGGACGCCCGCCTCCACCGGGGCATCGAGCTCCTTTCGACGGATGTTGGAGAGGGACCACATCGCCATGACTCATGGTGGTGGGAAGGCCGTGGCGAGAATAGGCTGCGGCAAGAAGAGCCAAAAGACGAACAAGCGAGGGGACGAAGGGGCTCGATGAACAAGAGCGGTGGAAAGAAAGTGGAATCGATAAGCCCCGCCCGGCGTCGCGTTAAATAGGCACCGAGCCTCGGGAGGCGGGGGACGGCTGGCCGGGTCATGGGACCCCCACTATCGCGAAGAATCCAAAGCCTTAACCCCCTCACCTACGAAACGAGCGGCGGATTTTTACCATGGTGTCCGTAAACCGTGCGGCGGAGAAATCGGGGCCCTCCACGTGTCACCACCTCGTCGCCTAACCGTCTCCCACGACTCACACGCCGTGGTCAAAACGGCTCCGCTCCTACCGCCGGGCCCCGTGCCCACGACGCCATCATTGCGTCCCGAATAATGTGGCGAAGCGTCTAGTCGCATGCAGCGGGTCCCACCACAACAAGCGCACGCAAGGTAAATATGCTCCCACCCCTCCTTCCTCGAGAATCGGGCAACAAATAAGTAAGCGTTTCGAATCCTCCGTTGGTCTTTTTCTTCTTTTCCTCCTTTTTCCCTATCTTTGCCTCGTAGAAAACGAGAACTAGGGAATAAGGCATGTCGGCGACATCTCGACCCTCGACGAGTTCGATGCCGAAAGGTCGACCCGGGCGAAGCAATGGCCGAAGGAAAAACGCGATTCGCACGACCCCGGATAAGCCGGGATAAGAGGCCAAAAGCTGCCTCGACGGCCCGGCCCAACCAAGGTTCGAAGGTGCGCCCGGCACGAAGGGTTCAACGGTCGCCTTGCGCATCAAAACGAGCGAGGGGCACACTGGCGGCCAAAATCCTAACGGTCCAACGATCGAGGGCACCGCGTAGTTGTGTTTGAGTCCTAGTCCTCCTCTTCGGTCGGGATCTCCACGTGGAGAGGCAACGAGCCGTCAAAATCCATCGAACGATCTAGATACCCGGTTGAGGGGGACGAAAGGGATTAATGAGGTCGTCCCCTAGCGGGCCCTGATGGGATCTCTTCGACGAGAAATCTAGGCTTCACTCAACAAACCCGTTAATTAGCTCGCTGGGCACCACCTCTCGGCCTTCGGGGCAAGGTGTGGAGCGGCCCTACCCTCTATTTCACGAACAAAATACGGACGGGGAAGCGGAAAAAGACAAACAATTCCCGAACGAATTCATCGCACCAACCGAGGACCCGGGAGCGGCATTGCACAATGAGAACCGACGACGGGGTTGAATGGACATATTTTCGGTCAAAACACGGGTCTACGACTTGCATTACGGCTAGGGGCTACACCCGTTGGGTGCGCTCGCGCGCACCCGACGGATTGGAAATGCAAGCCAACACACCTCGAGGTCGAACGCTAAGAACACCAAGGACCCCCAGACCGAGTGGACAACTCGATCGAGGGCTCGGGGGCTGCTGTCGGGTGTCTATATTAATGGTGCCACGTGGCACGGCTAATAGCTCGCTAATCACAAAAATCAAACGAGGCCGAGCGAGAGGCTGGCACAAGGCCCATAAGCGGCCCGAGAGAATCAAAGATAGGTCCGCCACAAGACGGACGGGAAAAGTCGAGCCGACCTCGCTTTGCTCGACCCCCGTCGAGCAAGGTCGAGAGGTCCCGCCTCGCTACGCAGGGGTCGAGGGAATCGAGGCTCGAACGACCCGGGGACAAAATCCAAGCTCCATTTTTTCCATAGTACTTCCAATATCGGTCAAAAAGGCACGCACGAACCGTGGCAACGGTACCAGCCTCACCTCATTACTCGGCCAAATGTCATAAACGGGGACCCTATCCTAACGGCATCCAATCCCACCGGACCCCCTGTCCGGAAACACGGCAATCGGACGCGGCTCGGTGACGCGTCAGCGGATGAAATCGGAAAGGGGATCCCAAATGCTGTCTCATTTATGGGCATGGATCCGATCCAAGGACATACGACCAATCACTACGCGACAAGGGACCAAAACGATCGATAGGGATTTACCCTACCCTCACTCCGCCACGACCCCATCTGCGCCTCGTTAGACCGGCGAGGCTCGGGAGTCGAGCGGGGCATAACATCCGGCGATACTCGTCACTATCATAATGTCATTGGGAATACACAAGGCTACGGTGGGCGAATGCCCCATCCTCGAGCCACCCTATGGAACACCATCATGACCCAATGGAATAGAGAACAACTAGGGCAAAATACCAATGCGGCCGTGCCGGGCGGAGCAACAACACCAAACGAGTCAAGCGGGCGGCGAGGCTGTGCGGGCTACGAGACGGACGAGACCCACCCGAGAGCCACTCGACGGAATACGGGAGCATCTTCCTTTTCTCTCTCTCCCCCCTCTCTCTTGTGTACAAGGGTCGACCTCTAAAGATATAAAAGGGGGGGCCTTCTTCTTCCTTAGACAAGTTTTGACTCTCTCCCTCTTACGACATTAAGATTTGGAGCTTTTTCCTCTCTCGCCACTATTGTACATACAGTGAGAAACACGAACGAGGCCTCAAACTGGACGTAGGGATTCTTCCCGAGCCGGTATACATCGTTGTGTCCCCATTTGTGTGAGCCTATCATGAACCATCCAACCTTAAACACGCGATCCCTGTACGAACTAGAAATTCACTAGGCTGGTGTTGATTCGGAACACCGGACAACGGACACATGGCAAACTTCCGGATTCCTGTAGTGGCGTGATTCTATCTATCTTATGTCAAATAGAGTCAAATAATTAGAAAAAACAAAGTCGACATTTTGAACTAGTTAGTTTTCTAACCCGGAGGATTACCTGCAACCATGCATGAATTGGGCTAAGCTAAAAAAAAAGACTATTTTGAAAATTAGTCAATTCAATGCTTCATATACATCTAGAAAACCGTATGATTTGAAATCCCCAACTAAAAAAATAAAATCACTATTATATATATATAGAATGAACCATATAGAGGAAACTTTCCTATCCCTAAGAAAAAGATGACCTCTTCTTGGCCCTTTTCGTTTCTGTCCTCTAAAATTTAGCACTTGTCACATCAAAGAGAATCTTACTATTTATGAATATTTCAATCAATTTAATGACAAAACCCTTGTGACAGATTGGTGCTAATTTTCAAGATGAATCTAATGAGCTTAATTAATCTATGTTTTGCTAAAGTGATGCTACGGTAATCGTGCGGGCGTACGTACTTTCGTATGTCCTAATTTACCCCTGTCCTCTTCTTCCTTAAAGAGATAGCATCCCTCTCATTTTTCATTGAGCTGCATCTCCTTTCGCTGGCAACCAAGGCGCAACGGCTGCCACTTGCACTAGCTTAGGCTGGGTCCGCCGTCACCGGCACTGCCGTCCGTGCCGGCGACCAAGTCGAAGTGGTCGCCACCTGTGCCGGCCCTAGGCCGGCGACCAAGGCGGAGCTGCCGCCACTTCCACCGGCCCGGGCCGGCGACCAAGGCCGGAGCCGCCGCCACTTGCACCAACCCGAGGTCGGCTCCAGCTGTCGCCTGCCCGCCGTCGCTTTCGCCCGCTAGGTCGGGGTCACCGCGTCTCGCCACCGCCTCCCACGCGCTCGGACCCCGAGACCGGGACAATGGCAATGTCGTATGTGGAAGGACAGGGCACCCCATCTTACCCGACGAGTGTTACTGAAAGTTGCCTAGAGGGGGAGGGGGGGGGGGTGAATAGGCAATACAAAATAATTCCTGAAAAACACAACACTAAACAAGCGATCAAACCGAGAAAGCACGGAACTTTCGTTACACACGGAACTTCCGTCAGCGACGGAAGTTACGTGATGGTGATGGAACTTCCGTTCCTCCTAGGGAAGACAAAGAAACTAAAGAGATGAGATCGAGATCTCACAAATGTGGTTGAATACAATCCTTCCTTGATCGATGACAAGTGTTCCACTGCGAGGAAAAGTAGATCCACACACCACACACGTAGATCGGCCACAAGCTTTCTCAAGAGGAACAAGAACAAGGAAACACAAACAAGAACAACACAAAGGAGACTCAAGATTTGTTGACCGAAGTTTGGACCCCTCACAAAGAGGTTCCTACGTCTCCGTTGAGGAGCTCACAAAGAGCCGGGTTTCTTTCAATCCTAATCCTCCCAAGTAACCACAAAGGTCAAACTTGGTTTCCTTCTTCTTCTTGCTTGATTCCTTTCCTTTCGGAGGCGAATCACAACCTTCACAAACTTCCCTAGACTCACCACAATCTTGGGAGCTCTAGGGTGACACCTAGCCAATCTAGGAGAACAAATCTCCAAGAGTAACAAGTGAAGTAGGGTTTGCTTGCTAAGGGAAGATGTGCTCAAGGTTGGGATGATGCTTCTCAAGCTTGGATTTGGTTTGGGGCTCCCACAAATGGATTTAGATCACAAGGAAGATGAGAGAGAGATGAGAGCAAGTGCTTGAGTGAGATGGGAGTGTTCAAAAAGCACCAGACACCTTTGCTCACGGGTTGGTCAAAGCTATATATAGGAAGAGGTCAAAAAGAGCGGTTGGGAAGTGTGAAAAGGTGGTTTGACGGAACTTACGTGACACTCACGGAACTTCACGTGAGTTTTGACCTAGGGCAAGAACAACTTGGACGGAACATGAAAGTTCCGTCCTATACTCTCTGGAAACAAGCGACGGAACTTCCGTGGAGACTTAGCCGCTCTCAACTTCCAAGGATGGAACTTGCAAGTTCCGTCCGCACTCTCTGGAAACGCAAAGGAGTGGACGGAAGTTCCGTGAGGGTCACGGAACTTCCGTGAGATCTGGTTTTTGTAGGTTTGCTTCTTTTGAACTTTTGGTGTTTTGATTCGATCCAAGCTTGTATATGAAACAATGAGCACATATTCCCTGCAAGTAAGACTAATTCACCCCTCTTTATAGTTTTGGCATATCTAGACTCAAAGAGATAAAAAAACTAAGAGAAGCGCTTTTGAGTCCATCTTTTAACTTTGAGTATGAGGGACTATCAATCTCATAAAGTGGGTTAGTCAACTTTGATATCCTGCACATTAGCTCAATTTACGCATTAGTCGCTTTAATTGTTTGTCATTTATCATCAAAACCCACTAGGGGGCCTAGTTGCATCTTCCGTTACTACGGCGAGATTATGCTTTGAGCTTGGCTAGCAAAGTAGCAATGGAGATGGTGTGACCGGTCAATTTCATTGCCTATCGGAAGGAAGAGGACATGGGTAAAATGGGTCGTACGGAAGTACGTATGTCCTGCACTGGGTCAAAAACAACCCGAAACGTACACAATAACATATTTTCAACATTCAACAAAGTTTAATGGCACCGACTAAATTTTCAAAAATTTAATGGCAGATTTCCAACTCGTGAAAATTATAATAGCATGGTTTCATTTTACCCATAAGAAAAGGATGGAAAAAGAAAGGACTAAATGGCCCTCATATGTATCACCTCTGAATTTTGATTTGCGATTCGAGTTATCCCCCAATCCGCCCTCATAAAAGAAAAAACTAGATCGACTTCCCTTCCATTCTGTTTTCTTATGAGGGCGGCCCCACTACAGACTACCCGTGCGTTCCATATTTTGAATTTTGATACAATTTAACCAAAATTCATATTTTCTTATCAAACTTTTTAGATTTTGAAATTTTAAAGTATTATTGTAATGTCTCATGTCAAAATTGTGCTGCAATCACAATGCCAACATCAAAACTATGGTAAAATTGCAAAAGGGTAATTCTGTCTTTGTGCAATAAAGTTAACACCATCCAACTCCTAAACGGACTTGTGGGAACAATGAGGTTCGGATTCAAATACCTATCATAAAATTGCAAATCTAGAAATCGATGGTGAGAACACAAGCTGGACATTGAAACGATGGTTGTTAGGCAATTGACCCATCGTAGAATAGCATCTCCACAAGAAGAGGATGTAGCGGCTACCGCCACGGAAGGAGCAATGAAACCCACCCGAGATGGAGGAGAACGAAATGGGCCGTTCCAGAACCAGTGATATATGTGATCTACTAAATATATATTAGGTTATACATCATCTTTACATGTTTTGAATTGCATATATACTACATAATTTTTAATGTATCTTTTTAAATAATATACTTATACTATTTTATTTGAAACCTTTCCTTGTCGATTATACTATTTAAGTAGAAGTATTCATGAGGACGTGACGACATTATAACTATCAGGATCCTAGCTGGAGATGCCAGGCTTCATGAAAAAAATCATTAATTTATTTGAACACCATATGAATCTTCTCTAAATGCTTCTAGAACAACAATTTATTACAATTTATTTTAATATGTTGGTTTCAACTCTATATTATATTGTTCTCTGTCTTGAATTGAACGATTTATTATATAATTTTGTAATGTATTTGTTTAAATATTATAGGTATATAGAACTGTTCTGTAAACCATAATATCTCGTAAGAAGTATTCTCGCGCAGTTATAGAATGTATCTTAGCATCTACGCAAAGGGTGGATTGTTCAAGGAAGTTAAATAAACTTTTCCCTTGTTTTAAAAATGTTGGCTTAGGATATTGCATCATTATGATTGTTTTGGATTGAACAATATACATATTTTTTTTATATTTGTTTAAATAACATACCAAGTTTTCTCAACCGTAATATTTGCTTTAGAAGAATTGTCCCGTGCCGCATTAGTACTAGTACTAGTCCAAAGTCGCTCAACCACGTTCACGGGTTGCCTTACAAAGGGCAGCTGTACAAGTGCCGAATCACAAGTGACCATCACAAACTAGGTGGTGGTGGTGTGCATTAGGAAGCTCACGAACTAGCCTTGGTATATCTCCGATTTGTGCCTAGTTCAACGTTTTTATACGCACATCCTTTGGATATAGCTGACCAAGTGGGCCTAGCTAAAAGGGCCTCTCTAGGCCCGGTCTGTTTAGCCCGGCCCGAGCACGGCCCATGCCCGTTGGTAACGGGCCGTGCCGGCCCGCAGCCCGTTGAGGGCCGTGCTTGGGCCTAGGCGCAGGCCCGTCGGGCTGGCACGACACGGCCCGTTTAGCTATTGGCCCATTTAGCCCGTTATTCGGGCCGTGCTTCACGGGACGGCACGGTCCGTTTGGTCCGTTTATATTTAAAAATAATTAAAATCAGCAGAAAATTATTTTTTTTAATCTTGGATCGGCCCGGCACGGCCCGGCCCGTTTAGCCTGTTTAAAATGAGTCGTGCCGTGCTTGGGCTTCGGTGTAGGCCCGTCGTGCCGGCCCGGCATGGCCCGTTTATTAGAAGGGCCGTGCCGACCCGTTAAGAAAACGGCCCGGCTCGTCACGGGCCCGTGCCGTGCCGTGCCGGCCCAGCCCGGCCCGTTGGCCAGCTATACCTTTGGAACGGAGAATTAGGAAGCTGTACTATATTTCACGGAGCACTCAGGTGTCAAGCACGACAGTCCGCCATCGCTCTACAGCTGCCAGAACTGCTGCTCAGTTGCAAGTAGCACCGCAAAGCGCATACGGGTTCGGTTTCCATGGCGCGAGCATCTTCACACTTCTTGCAATGGCTGTTGGCAATTAGTTACTACCAACCACGCCCGGGTTTATTGCCAGTTATAATCTCCCCAAGGATCAAGGGAATTGACATTGCGACGCCTAAGGAAGAATATGCCCATTGTATCAGGCACGATTGAAGCGAAGGTATTTTTTTTAATCGTCTCGTATCACAACAGATGCATAAATAACCAAGGCGTGCTGATTAAACTGTACAGTGGAGGCACCCGAGTAAAACTCCAACCAGATTGATCTCAGCGTCTTAGGAATTTAACATCGATTGTCAACCACATCCGACAGGCACGTTGCTCCAGCTACGGTAATACTAATACAGAGTACTATACAGAACATGCCAAAAGGTTTTCGTGCCTGAAACCAACTTATCACCAAAGATATTATAAGCATACATCTTAAAGAGGTCCTGGTCTTCCTTCTTTTGACTTTCTAATGTACTGAATGATTTCACAGGAATCCTATCTACCAAGTGGGATCGCAAAAATTGCCTGTGTAACATCCAGTTCACAGAACAGGCTTCTACATTTCAGAAAGGTCCTTCCTCGGAACACCGTTGAGGTAATTTTTAAGCAACCTTTGATCCATGATCATGTTTGGAATCTGCAGAGAAGCTTGCATCTCAACCAGTTGTTTTAGAAAACATACAGAGAAATGAAAAAAAGCGTATATGCAGTCAGTACCTTATCACCAAAGAAAATCTTTGAGTTATTGGCAATTGATTCAATGAACCTCAGCTCAAGATATTCAGGGGTAAGCTTAAGTCTATTAGCTTCTGCTTCCTTTAAGACCCTGAACAGGCCAAACCAAATGCAATTAGTTGAAAATGAAAAATGAATAGAATGAATTTAAAGAAGACAAATGGTTATGCTAGCCATGCCTGTAGTAGTTTGCATCTGCCAATGCTTTCTCACGTGCAAGGAACATTTCATTGTCAATCTGCTCCTGCATTTTGGAACTATCTTTCTCCATCAGCTTCTGCTCCATGAGGATCTTGCTCACCTGTGCATTCTTCTCTGCTTCAGATAGCGCAATCTTCTTCTGTGTTTCTGCCTCCTTCTCTGCTACTTTTTGCTTCTCAATGGCGATTAGTGCCTAAGCATAGAAGATATTATAAGCATACACAATTATATCAAGTAATAAACCGTAAGTAGATATCAATAAGCATTTTTTTTTTTATTACGAAGGCCGGGCCTGGTGCAGCGGTAGAGCATACCGCCTGTAGCCAACAGGTCCCGGGTTCGAGCCGCGGTCTCCCCGCATTGCATAGGCGGGGTAAGGCCTGCCGCTGATACCCTTCCCCAGACCCCGCACAGTGTGGGAGCTCTCAGCACTGGGTACGGCCTTTTACTAAAGAAAATATTACGCTCTTTTCTGTTTGTACATACAACACATATTTTATCTTCAAGCTTCATGAGACCTCAACAATGCCTAATTTAATGATCTGTATTATAATCGTTTGCATAGTTACATGGTCTAATAAAAGATCAGTATATTTGATACGATACCACAGGTAACATGGTTTGCAAGAGTTTGAGAGTGGTTGCAGAACACCATCCACAGAAGGCAAAGGATGGACAGATACTAATATATTGATACAGTAGGGATCGGTTTCCATAACATACATGATATGGTTGGCATGAGGAAGCATCTTACTGAACATTAACTGAATAGGTATCCTAACATAACTAAAACAATGTTACAAAGTTCAATACTGAAAGCTACTGCCAAGCACATGTGCATACAACTCTAAAGAGTAAATATCTTCCCAAGCTTGTAAACATTATTTGTGCAAATTTCAACATTTTAAGTAATGGTATCAATAGCACCAGAAGTTGTGCTGTCAATCATGACTCGATAGTTTATCGAGAAGGTAAGCAGTGTACATTAAGTGGTAAACTAATGTTCAAAGTAGTGAGATGAAGTCCATACCTTTGTACGTTCCTCTTCCATTAGCTCAAAGTTTCGTCTGATACTACCCGGGATGTTTGGTTTAGTAACACGAACACTGATTATTTCAATGCCAGGAGCATATCGTGTACAGTCCCTTTGAATAGCTTCTTTCATAGTTTCATCAATCTGACATTTTGGCAGGACAATAACCCATAAATGTGAGAACTATGTTGAACAACTGTACAAGAAAGAAAACAGATGTTTTACTTGACCGATTCACCGACCTGGTCAAACATGTCAATGTAAACTTGCTGCAAACTGTGAGCACTGCAGAATTGGTTTATCTCATGATGAATTTTGTCATATATCCATGTCTTGTCATAATGCACTCCATAATTGAGTAGGGTTTCATGCACAAAATCTTTACGGAGGCGGTTCACAACCTACATGCACGGCAAACGATAAAGCGACAAAGAAGAAGACAACATTTGTAAAACAGTTGTCACGAGAGCAATATTGTACCTCAATCTTGTCAAAGCTGATCATGACACCACCTTTTGTTCCACAAGGGATATCTTTAACCTGGTTTACCATACAAAGCATGAATACATTTCTACAACACTCATATGTTTACCAGGGGAGGAACTACGTTGAGGGCCACTGGGGCCATGGCCCTAGTGGTGAACTTTCCAAGTACCCGTTCTGTATTTTCAGGTCCCTAGCTGATTGTAACTTCAAGCTTATACTCACGTACGGAAACTCCATATAGCGGAGGCAATAACTGGTCTGGCTAAAGATCTTATTAGTCTTTACCTCTCCTAATCATTTAATAGATTGATTTCTTATCTGATTGGCTGTTAATCCACAATGTAGACAAAGTCTTTTAATTATTTGTTTATTTTCTTATTGAGATGGCTTCAACTATAAGAGTGAACTGAAATTTTTTTGCATGGAACTCAACTGAAGTATACCATTTTGAAGCAATGAAGTAATGCATGAAAAAGTCACTAACAAACCTCCGACTGATGTTGTGTTTAGCTACTAATTACAATATTGGTAGTTCACTTATAGTAATTATCTTAAGCTAGAGGCCTAGAGCTAGTGGCCCTAGCCTAGTCGTGCCTATTCCAAAGTTCCACCACTGTGTTTACCACAGTGTGGCATAACAATATTTCTCACATGAACTCAAGAAACAAAGCAATCTTTCAACTGAGAGTCGAAAACAGAAGTTGTGAACCATACAAACAGATACAATCAGCAGTTGAACTAAACTACAAGTTTAGTGTAATAAAGGATGACAAAATGAAGGGCAAAGAGCAGGCATTCACTTGCCTGGTCTGTTTGAAGTGTAACTTGTATTGGCTCATAATGAGTGATCCAAGGTAGCTTGAGATGAAACCCTAGTGGAAGAGTAAAAAGAGCATGAATACAATGTTAAACAAAAGAAGTCACAGAACAATACAAGCTAAAAGGGTACCTGGTGGAGTGATTGTTTTCAAAAGAGCACCTCCTCTCCAGTATACCCCAACATGTCCTTCAGGAACTTGATGGAGAATACTTGATGGAACTGAGAGTGAAATCTGCATAATTAACAAAGACTGGATTATTCAATAGGGTTCAGAGGAATGCTTTTATAGTCATTCTACATTCTACTTTGCTTCAATAGAAGAATGCATGCACTTTACACTAGATGATTAAACTCTTCTATCCATCCTGAATTGTGAGTGCACTATAACCAACATTAAGGTGCTATAAAGATGGTATAATTAATGAATTTTCTATCTGGCAATGAAAACAAGTAGCATAATCAAATAAATACTATGAACCAACAATAAACTGCATGCAAGGTACATGAAAGACCACTGGGCAAAACGTGTCTTGGTGTATGAACATTATTGTGCTTGTGAACCAGCACAGTTCGCAAGTTGCAGTCCAATAACATCTTAATATACTCTTCAATAAGATTGATACTAATTGTTTAATTTTAATGCAGCTCATTTTTTATCGTTTGACAATAAATGTCAATTCCATAATATCATGGAGTGTAACTTAAAACCATATTTTAACTCTTTAATTGTTCTTAGTTGATACAGAAAGTCCAAGACATTCCACTTCAAGGGGTAAAGAAGTGCAAAAAAACTAAGACCCTGCCAAATAAGAAAAGTGATAAATAGACCAAAACAGCCCACAGATCCAACTATTTCTATCAAAGTAAGAAATCCCTACAAGGCTGATAAGTACATGATCGGAAATAAAGTTGCAATTCCAATGGCGATAATGAGTCAGGAACTCAGGACGGCATGTTTTGAAGAGAGGAAATCAGCAATATGTAAATGAGGTCCCCTAAAATTATAGCAATGTCAGAGGCACAAATATCATCTTGTTCAGCAACTGCAATTCACTACGGTGGCAACACAAAAGGCATAAATATCAATCGTGTTGGCAACTTTTAGACATTACTCCCTCAATACAAGAAAAGCTCTTCGTTATAGCCCTGGAACTTGTTACCCACAACTCAAATCGTTTAACATTTTTTCCTCCCAAATGGACGTGTTTGCCCCTTGCAGCAGTTACTGCTCTTCATTACTCCTTGCTCCCTCCCGAGACAGCAACCCCGTGACTAGCACACACGCTGCCGATTCTTTCCCTGTCGAGATGTTTAATCTTCCCCGCTGGCCACGCCTGCCTTGCTTGCCGCTCGCACCCGGCCTTCCTTGCTGCTGCTCGCCCCGTGCCTTGCTTGCTGCACTCGCCCATGCCATGGAGGCGAGGCGACCATGAATGATGTCACAATGGAGAAAGCCGCTGCCTCCATATCAACTAAGCAAAAGCCAGCAAATCAGCAAACATCACTCACCCCATCAAGTCAACGGCACGCATCACTGATCCACATTATAACTACTAGAACAGTACCTAAACCTAAGCACAGTGACTGAATCAGCAGCCAATGCACGAAACCTAAACCCCACTAAGGAACAACCTGCCATTAAGTCCCAGTTGCATCACACCAGAACACGCTGAAACCCCGTACCGATCCGCCGACAGGCACTCGCTCGCCCGCGCCAAGCTGTATCGGAATAAATTAGAGTGAGATGAGGGATGGACGAGGGATCTCACCAGGACGAAGCAGATGCCGATGAACGCGACGACGCCGAAGGCGAAGGGGTCAGAACCAGGCGGGGGCTGCGGGCGGCCGCGCGGCTGTTGCTGATGCTGGGAGTGGGCGCGCGGCATCGATGGCGACGGCGACGGCGGCGGCGGCGAGCGGTGCGCCTGCGGCGGGTCGACGACCTCGGACATCGCGAGGCCTGAGGGAGGTGACGACTCGCCGAGGTTGGGTTAGGGTTAGGATCGCTTTGGCCAGAGGAAACGGACAAGGAGGGAGGTCGGCCACCCTGCTAGTCTCGGACGTGGGAAGGACGAAGACTACAGTCACAGTGAGGTTTGGGTCAAATACCCAATAGTTTTTATTTTTTTAAGAATTACCGGAGCTTTCATTAATCAGAGGCAGATAAAAGGTCCCTCTCTCCTGAGCCTCCCGTATATATATAGAGGCAGGAAGAGATGTCGACGGTTACAAACAGGGATAGAGGCGGAAGCTAATTTTGCACACAGATGAGCCACCGAATTTGCCTCTCCTAGCAAAGCCAACTGCAAAACTATTGAACGAACTGCCTAGCTCCTTAAATTCGTGGCAATCGCAGAGAGATCGACCGTATCAGAATTGATAGTGCTCATCAATGGCAAATAGTCCAGCTCCAGAAACACCTTCTCAGTTCTCACAGCCCACCTCGTGAGCAATGCGCAGACCATCAATTGCCGCCATAGCCTCAGCAGTGACTGCATCTGAAACCCATCCGTACCACCTTGACCCGGCTGCTCGGACCAGACCTTGATGATCTCGAATGATAAAGCCTCCGGCCCCAATTTGGACTCTATTTTACAAGCACCATCAGTATTCACCTGAGACCAAACAAGTACTGTAACAGCAAGTGCTAGTATCCTCCTAAAACCATGAAAATTCAGTTATAACAAGTTGGAATTGCTTGGGCCTGACCCATTGACGGGAGCAGCAAAATTAGAGCTCTCCTTATTTTGAGTGAATATTGTCATTACAGTGTTCTCTTTCTTCTTTCCTGATCAGCAAAGTTTATGTCATGCCATTTTCATTTCAGTTAAATGAAATATTGTGAATATACACTTCAAACCTTTTACATTTTATACTAATGTCCAGCATACTCATCTGTTGATTAAATACAAAGTACATGGACATGATACATAACTTATTGATGCTTTCCGTTCTTACTCTGATTGCATAAATCTAATCTTGTGATATCCAATTAATTTGAGGGCTTTAATCCATATTTGGAGAGATATATATTTACAAAATTGAAGTCTCTAACATAAACCATATCTCAGTACACTACCACAGAAACCGTCTTTAGTGACGCGACATTAGTGACGGAAAAAAACAACTCGTCACTAACACAAAAAATGTGACGGCTTTTGTAAAAGCGCGTCACTACTACTTGACTCCGCGCTACTATTACTGGCGGATTTCAAAAAAACGTCACAGCTATTCATATCGGTGATGGCATTTTATAAACCGTCACAAAATGTGCGACGAATTTTCCAAAAATATGTCACTAACGGAGCATTGTTGCTGACGTATTCAGAAAACCCGTCACTACTGTCGATATGGTAGTGACGGGTCTGTAAAAATATATCACTATTATCGATATAGAAGAGACGGTTTCTTTAACCGTCACAAATTTAGTGACGGAATAATGTTAAACCGTCACAAGACACATTGACATAATTGTGAATACCCGTCGTTGAAATTTTAGTGAAACTATTGTGCTAACCGTCACCAGGGGCACTCGGCGGTTTTCGTTTCAAGCTGTCACAATTAGCATACCTGCGCCGTCGTCTTTCTTCGTCGGCTCCTCGTTCGGATCTGGCTTTAGGCCGCCGGTCTCGATCCACCGACGCTGGCCGGCCAATCGCCATCTATCTCCTCCGGCCGCCCAATCAGGCGACCTCACACAACGCGCCCTCCCGTTCATCGTTGAATTGCGCTCCGTCCCCTTCTGCGCCCAAAGGGACTGTGCCACTCCTCCTCTTCGATGCCCGTCATCAAGGTCTGCTGCTCCTTCTCCGGCACGCACGCCAAGGTGACAAGGGCCTGTGCTCTCCCCATGAGGATTGCTTGTCTCACGGTAGCTGCGGTGCTCACGCCTGCTCCATTGTTTCAATTTTTGACCAAGGTGAGGTGTCTGCACCTTCAACTTCCGAGCAAGCTTTCAGTTTGCATACACTCTCCGTCATTAGGAATTGCCAGTGTCATATAAACTAGACAAATGCCTGATGTCACACAAAATAGACAAGAACTTGTAATCTCACTTGAAATTGATTCTATGGTTTCCCTTTAAATCTTTAAATCATTGGGCAACTTAGGGTGTGAGGTTGTGAGTTGTGGAAAAAGCTGCTTGTGAGGCTGTAGGGACTGTGGAAAAAGCAGTTGTGGGTTATGAGTGTATGAAAAAGCTAAAAGCCGTTTGGTAAAACGAGTTGTGGCTTTTCGAAATTTACTAGCGGACCCTACTTATCATCATATATACCATCATATATACGTACATATATACATACAAATATATGTATAATACATTTTATATTTATATATTTATTTATATCATATATATAATATAACATATATACATGTATATAAATAAATAGATAAATATATATACACACACAAATACATATGAATAAAAAATATTTATATATATAAACATAATATACATATATTTATTTATTTACATGTATCTTATACATATAAACATGTATATATATATATATATATATATATATATATATATATATATATATATATATATATATATATATATATATATATATATATATATATATAAAGTAAACACACAATATTTATATAAGATATATGTATATAAATAAATAAAAGTTATATAACATATATATTACATGTATATATATACATACATATACATATGTAGCTAATTTCTTCAAACTTGTGAAAGCCAAAGCCGGAGAAAGCACCTCCACACCGCTTTCGGAAATGAACTAGCAAAAAGCTGCTTTTGACTTTGGCTTTTGTTGGCAGCTAACCCCTTTGGTTGGGCTACGCGGCTTTTGGAAAAGCCAAAGCCGAGAAAAAGTCCAACCAAACACACCCTTATTCATCCAAACAAGTTACGGGAATGTTCCGAGTCTTTAATGTTGTTATACTCTTGGTTTAGGAAAAGGGTAGAATATTGTCTTGTGTATATAGAAAAAGGTTGAAATAACTCCTTCACTCGAAATTCCTTGCAAGTCAGATTAAATCTGGTATACAAGTTTATAGCTGAGCTAAACATGTTGTGACTTTGTTTTCTGAAAATTCAATAAAAGTTTACTTACTTGATAAACCTAAGTAGTGAAACTCATGGTACATAAACTTCTTGATGGTTTATATCTGTGATCTATAGTAGATTTAAATTCTCTCCTGTATCGTAGGTATTTAATATAATATATTCAACAAATTCCATATGGTTAGTTCCTAAATTTGTATAATGTAGGTATTTAATATAATATATTGTATTTGCAACTACGGATGGCCGAACGGAGCTGGATGTACACTGGAGAACCGTACTAGCAATGATTATCGAACGACGTCTTTGCTTTCATTGCAGTTGCCGAGCAGCACATGAAGCAAATGGAGTCGAGGGTTATGTTTTGTCCCTGTATGGACTGCCGGAATGAGAAGAGGTTTGCGCATTCCATGCACTTACATGCACATTTGATTATGCGTGGATTCAAAGAGAACTACAAGATTTGGAATAAACACGGCGAAGAAGGGCTTAATCCAAATGAAACAGTGCAAGGAGTCGGGGGTCCTCCATCTACATCTACGGGAGGTCCACATCTTACGGATGAAGACATCATATCTATCAATGAGGATTCATGTTGTTGACCTTGTTGATAATGTAGACCAGATGGTCCGTGATGTCGAGGGGAATGATGAGTTTGAGTATAGCTAGGGAGAGTTCGCAAAGTTTCATGGGTTGTTGCCGGACTCAAAGAAGCTGCTATATCCTGGATGCAACGAGACGACGACACTATTGAATTCAATGCTTAAGCTTCGAAGCTAAAGGCAAGTCATTGTTGGTCGGACCGGAGTTTCACCGCATTATTGTGTCTATTGGGGGAAATGCTTCCGGATGAGAATGTGTTGCCTGAAAACACCTATGAAGCTAAGAAGATAATTTGCCCTTTGGGATTGGAGGTGGAGAAGATACATGCATGTAAGGAGGATTGCATATTGTATCGCGGTGAGTATAAAGATTTGATGGAATGCCCTTTCGCGGAACCTCTCGTTACAAGCGTAGAAAGGACGGGGGAGATGAGGAGGTGCCGAGTAAAAGGAATGGACCTCCTCGAGAAAGTAATGTGGTATTTTCCTATCATTCTTCGCCTAAAACGTTTGTTTGCAAGCAGCAAAGAGGCCAAGCTTCTCCGTTGGCACGCAAAGGGTGAGGGTCGTAAGAATGATGGTAAACTTCGACATCCTGCAGACTCAACTCAATGGCAAAATATTGATAGAAGATACAAAGATTTTGCAAAAGAATTGAGAAATATCAGATTTTGCTTGAGCACGGATGGTATGAATCCATTCGGTGAATTTAGTGTTGCTCATAGCACTTGACCCATTGTGGTATGCATCTATAGCCTCCCACCTTGGCTCCGTCACAAGAGGAAATATATTATGCTGACGGTGTTGATTCATGGTCCAAAGCAACCCGGCATCGGCATTGATGTTTATTTCAGGCCATTAATAGATGATCTTAAGACTCTCCGGTCCGACGGTGTTGAGGTTTGGGACCGAGTTCAAGCGGGAGTACTTCAAGCTACATGCTATGCTTCTATGTACAATACAGGACTTGCCGGCTTTATACTCCGTGTCGGGGCAGAGTAAAGGAGGTGGTAAAGGCTGTCCCCAATGCTTGTATGACACCGAGAGTATGTGGCTCGAAACTCCAAGAAACCGGTTTACATGAGAACTCGGCGGTTCCTTCCCAAGTCTCACGTATACCGGAATATGGAAGCTCAATTCGATGGAACTAAGGAGAAAGGGTTAGCCCCAAGGCTTTTTACTGGAGAGGAACTTTATAAGGAGGCCCGAAACTTGGTCCGGTTCTTGGAAAGAGGAAACGTCCCTCTAAAAGTGATGAAAAAGGGATGTGGAAGAAAAATTCGATCTTTTGGGAGCTACCATACTTGGAAGTACTTGGATGTTGGCCATTGAATTGATCTAATGCATATTGAAAAGAATGTATTTGAAGCACTTGTGTGCACCTTGCTGAATATGCATGGAAAAAACAAGGATCACAGGAATGCACGAGCGGACTTGAAGGAAATGGGCTTGAGGCCTGAGCTTTGTCCCAAGTGTGATAATGAAGACCTTCTTGTGTCTTCCATCATGCTATCGAGGAAAGAGAAAAAAGAGCTATGTGAGTTCTTCAATAGTATCAAGGTTCCATCTGGCTACTCATCTAATATTTCAAGGCTTGTCTCGAGTTTCAGATTTGAAAATGGTTGGTAAGATGAAGTCCCATAGCTTGCCATATCATGCTAACTTCATTGCTTGCGGCTGGGATTAGGAACATCCTACCCATTAAGGTTAGAGAAACCATCATAAGCTTTTGCTTTTTCTTCAATGCAATTTCTCAAAAGGTCATTGATCCATCATCATTGCCTGATCTAGAGAAGAATCTCATAAAGACTTTATGTCATCTTGAGATGTATTTCCCACCATCATTTTTGATATTATGGTCCACCCGACAACACATCTAGTAAAATAGATCTACTACCTTGGTCCAATGTTCCTACACAATATGTATCCATATGAGAGATTTCTTGCAACTCTCGAAGTCACAAGTTAGGAACCGATCCTTGCTCGAGGGAACTATTTTACGGGGTTACTCTACTGAAGAGGTACTTGAACGGTGTGCTAACTACTTCGATCCGGGAAATTCCATCGGTGTACCAAAGTTTACACAAGCGGGAAGGCTAAGCTGGAATAGGTACACTTGGAAAGAAGGCAAAAACTCCTGAGCATGAGGCTTTTGAACAAGCTCATTTCCTCGTGCTGCGAGCAGATGGAAAAGGTGTCAAATTACATTGATGAGCACAAGGGGTTACTCTGTCAAAATAATCCCGAGTGAAGTGAATCTTGGTTAGCAAAAGAACATATGAAGCGGTTCAACACTTGGTTCGAGAGATAGAATCGGTAACAGTCCGAGCATAGTGATGATTTGCTTCGTAAACTTGCTGCGGGGCCCCTATTCACGCTGATGACATATCAAGGATATGAGATAAATGGCTATACGTTCTATACCATTGCCCAAGACAAGAAAAGCACAAACCAGAACAACGGCATTCGTGTAGAAGCACACTCATCGGAATTCACTAGTTCCCCTAGAACTTTTGTTTTTGTCCCTAGAGTTTTTTTTCGATTCGTAGGGAAAGAAAATGTCCCTAGGCCTTTTTTCAAATTCGTAGGGAAGGGAAGAAAACTCTAGGGAACGAGAGCCTTTCCCTACTATTGAAACTGCCGTCGTAGGGAAATCATCCGGTACCGCTTATATTTTCAAAACTATCTCTTCCCTTATTCTCTCATCCTCATCCACTCTTTCTCTCACTCCACAAGAACCACTCATTTGGCTGTTGCTCTCTCCTCTCATACAAGCACTCACACACACACCACCACGCGAGAGAAGATAGGGCGGTACACGAGGCTTGGCCGCAGTGGAGCCGAGTAGCAGCAGCGGTGAACTCAGCCTTGCAGCCTACGAGTGGAGCTCGCGAAGAACCATAGGAAGTTCAAGACTCCAAGTTTCGAGATGCTCTGGCGGCAACTACCTCGACGAGATCCTGGTGGCTCCTGCCTCAACCATTATCTCATCGAATCCAACTAATTTCAGTTTTCTTTTCTTTTCAGGTCAAGGCGGGGGATGGATTTGTTGTGCCTTCACCGATTTCAGTCCAAAGTGGGAATACGAGTGGGGGCTCCCAAGCGCCGGAGTAGCAGCCAAGTCCTGCGGCGACATAGCATGCATGTTGTCTCCGTTCTTGGACCCGTGGAGGTTTGGAACAGATTTTTTTGGAAGAATGCGGGAGTGATGGTAGCTGCGGCCATAGATCGACGACGCGAGCAACGGCCCTTGGGAGCCATGGCAGCAGCAGCTCTCGGGAACTATGACGCCGACAAGCTAAGGAGGAACCTGCGGAGGCCGCCGAACGGCGTGGCTCTAGTATCGACGGCGAGCTCACGGGGTGCACATGGAAGTACTTGCCGCATCGGCGTACGTGCACTTGTTTTTATTTATTTATATTCGACTTGTCTCGGTTTCCTAGCGTTTCCATTTCCTAGAAGGGTGTGTTCGTTTCTCGGGGTCTAAACTTTAGAAATGTCACATCAAAAAGAATTTTACTATTTACAATTACTAAATAAAATTTAATTATAAAATAAATTACAGGCCTCTAGACTAATTTACGAAACGAATCTAATGAGATTAATTAAGTGGTGATTAGAAGACGATTCTTCGTAGCATCACTTTAACAAAACATAGATTAATTAAGCTCATTAAATTCACCTCGAAAATTAACACCCATCCAGTCAAAGGGTTTTGTCACTAAATTGATCGAAATATTCATAAATAATAAGATTCTCTTTGATGTGACAGTGTTAAATTTTAGAGGGGAGGAAACGAACAGGCCGAAAGGTCACGGTCTTTCCCTACGATTCCCACAAAAACGGTAGGGCATTACCTCTTTCCCGTCGAAACTGTCCCTACGAAGTGTTCCCTACGAAGTTCCTAGGGAAACGTTTTCCCTCATCGTATTTCAGTTGTTCCCTAGGAATTTCATTCCTAAGGAAACCTGTGAATTCTAGTAGTGGCATATGACAACAACATGGAGAAAAGCGCGTATTATGGTCAAATCGAGGAGATCTGGAAGCTCAATTGTGTGACCTTCAAAGTACCATTGTTTAAGTGTCATTGGGTACAAGGTAAGTCCGGTGTCCGAAAGATAGATTTGGATTCACTACGGTTGACCTGAATCATGTTGGGTACAAACAAGAACCATTCGTACTCGCCACACATGTGCAGCAGGTCTTCTATGTTATGGACACAATACAAAAGAAACGTAATGTGGTACTCCCAATGAAAAGGCGGATTGTTGGAGTTGAAAATGCCGAGGACGAGGATGAGTACAATCGGTTTGATGAAGTCCCCCCATTTTCTACTTTAGTCATGCCGGATGTATCTCCAAGCAAGAAAACTCCCTACCTTCGTTGATGGTAGAGCATGATCTTTATAACAAGATGATGCAACACCATGAGTCGTATGTTCCCGAATTGGAGCCCGACTCCATAGGTCCGTTAACGTAGCCAACTCGGTGCACACTCTTGTCAAATATTGGAGGGTATCAAATTGAAGTTGCCATGGGTCAAGTACATCCTGAACAAACGAGTCTTGCATTGTGTTCCTGTGGATGAAGGCTTCGTAGTTGTTTTTGTAGATTTTGTGGTTGCCAAGTTCAAGGATGAAAAGCTAGAGCGCCCCATGAATGATGAGGTGACAACGAGTTCGAGAGGCACTACTACAACGTGTCCAATGGAGAAAGGGCTATGTCGTGGTTAATAATACTCCTCTAGAAAAGGTCAAACCTCAAAAGGTTCAGATTCCTTAACCTAAACCTCCATCCGGCAGCACAAAACCTCCATCCGGCAGCTCAAAACCTGCATCCGGCAGCTCAAAACCTCCGGTTGAGGTTAAAAATAGAGTAGGAAATAGCAGTGCTCAAGTTCCTCAAAGAGACAAGAGTGGAGACGGCGGGAATGCCAAAGCAAGCTTAATGAGGAAGGAACCGTCGGTGGCAAGATTGAAGAAGGTAAGAAGGCAAAGAAAAGTAAGAGCGGTCAAGACTTGGGCTCCAAGACGAGAAAGATGATTAAAGCTTCCATTGCTGCTGCTAATTCACCCTGGACTCAACCTCATCCTAAATTCAGTTATGGAAAGCCTTTGTTGACTCAGTGCAGAACTCAAAATCGTTGGACCCCATTGCATCAATTTACATAGTTACTATTTAGATGGTTGCAAGGAAAAGAAACATGAGATTTCGGTGTATTTCAAAGCTGAGCATTTACTAAGAAGTGAAGATGCTTTTTTTCCTACGGACTTCGCCGATTTATACGATCTCTTCAACCTTGATGCCATGGATATGTCTATGCTACGTCCGTTCGCATTGTAAGTTCGTTAGATAGATTGTTAAATCTTTCATTTGCAAATGAATTGCATCCTTTACTTAGATTTAGATTGCTTACAAGACAAGGTCCAAATCTTGTTGTTTATTCTCACTCAAATCATGCCAGGTACATGTATCAAGAAGGCAAAACTAGGAAGTGGCTTATTGCTATGCTTGATCCTCAAATGATGGCCTTGCCTATCATCCAACGTGATAAGGATGATGAAGTTTTTAGCTATGTGGTAAGAGCGATGAGGCTAAGTTCTAAGGCGGAGTTTCTAATCTTCCCATGTAATACTGTCGGCCACTGGACCGCTGTGGTAGTTAGCTTGAAATGGAAAACTGTATGGTATCTTGATTCACTATTTGGAAAGGAGTATGATGTTACCATTCTCACCGATTTGCTTGATAGGTGCGTTGACTTAAATTCTGTCCTTGTTGTGTCCATGTTATATATTTAGGTTCAAGTTGCTACTAATTAGTCCATAAATACTTACTATATATGTACCATGTAGGGCTTGGGCTGCTTACAATAGGAGTGATGCAAAAGTGAAGAAAGGAGGAGGATCTTCACTAAAGCATCTCACAAAATTTTCAGTAAGCTATTCAACCATTAGTTCATATTATCTTGTAATGCTAGGTCATATTATCTTGTAATGCTAGTTCATATTATCTTCACTAAAACATCTCACCAAGAATTGATGATGCCTTCCAAGTCCATATTACAGCAACAGATAATTCAAACATAGCATGGTGGCTGCATGCTTTCTTTATTTTTCCTTTGATTTGAGAAAAGTAGATAAAGAAAGTGACAACTTTGCGGTTACTGTAGAGTCACAACTGGAAACGTCTAGCTCTCTTTTGATTAAATTCTATTCCCATTGTTCATAATGGTTGAAAGTGTATATGTCAGCACTAGGTCGGAGAGACTTGTAATGCTAAGGATCTTTCTTAGAGTTCAGTTGTGTCATTTTGAGTCATTTGCCTCCTCTTATGTCAGCTTACCATCAATACAATTTTCTGTTATTTTTATTGGAAAGTGACAAATTTTTGACTCAATGAACATTGATATTATTATTCTATCTTTTTGTAGTGTCACCAGCAACAAGTTGGGGATGCATGTGGTTTTTATTGCTGCCATCATATGATCACTATTGTCGGGTCAAAGCTAATAACGAAACCTGAGGTATATGCTTTTTAAAAGAACCTGGGCCTGAAATTATACTTTTAGATTGATTTTCCCATGATTAATTGATCAATTATTTCTGCTAAGGACCTATCTTGTCTATCACTGACTGATTCACCTTGCACACTTGCACAGATTGATTCACACTTGCACGGATTAATTCACCTTGTACAGATTGATTCATATTATCTGACATTGTTTACATTTGCTTCCAACTTATGTTTTATACTTAACAATTACATTCTTGTACTTATTTTCTTTTTCAGAAAATCACCTTATTCACATGTCCCCTAGATGGCTGGGCACTCTCCGCTATCCGACAAAATTTGGCCAAATTCGTGATGTCGAAGTGATTTCTTCTCGAAGGAGAGTTTCATGACAAAAATTTTGAGTATTGAGATCTGAGTTATTTTGTCTAGCTGTGATGTAGGTGTAGATTTAATGTGGCTAAGAACTAATCTACACTTGAACACTCAGAGTGTCACTGCTTTGTGATTATTCTGTTAGATGCCTTCTTTTGTCTAGTTGTGAACTAGATGTAGATTTGATGTAGATAAGAACTAATCTACAGTTGAACATTTAGAGTGTGTCATTGTTTTGAGCTCACAATAATTGAATATTACTCTGTTGGTGGCTATGATGTATTATTCAGTTTGTGACTATATATTGAGATATGTTCAATTTGAAATGTCTCTGATTATTCAGTTTGTGATGATGTATTTTGTTTGAAATGCCTGTGATGTGATGGTGTATTCAATTTATGATGGTTTTGTATGAAAGCAATGACACAAACTATCATGAATAAACATAACCGTTGGAAGGAGTTAATGACGTGACGGAGAAAGAAAAAACGTCACAAGGTCAAACAAAAAACCTGTACGCTTTGCGTCGGTGACGGGGAATACAAACACGTCATAATACATGGTCGGTGACGGGTATTGTAGAAACCGTCTCAAATATTACAGACGGTGTACTACGAAAACCGTCACTCAATATACGAGACGGTTTTTTTGTATACCGTCGCTGACTTTCTCGACGGTTTTTAAAAACGTCACTAAAATTTTAGTGACGTTTTACAAACCGTCACTAATTGTATATCTTTAGTGACGCGATTTTAGTGACGGTTTTCTTTACGCCACTAAAGGCCGAAAAAACCGTCACTAAAGGGGTAGTTCTGTGGTAGTGGTAAAAGTGAGACGAAAAAAAATAAAAATAATGATATAGTACAAGGGATTGTACATTTTTTGAATGGCAAAAAGGAAAAATATAGGCATTCCTTTCTTGTCTTCACCACGGTTGATCTAGAAGAGTTGGAAATTGAGCATGGTCTTCCATGCATTTACTTGGGTTTACCTTGTCTTTTTCTCTCTCTCATGTACTCCCACCATTCTAAATCACATATCATTCTTACATTATCCACTTTTCTCAAATTACATGTCATCCTAACTTCTCAATGCATATTTTTCTCTTTGCATGTAATACAATATTCTCTTTTTCCACTATATCTCTACCTCTCTTTCTCTCCTCATTTTCTATATACCCACCTTTTTACTTCTTTTTAATTCTCACGCCCAACTCCAAAACGACATTTAAGGTCATTCTCGGTAGCCTCTTTCAGTTCACGCTTACCAAGTGTGACACGTCGGCTTTTTAGTTATGTTCTATGAAATGAAAGTGCATCTTTCTATTTTATTTCCCAGTTTCATAGGCTGAACAAGACATTAATTGGTTGCATAGGTCTACCAATGAGAATTAGTTTTTTTATGCACATGAAAGGAAAAGAGTCTCAATGCACTTTTCATTCTCTTTTCATCAACTTGGAAAGAGTGTCACTACCCTTTCCATTCTAATGAAAAGCTTCTCTCCTCTTTTATATTAATATCATGTTATGTCACTTTTTTTTTTGCTTATGTATCAATTAATAAATATCAAATAAAAGATCCACGGAGAATGACCTAAAAATGAACGGAGAGAGTGCATATATTAACACTCACATTAATGAATGCATTCATGCATATCCTACCTCCATAAACGTTTACAAGAGGTTGGACCAGTAGACCTTAAGGTTGAAATATGGCAACCGGAGATAGCAATGTCTCTATAATAATTAAGCAGAAGTGCAACGTAGAGGTTGGATGGGAGACTGAATAAGCGATAAGAAATAATCAACGGAACTGCGCACAACTGCTTTCTTAGGCTAATTCTAGTGCATAGCTTGATCTCACGATTTTCAAGTGTTTCACATTATCTTTATGAATTTAGTTTAATGGATGAAATATACTGTCTTATTACACAATTTCATCTTATGGTTTTATAGATAAGTCATAACATTCGATTGTAGAAAAAAATATAATTTATAACATTAAATTAACATACAGTTGATGCATTGAGATTGATCAAAACATGTTGAGATAAAATTTTATGTTCACAGTGAAAGTTTCAGTAGAATTTCATACATGCGAAACGGTGCCAAATAAGCTTCATCCTATGAAATCCATTTGTTCTAGTTCATATTAACTGTTTTGCCATGTTATGATGTGATATCTTATTTAATACTCCATTTATCCCAAATTACTTGTCATCTTGACCTTTACCAGGTTCACTGAACATTCCATGAACTTGGATATAAAAATGTCATTCCAGGATGACAAGTAAATTGAGATGGAGGGAGTACTACTCTGTTTCTAAATTATTATAACCATTGACTTTTTTCATTACATTTGAGCATTCATTTTATTCAAATTTTTTTTTATGAAATATCGTATATCTCATTGAAATGTGTTCTATCACTAAAGAAAGATCTAAAATATAACCTATAACATTTTATATTTCAATAATTTTTTAATGGTCAAACATAGTCAACGACTACAGTAATTTGGAGAATACTAATAAAACTTCCATTGATACAGGTATTGTGAATCTCTAACGCCTTTATCCCAATGGTCCTTGATAGATTGGTGTAGATGTGTTGATTCTTCTCAATTACCTCTTTGAATTTTGATGGACCCTGAACTAGAACAGGGCATCCGTTAACTTGGTGCTTCTTTCAAATTTTAAAACATGTTGGCAGTTAGTTTAATTCTTTGATGTCATATATTAAAAGCTTGGAACGTGTATTACCACGAGGGTTAGGTACACACCCTATAATGGATAAAAAAGGCAGGACATGCGTTGCAAACCGCACATGAACGAGAGAGCGAGATAGACAAGAAGCCTCTATAAGCGCCCGCCGCGATTCGCGTTAGGTATGCAGAAAGCGGCGTACCAACACTTTAGGTAAAATCTCTCGTTAGGTGGCTCTACGGAGTACGCGTTTGTCGTTTGCCGCCATAAACGGTCCCGTTGGTCTTTGGTCCTCCTCCCGCCACCGACGCGAATTCATCCACACAGAGACAGAGTAGAGTAGTTCTCCCTGCTCATCAACCGACCTGTCCATGTCCAAAGAGTAACAAGAGCAGGAGGGAGTGTTGCTGTTTTCTGAACATTGCACGGCTGCCAGATGCTCCATCGATTATATTACACACTAGTAAATCCTTGTTACCTGTCCATGTTTTTGGCTGGCCGTTGACACCGACACTGACAATGGAGTAACTCTGGCTTGACAGAAATGCACCGAATTTCATGCAACTCTGAATCCAACGAAGCTTCCGGTTGAATTTTTGTTCCAACTGTCTGGTGAGCTATCTTATATATGTTAGTGTAGCCTGCAGGCTGCAGCCATGTATGACTGGAAAGGAAAAGGATCCTAGTTTCATAATGTGTTTGGTTGCCTATTCCACATGGCCACATGACGGTTGGCGCCAAGCTGAGTTGCAAGATTCTTATCTATGCTCAGTACGTGGGACAATCAACCACCGCGGCGCCAGCAGCAAAGAATTGAATAGAAAGCCCGAATTGATGATGTGGACCTAAGACCCAAACAATCTCTCGAATTAAACCACCGACTTATGCTAAATTTACACGGAAATAAATTAAAAAGAAAAAAAAATAAATTCTTGTACAAAAAAGGAAAAACTTGAACAGGAAAGACAAATGGTCGTTTTATGAAAGGGACAGCCATCCTACCACCGAATCAACTCATACACACCAGCCTGCATGAAAAGCAGCTCTAGAATTCCAAACTCCAACCAATAATGCCACTACATCTGTTCCGTATCAGGGACGACGATGAGCCACACGGAGTGGGTTGTCGGGTGAGCTGGAACTGTCAAGCACAACTCTTCTCTTGTGCAGGTTTCGCTCCAACCAATCCACGTCTAGTTTCCGTTTTTTTTTCCTTATAGTGCGAGGAATGGTAGGATGGCGGCGGCGAGGAAGGTGGCGAGCTGAACGCAGGGAAGCAAACCGGGCGCCGCCGCGGTGTCCAGGCTGCTCATGCCCGTCGGTCCGAGAGTGCCCAAGCCGCCGCCGGTGCCGTTGGCCCCCGTGCCGAAACCGGGGCTGAAGGTGCCCGTCGTCGAGCTGCCGGCTGGTGTGGTCCCGACAGAGCTGCATAATCATCAACAGTAGGAAAAAATATATACTGTCGTCAGTTTATGGGCACTGAAAATAAACGAGAACTGATCGACTTGCGAAAACAGGGTCTTTGTTTTGTTTGTTTCTCATAGGCTGATTTGTGTGATTGAAAAGTTACTTGGTGCGTCATGATTATTGCAATAATCTGCAGAACAATGCTCATGCTGGAACAGATACTCATGACGCACATGCAAAGAAAGGCCTTTTTCGTCTCAATCTTTTCAGGGTAGTGTCAGTAGAAAGAAACTAGGAGGTCCAGAATTCGGATTTCCGACAAGGCCAGAAAAAGAAGGAAGTCACCTGATGCGGAGAAAGCCTGTGTTACATTTCGAATCGGTTTGGCTTGAAGGCAAAGGAAGGGTGACATCACCAGTTGGAGATGTTGCAACGAACTAATTGGTGAGAATTCAGAAGCAACATTACCACCATGCCCCTGTGCGGACATCTATCATAATCTAAGGCACCAGTTGCTTGCAAGGTGTTAATTTGCAATGTCGGTGGACCAGGCACAATTCACAGCTGACTATTATATTCCACGGTACACAGGTTAATCTACAACAAGGAAAGTGACAAGGAGAGTACCTGGCACTTGAAGGGAAGGTGCAACCCGAAAAACCTGCAAGATAGAGGCGCGGCAATGAGAATTCATCTCAATCCGGATCGGAGTAAGTGGATGAATTCTTTCTTACTGGGGTCGGTGGTGGAGATGGTGGCGGCGCCGTTGAAGTCGCAGGTGGCGCCCTTGGCCTTGTTGTTCTGGTAGTAGCTGTTGGCGGCCCAGGAGCAGTGTGAGGCGACGGTGTTGGGGTTGTAACAGCCGCCGCCGTCAAGGATGGCGCTGCAGTCCGCGCCGTCCCCGCACGAGAAGTCGATCGCCTTCTGCAGCACCGCCGTCGGCTGGTCCGACCGGCACACGCAGAACTCTGCAATTCACATCTCAATCAACATATATTGAGCCAACAACAAACATAACATTTTTTTTTGAAGAAACAAACATATAACATTAGGAACAAAGAAGAAGAAGAAGAAGAAGACGTACCTGAAGCAACGAGAGTTGATGACACGAGGAGCACCCCCGCCACCATCACCAGCAGCGCCGCCGCCTCCATTGCAGACCAACAAGCTAGAGGAAGAGGAACTACTCTCTTTGCAAGCCTTGTTGGAACGGAGAAGAAGAGCTGGTGGCCGATTCCTTTCAGCTCCCAGCTGGCCGTGCTGTGCCTTATGTGAGCGGGGAGTTCAATCAAGAGCTGTACTTGTGCGTTAGTGGCTACAGCCTTGCTGGTGACGCCGAGGGAGGGAGTGAGTGAGTGAGTAGGCTTCGGGACAAAGGGTGGTTTGCCTTGTACTTGTACCTGCTGTCCTGCTCGCGTCGGTTTCGTCCGGGGAATTTCTCTCTTCTTTACAGCTAGTTTCTTCAAGTTATTTTTTAAAAGAAAAGTGGCAGTTTCATTAAAGAAGTAATAGAGTACATCATAAAAACACCGGACGAAACGAAAAGAAAACACACGAAAACAGACACGAGAAAAAAGGAAAAAGAAACAGAAACTAAACGGCAGCTTTTGCTGATCGCTTGAAGACATTTGGAGAGACAAGCCCGCCGGAGAGGATCCGGCACAAAGACGATGTAGATTAGTGAAAAAACCTCTGTCTAGCCGGGGTCAAATGGGATCAATCTGTGTGCCATATGGAAGAAATTCAAGTTATTACCGTCAGATGCACAGGGTTTGGTGACTGATGGTCGGGCCTTTTACAAATGCTGCACGCTCAACGGTCGGATCCTCGTGGTGGACCAATGAAACCATTAGATCTCATCCATCGATCCTTCTCTTCACTTTCTGCCGCGACGACCATTCTTCGTTGTTTCTTTTATTGCCCTTTTGTGTCTCGGCTGCTCAAAACTTTAGAATACCAAAAGGAAGTTTGAATCTTGTTTGTATACCTCAGGGACGTATGAACTGTGGTCGCATTCAAATACACGATGCACCGCCCAGACGACCAGTTTAGTCTCAACCAAGCACGTGAAAACCAAGTCAACTTTGTGCCCCAAAACTTTAGTTGGGGTCAGCCGAATTGGCGGAAAAAAACTGACTGCCACCTTGCATTTTGCAGACCTGATGCCCCTGGAGATCGAACGGGGGAAGAAGTGGGCTCAGATGGGTTTTGCCAGCGCACACGTTACCTGCTCGGCTCGGCTTGAATAAAAATCGTAGGTTGCACTGCAGAGCCATCAGAACAAGAGTGAATTGCTTATTTATTCTCGTTCTTAAGCACTACCCCATATTTGTTCCCGTTTTAGGGTCGATGTCTCAAATATGAAACCAAATCCCGTATTTTATTTCCCTTTTTCAGTTATGCTAGTTATAATGGACAGAGTTATCCTCAAGCAACTATCCCTTATTTACCCCTAATTTGAACATACAACATGAGTACTCTTAATTTATCCATTTTTGTGCAAGTGGTACAATTATATTTTAATTGAAGCTGGTTCACCTGCTGCTCCCGCCGGCATGACTGCCCGGGTCGGGGAGCCCTCGAGGGCTGGGCGGTCTCGAGTGGGAGTGTCATGAGCATTAAATTTGCTGACATGACATGAGAGAGAAGAGAGGGAGTGTCATGGGATGAAAGATGAGTGTCATCACCATGACCCTTCACCGGTACGGTTCTTAAGAATTTCTTCTTGGTAAGCGTATGATGACACTCTCCATTGAGGTCGGCCTAATGGCCGTCGCTAGGCCCACGATGGGTGCGCACTCGCCTCCTGTGCCCGATGGCGAGGCTGCACGCCGCTCAAGGCCGCGCCCGGCGGCCGGGCTATGCGTGGCAAAGATGGGTCGCCGCACGGGATTGCACGCGGGGGTGACGATCCATTCTTTGGGGGCTGCGGCCGGCTGCGAGCATGAGCCTCTGCAAAGCTCGCGAGGGGAGGGGTTGGGGGCACGCAGTTGAGCATCGTCAACCTCTATGGCGCTGTTGACGGAAAATCTTCCTACACACCGTCACGTACACACGCGACTTATCGAGGACCAAACTTTTAGAATGCGAGTGAATCACGAGTATCGAGGCGTGCTAGTTTGTTTTCCCGGTAAACCAGCAAAGATAAGATAAAGCGTGTAAAATTCCTGGTCACCAGCCCGGATAGGACGATGCGTTATGTTAGCCGATAGGGTAAAATAAAAGCAATAAGGACAACTATCGGCTATACGGAAAATTGGCCTAACCGCACCGATCGCCCGCGCAAAAGACGTAAACAATGCAAAATCGACTAAAAGAAAGTTAAAGCATAACAAAGTAAGTTAGTTGAAAGGAACAACTAATCGTGATCAAAACAATAAATTTATTTTAGTGTTCTTAACCATGTGTTGATATAGATAACCTGGCTCAAATTCTACTCGATCTATAAATTTGGAATCTACCGTACATACGAGTAAAGACAAGAATATGATAAGCAATAAGCTAACACCCCGAAAGAACGGTTAAATCAGAGATAACTAACTACACCCGTAATCTACGGATCGCTGCACCGAGGACATGTCAACTAAGTGTGGTAGAACAGGACACGCCAAACTACCCTTCGCGATCAAGAAACACAAGTATAATCGACCGAAACCAGTCCCAGGACACCCAACATGACTAGATCTACCCCTATCTACCGCTTCGCCGAGAACACGTCGACTAAGTGAAGTAGACAAGACTAGTCAAACTGCCTACGGAAAGATATAATCGGTCAAAGTGACTTAACCGTGACTCGGAAGGATCACAACAATTTGACAAAGCTCAATGCAACAACTATAGGTAGCATATGTGCATGTTTAAGGTTTTGCAATAAATCACGGTGTGTTCGGTTGAGCTGTGGCTTTTGAAAAAGCAGCTGTGATACTGTGAGCTGCGAAAAAGTCAGCTGTGGTGTGTGGGCTGTAGGAAAGTTAAAAGCCGTTTGGTTGAAATGACCGTGAAAAAGCTGCTTGTGAGTTATGAGCTATAAAACAACGTGTTATTCACGAGATATACATGTAAATAAAAAAGTAAAACTTAATTTGTTTAAATTTTGCATCCACCAATATAATATAGACTAAATTTTGAAAAAGCTTTTTAAAAATTCCCAAAACCATGGAGATTTTTTTAA
>JAUNZO010000632.1:0-51460 GCA_031894775.1 Chloris gayana
GCAAAAAATGAACTACCACCTCTTGAGCAAATCCTTAATGCAAGACCAAAAGGACCTCACCTTGTTAGTAGTGAAGCTTAGACTTCTGGTCACTTCATCAATGGTTAACCGAGCCATGCTCCCTAGCCCTTGGCGTGACATCCATCCCCTTCTACTTGGGCCATAGTGCTAAGCTGTTGGCTACCCAAGTGGACAAGACTGCTATGATGTGCGGGAATCCAGTTTCGCATCCGTTCGCTCGTGAGTCTGCTCGCAAACCCACGCGCAACTGCTCCTTCCATATCCCTTATCTCTCTCTTCCGAGCACGACGCCTCCCGGCGTGGCCCTCTCGGTGCGGCCCCGTCCTAGCGCGGCCCCTCCCCGACGCAGCCCCCACCCTCTCCTTCTTCCTCCTCGCCGGCCAGTTGGTTGCGGGCGGTGCAACGCGGCCGGGAGGTGGATTAGTGCCAGCGGTGAGCACGGAGGAGAGACGAGGTTAAGTGTTCGGGTTGCTGGGGGCATAGGCGTGCTACGACGGTGCGGTGAGGTGACGGCGGCGCTGCTGGAGCCGTGGGTGGCCGATGGCGGTGGGGGGGGGCTAGCGGCGGGGGCAAACGGCGGTGGGAGGGGTGGTGGACAGAGCTAGAAGATGAACAGTGCTCGTGTTTTCTAAAATAGAAAGTTTGAGTCCTGAAAACTTTCCAAAAATGGAAAATTCACCCCTGCCGAAAGGTTTGCGAGCGGCTCTCCTCACGCGCGTGCGCGAATTAGACATGCCCTATGATGTGTGATGTGGAACAGGTTGAAATCGTGCTATTCTAGGGAAACCTTACTTAATGAGAGCATTCTGTAAAGGGCTTTGATTCAATGAAAAAAATTTCTTGTGTAGCATGATGGAGCGAATGTGGTGACAGACACAGTCTTGTCCGTTCTTGTCGAAGATCTCGAAGGCAGTGGTGAAGACGGGGAGGAGCTGGAGGGGGGCCTGGCACCGACAATGCCACTAAAACACGTCTTGATCACCCATGAATTCCTTTATAATTTCATTAATCTCCATAGACCCCCCAATAGCAGAACCTGGCTTCGTCCCTGCTTGAAGGAGGTGAGATTTATGAAGTAGCAGCTGCTCTGTTTTGCTAAGGAGAAGCCTAATGTTAGGGGAATTTTTGTCAAGTTAACTCGGTTGACACCCAAACCTAGCAAAGTGTTGTATTTTAGTGGTGATATATATTTTTCGAAAGTCATTTGGTAGAGAACTACTACCTCCGTTCTTAAATTGTTGTCACCGTTGACTTTTTTTGTTACTTTTGACTATTCATCTTATTCAAAAAGTTTTAAAAATTATTAATATTTTATTATAATTTGTTTTATCATCAAAACAGGCTGGACCACAACTTATAATTTTACATTTTTGAGAAAATATTTTAAATAAAAAGAATGATTAAATGTAACCAAAAAAGTCAATAACATCAAACAGTTTAAAAATGAAGGGACTAACAATTTTCCTATCCCAAGTACCGGGAGGAGAAGGAAGCCACCGCTGGGAGATTTTTGTAATTTACCAGAAGGAGAAGGAAGCCACCGCTGGAATGCCAGCGCAGAGGTGCAATTCTAGCCGTCCGATCTGGAACCCCCAAAAGCACGCGCAGAAGAAAAAGGAATCCGTAAACGACCCACACCCTGCATCTGTTCTGATCTGTGCCCCCTGCCTCCGCCGATCGCCGCCGCAACTGCGACGGGCCGCCGCTGCTCTTCCGCGCTCCACCTCCTCGGCCGACGCCCCGTACTTATCACTGGGTCCAATGGTAACGCTGCTGAGCCCTTCTTTTCGCCCATCCTACTACTTGTGTACGGGCTTTCTTGGTCTGTTCTTGATTCCTGACCTAATGGCGGCGCTGGTGGTGTTCTTGGTGGTTGCAGTCGGCGCTATTCAACTTCCACTCCTTCGTGACGGTGGTGCTGCTGCTGATCTGCACCTGTACATACCTCAAGATGCACTTCCCCTCCCTCCTCATCCGGCGGACAGGGTGCGCCTTCTTCCTTCCCGGCTTCCGTTCCTCCGATTCTTTTCGTGTTCTTGTGTGCCGTCCGATGCATCCCTTATGTATGTAGTAAAAAACATACACTCTTTGCATATCTTGTTTGATAAAATTGGGATGCTGAATTTGGGGCGCAGCAGATCTCCATAGACCTAAAGGCATTGAAAAAGAAGGGGGTTATGGTTCGATTTCAGGCTATGGGAATAATATGTTCAAAATCCGAGTATATCCAGCTCCAACTATGTGCTGTGTGTCCGGGGCAAGTGATTTTTTAGACTCCTTTTACTGCTTTGGAACATGTCATTAGAGTTTTTTTGTTGCGAGGATTCATATGTCCTAGGAATTGATTCAAAATCTCCAAATGCTCTTATTTGCGCCTTTATGGATGCCACTGATGTCGAAAACCTTATCATTTCTTCAAATATATTTTCCTTGCTGATCAGCAAGGGAATCGAATAGTATATGAGAGAGGACTCTCTCTGCCGCTCTGAATTTCTATTAATATCTTGGATTATCTTAATTTGTTTGAGATGATAGATTTTAAAGTGCTACCGCAACAATTGTTTCTCATAGGAATCCAGGTGTTACTGTGTCAGTAGTTAGTACCAAGGGCTACTGCAACACACTAATATTTTTTCACTGTTATAAGATCAAAATTTTGTTCCTTGATACTGGCTGACGTTACATTATTCTTATGGTGTGATCTGGAAGCTAAATTCAATCAGAAAGAGGATTGTTGTGATGAATTTCTAGGTTGAATTATGTGATATTGGTGTGCCTCATTCACAGTCCTTTGTGCAAATCCATGAATAATTAATGTACCAATCCAACTGTTTGCTCAGTTGGTGCAGACACATGATGAAAGTTGGATACATGTGGCATTTACAGAGTTATTATTGCTGCACGCGTTTCCACTAGACTAAATATATTATTTCTTCTTACATTGCATTCATGTTGCCTCACCTCTCTGTCAGCTATAGGATTCTAAAAGATGCCAGAGTCACATAGTGCTACATTCAATTTTGTTACTAGACTTTTTGCAATTCTTTAAAACGCCATATTTGTATTATACATTTGTTGTACTGAAAGTCCTTTTCCTGACCCTATTAGCAAGGCCATCAAAATGGTTGCTTTAATTTTAGATCACTTTTCGGTTAGCTAAATGGATTCCACACATAGAGCATTGTTCATTAGTCATTACTACTGAGCTATAGAAGTTGCTCCTCCCTGCTTAGCCATTCCCCAAGTTACATTTAATTATAATTGCCAAACAAATTGTACTCTGGGGGTAAGAAACAAGTTAAACAGAAAGGTAGTTACGCTGAACATGGATTTCACATTGTGATGTAGGGTGGTCATCACAAACCTTCTAATGTTAGGTTGAATAACCATTTAAGCATACCATTTATTTCTTTTTTAATAGTAATATTGCATTCGATTTTCCACAATCAAAAAGTTTGCATTGCTGTATAACTGTATTAATTATTGTTTTTATTTGTTAGGCTGAACTTTGTTACCTTGAACTTTTGGATACATACAATTTCTACGAATCTTACTTACCTCTTGTTTGCAGGTTTCGTGGTTTCTTCTGGAAGGCTGCTAGGATAGGTAATCCCAGACACAATTTGCTTAGTATATTGTCAATCTATTTTAAACAGATAATTGTATGCACAGGCTGCATTAGCACATATATTTTTCAACTCATGCATTAAGCATGGTATTAGAAGTTGGTTAAGATTTGCAATTGTATGCCCCAGATCCAGTCTTGCAGATAACATTTCGCAGAAACACTCCTATTAATTTGGCATTCATAGTTGTGAACGTGACATCAATATTTATTTGTAGCAGAAAAAGAAATCTGCAACAACAACAACAACATAGCCTTTTGTCCCTAGCAAATTGGGGTAGGCTAGAGATCTAAATTAAAATAATATTGGTTGTGACCTCCCTGTTTTATGTGCATAGAGCTAAAATGGCAGGTGAACAGGAACCGGAGGTGCCTTAACATTAAGGAAATAAGTCTTTACAAAAGTGACTATTCACTTAATTAAAGATAAATAAATGGTGTCATTTTTTTTTGTTATTAACATAACATGCTAAAAATATAATCCTTTTAGTAAAAGATAGATAAAAGTACTGAATAATAGGAGAAGCGATTGCTACCTCGTTTTAGCATGTCTTTTAGAAGTAATGCGTACTTTAGTTGTAACTATCTGTATGTTGCACAATAGTCTACATGATTTTGTATGAAAATATTGGAAAACGTTTCATTTTCATGTGACCAGTGTGTATTGAAATGTACTGATGATGTGATGAATAAGGGCCATTAAGTATCCACATATGACAGCAGTAACTTCTGATTGTTCTGCTTCAAGTAACCATAACACTATTATATAGAAGTCTCTGCTTGATGGCTTTATCACATGTGGATAGCCTTTTGTGATGTTTGAGAGGTCTCACACATAACTAAAAGCAGTTTCTTATAATTTATAATTACATGATAATCATGAATAAGAATTATAACCCACAAATGCACAGAATAATATGTAGCAAGTATGATCCAGTATAAGCAGATGTAAATTGTACACCTAGAACTGGTCCTATGAAAATTCGTTGTTAGTTGTCTTGTATTGTTTGGTGAGACAACAATTTAAGTGACAGATTTTTTTGATCAATTTTTTCATGTGTAATTGATTTTATTGGTTGATCCTCCCCTATAGTTGGATTAATGTCTCATATGTCTTCCCTCATGTTATTGTAAACATTTCTTCACAGCTTATCAAACTGCTTCACATCATATAATATAATGAATTTGCCATCTGTCTCTCTTTTTTTGACCGAATTTGCCATTTGTCTCTCAGGTGAACGCCTTAGCCCCTGGGTAGGCATTGGGTGTGCCGTGATGGGCATATCAATTCTGTTTTGGTGATATTCGAATCTTTTCTGTTTTGGTGATATTTGAAGATGTCTCTGACCTTCTGTGCTGTCAAGTGACATTTATTCCAATGTAGATAACAGGAACTAACGGCCCTGTATTGGTTGCTTTGTTGTAGCATGTAACAAACTGAATATGTCTCGTCTGTTTACCCCTTTAGAAAAAGGGAAGCATGCCAGTTTTGCCCTTACGAAGTCTGGTTTGTTATTTTTAGATTTCTAAGTGCTTAGAATATTTTATCTATATATTGAGTATATCACTGAACCATGTTATGCAATTTAGAGGACTTCGTCTTGGGTATTAGTACTGTAACGAATCTGAGTATGGTAGCATATCAGGCTTGGAACATTCTAATCATCCGCAAGAAATGTTATGTTGTCGTAATGAGACTTTATTTTACAAAAATATGTATAGGTTGATGTATAAAAGTAGCCTTAGCTGTTTAGGTTGATGTGTAAAAGTAGCCTCCCTGCACAAAAGTTACGATGCATTCGTGTATATTATGTACTTGCATAGTCGGAGTTTGCAACGACAAAAGTGTGTTTGAGAAGTAGCCTTCTGTTTAGTTAAACTAGATAAACAGGTCTGCTCCGCTGCACCCATGAAGGAAAAGTGTTGAATTTGGAGACTGATTGGAGACAACCTGCGCTTGGCTCGTCAGATCCTGCTCTGTGCGGTTTGCACTAATCAGTGAATTGAAGGAAGTGCCTTCGATTGCACGGCAAAAAAAATGTGGGCTCTAATAAAGAAAGAAGATGTGGGCTGTAATGAAAACACAACAGCCGAAAAGATACGTGGTTGGCAGGCCGGCCTTGAACAGCCCTGAGCGTGCAGTCGGGGACCGGCCACGGGCCACTAAGGCCCAGGCGCCGCAGCACAAAGTGAAGACGCGGCTGGTTCCTAGGCCGACATGCCGTGAAAAAATGTCGTGTCACAATACCGATCGTCCACGTCGTCCGAAAAATTCTGAGAGCGCGCGCCCGTGAAAATCCATCGCACGATTCCACATCCTGCGTGCGTCAACCGGACCGGAGAAGCAGGGCACACCATTTACACCGGGCGACAACGGGTTGCGCCAACTATGTGGGCCGAATCAAAAGGATGGAGGACACGTCCTACGCGTGCGGCAAGGGACGCGGTCGCTCGGGAGGAGTACATGTGCGCCAAGTGCCGCGGTTGCTCGGGAGGAGGCCACAGAGGCTTTCAGCTATTAACTATAATAAAGTCTTCCGGACAGCATGTGCAATATCTAAGGGGACCTTGAGTCCTTGAGCTCAATGGTGGACCTAGAAATTTTGTAGAGCCTGGGCGAATATCGTGACACATACCAAGTTTCCACAAACAAGTCATCACTAATGTTAATATAGTCCAAAAGAAAACTAGTTAGGTAAAGTACTTGTCACTAATCAGAATGTAAGAGACCTTAATCACTTTGCTTAGCATCATATATCTCATGTATAGGAGTTAAAAAATACTTTTCACCGGCATTGGAACTACTATTGCAAGTGCTGACCACCACAGGGAGCCCGGGCATGCGCCCAGGGTCGCCGGGCCCTTGGTCCGCCCCTGCTTGAGATTATTGCCCCTGGATGCCCTCATCGTCCAGGATTGTTTCCTGTGGACAATCCATTTTTTAGGCAATCCATCAACTTCATTTATCTGTGATAAGAGCCTTGGGACACTTTGAGATAAGCAAGCGAGATTGAAAAATGTGTGCATTTCCAACCTTCTATTGGGCCTCCCAAAGAAGATAAATAACCGACATGCTAACATCATTTTTATATGAGAGGGCTCTTATAGTTGAAAGTAACTGAGTGGGAAGCATGGGCTAAGAGGGTGTTTGACATGGCTCCAGAGTCGAACTTTGGTCTAGCTGATTGGAGCTAGTCAAACATCTCAACTCTTAAAATTTATGGAGCAGCTAAACTTTGGAGTTTTAGTTCATTTTTCCATGTGTTGATGGAGTAATATATATGACAAATTCGTGGAGTTCGGAAGTAGCATGAGTGGGCATGGTGTGTTTGGCATGGCTCTCAACTCCATAAAATTTATGGAGTATTCCCAGCTCCAAAAATTCTTAGAGATGAAACTGTAAATAAATGTTTCAGCTTCAACGAAATTCTGTTTCAGCTAGAAGAAAATAACGTCCCATTGCAAATGCGTTTTATCTGTGAGCTAAAGAAAGATCGAGAGCATTATCTCCACACCGAAAGTTGCTTAGTTATTGACTTGGCAACCTAGTGATGGGTCCCGGCCGAAGCAGCAGCGGCGCGGTCCGTCCAGGAACCAGCGCTCCGACGTGATCGGAGCACATGATCGGAGCGTGTCGACGTGCCTGCACACAGTTGATTGGACCGTCCAAATTTTTTTTGCTGTTGGAAAGAGATGCATATATCCTGAGGTGGTCGTAGCTTCTGTGGTGGTGCCCCAGCGAAAGTTAGCCGTTGTTGATGAGGCAACTGTCCCATGTCCGTTAGCTCCCGGTGTTTTGGTTCCACCTCGGTGACAGTGAGAATACAATAGTAGGCAGAGGTATTGTTTGTACTTTGTACTATGCGGCGGCTCTGACTCTGAGTGAGGCCTCACGCTGTTGGACGGCGGCATATGATACTACCTGGATCGAGCGGCGGGATGGTTCCGCGACGCCGCCGCCGCCTTCGTAGCCGTTACACCCGGCCCGCGGCCGGACGAGTCATCAACTCCTCAAATCGTGCCGCTTGCAACCTACACGTGATCGTTTTGTCGTCCTCGTCCGCGTGGCCCCGGCTCCCGTACCTCTCTCCCATGGCTTATCAGATCAACGTGTTAAGTTTTGTAGCAACAGATTAAATTAAATCTTAGACTCGTTATTGTTGATCTGATGATATTCCTTGTCCTGTAAGCTACTGCAACGGTTGTTGTTGCCCCATATTAAGAGATCGAGCTGCACGGCCCCTATATACGCTTCCCATTTTACACTCCGCGCGCGCGGCAGGCACACCACACCCGGCCGGCCGCCAGTATCGGCGGCCTTCTCGCATTTGCGCGTCATTGTCGTTCATCCAGACAAAAGCAACTAGCTCCAGGGCAGGGCTGCGTCGTGCTCCGGCCGACCAACGGGGCTGGGCCATCCGTTGCTGCTTGCCCAGATCGTCGAGCTGCCGCAGCTGGAACCGTGGGCGCAGCTGCAGATATAGTATCTGTGTCCCGTTTTGTTGGCCCCGCCGCCATGGACGGGAAGGTCAATCGCTCTTCGCGACCGTCGTAGCTTCCTGCCGTCCGGTCGATCGGCAATTCGGCATGCACGCAGCTCTGCGGCAGAGAGACGCTCACAGATTAGGCCTTCCGTGCCGATGCGCTCTTTGCCTGTTTCTCTGTCTGTTTGTGTTCTCCCAGCTGATGCTCGGATCATCCAACAGTTTTGTGCGGTCACGGGAACTTTTGTTTCGAATAACGATGGACATGGTGAGATTCGGCGCGTGTCGTGGTCCAGCATCGACCCGGTTTGGTTGTGCAGGTGAAAATATACTGTGGACCAACACCGAGACCTGCTGATTTGAACCTCCCCTTTGTATATATATACTAAAGTATAGTTACTATAGTAGTATATACACAACAGCAGCAGTGCAGCACTGAACGAGGCGCGCTACTGGTTTGTAGTATATGCACGGCGTGAGTGGGCGGCTGGAGATTCCCGGCGCGGTGATCTGTTTGGTACTAAAAGAATGGTTATTATTATTACACACTCTGTTAGGGCTGCGTGAGTGCAAAGTGCAGGATGGTGCGACGCGCCTCTCCTCCGCACCACGTAACAGCATTTTTTCTCTCTCTTTTGAGTAGGAGAGCCAGAGCATATTGTTAGCTTTATCCAACGGTCATCATCTGAGCTGAGATTTGGTTTTCCAAGTGCCAAGCTTTAGCTCTATATAACTTGCTCTTGGCAGCGCCGCCAGGCGCTCCTCCACTAATTAACAAACTAACAAGGGAATGCCTCCGGGGGCGCAGACTACTGTGCCTCCCGGCTTCCGGTTCCGGCCGACGGACCAGGAGCTCCTCGACTACTACCTGAGGAAGAAGGCTGCGTCTGAGCCCCTGCATCACGATGTCATCAAGGAGATTGACATCAAAACGCTCGAGCCCTGGGATATCAAAGGTACATCGTCGTCAATTTGGAGTAGTGTCTCCGTCGCAACTTTTGTAGGCAACCTTGTAGTCGCGTAATTATCTTGGTTAGCTCATTGCAAGATAGCTTGCTCATCGTGTACATTCAGGTATCTCACTCGAAGCTGCTTCCTCAGCAACTTCATTCGTAATTCGGACAGCATACAGTGTCTGACGTGATGAGTCGCCACTCCCACATCCGGCCGGGACGGTCACCTTCATTCGCAACTTCGGTAACAAGATGATCAACCCTCCCTACTGACCTCCCCGTTCTTGGAACACACCAGTCGTCCGCCGCCAGTAATGATATGATGCAAGAGCTACGACGACTGTGTAGTCCATGTCAATTCCCTCACTGAATGTTGTACTTTCTCTATTCTTGAATTGTTGACACTATCGACTTTTTTCGTTACCTTTGTCCCGTTATCTTACTCAAAGGGTCAAGAACTCAACAATTTAAGAACGGAGGGAGTATATTTTATTACCGCTATTGTCTGCCGGGTGCTGGACACCTAATAATTAACTGACCTAACGAATATCTCCTTGGAGAGTACGTGCAGATCTTTGCAGTGTTGGGACCGAACCTCAGGACGAATGGTACTTCTTCAGGCACTCCAACGCGGAGACTCATCGGACGAAGAAGAAGTACTGGCGCACAGCGCTGGGGCGCTGGAAAGCGTGGGGACGTGAAAAGCCCGTTTTGATTGGCTCCGGGACCAAGATCGGGCTGAGGAAGACAATGGTCTACTACAAGCGCGGCAAGAGGACCGACTGGATCTTGCACCAGTTACACCTACCAGCAGTAAGCACACGCCCATTAGTTGGGTCACCAGCGCTCGCGGGGATCCATTATATATGGCGGTTCTCTTTAAAAGTGGAGTGTGCAATAATGCAGGACCATGGATGCTGGGCGGTGTGCAGGGTGTTCAAGAAGATCAGCAGCCCGAGATGCTTCGATGACCAGCGCCATTCACCGATCTTCGGTCATCCGGCATCGGCACCGGTGGCGCAGGTGCAGCAACCAGCAGCAGTGGCAAGTGGTAGTTCGCCGCCGGCCTCTGGATTTCTGGATAAACTGCTGTCGCCTTTTAAGGCAGTGACAAACGTTCAAGTCCATTTGAACTTGGCCGTTTTTGGCCCCTGTGGGTTAACGTTTGAATTTGCTCCGCGGTGAGCATGTAGTACCACCATTCGGGTATTCTTTTTGCACGGTCATCAGGTTTTCATGTACCTTTTTCCGATTCTTCATAAACATCATGAAGGCCCAAGTCTCTTCTTCTTTAATAAAAAAACGAAATGAGTCAAAAGTAACCACAGTTCGGGTTTATAATTCTTAGTATGCTAGGCCCTGTTCGTTTCCCGTCCTCTAAAATTTTAGTACTGTCACATTAAAGAGAATCTTATTAGTTATGAATATTTCGATCAATTTAATGACAAAACCCTTTTGACAGATTGGTGTTAATTTTCGAGATGAATCTAATGAGCTTAATTAATCTATATTTTGCTAAAGTGGTGCTACAGTAACCGTCTTCTAATTGCGACTTAATTAACCTCATTAGATCCGTCTTGTAAATTAGTCTATGGGCCTGTAATTTATTTAAACTTTATTTAGTACTTCTAAATAGTAAGATTCTTAATGATGTGACAGCTATAAAATTTAGACCCCAGGAAACGAACACACCTCGCACTTATGCTCTCCCATGCATGTCATATAAAGGACGGCCTCACCGTGAGTACTACTCCTTGTTCCAAATTACTTCTTATCATGACTTTTTACCGGGTTCATTGAACATTCTCTGAATCCGGGTTCACTGAACATTCTCTGAACTTGGACAACTTGTATGTTAAGATTCACTGAAAATTCCATGAACCTAGACACAAAAGTGTACTATCAGGATTACGAGTAAATTAAGATGGAGAGAGAGTATATATTACAACTGTCTTTCTTAGATACCGTGCATACCCTCCCTACTATATATCCATGCACATGCTGCAGCACCAAGGCACACGTTGGATAAATATATTCGCCGAGAATACTGCTGATGCTCAACGAGATGCTGCTGACAGTTGTGTGCGAACGCCGAACACTGCTTGCCTGTCAGCAGCGGTGGCGGAGCCAGGATTCAACCTTGAGGGAGGCCTGAGTATGAAATCTATGGCATGAGGGGGACCAATATCAATTTTTTTCTTAATTTACATGGTAAAATTGTGTGTGCATGGAGGAATAGAGGAAGCATGGGGGGCCAGGCCCCCGGCTCCGCCCCTGGTCAGCAGCAGGGGTTGTGTTAGTGGAACAGGAGCATGCAAGTTATGTGCATGCCCGACATGTTAATTGGCTCTCATTTCTGTGTTTGATTTGAAGTTTTATAGTTTCTTTTTAGGTGAAGTTGGAGTAGAAACTTTGTGTGTATATTCTTTTCATCGTATCAAACACGCATATATGTCAAGTTTCATAATTTTTTGACACATATAAGATTTTTTTGCACTATTAACTTTCACGAAAGTATATTGTGAGTTCAAGCATCCTTGTTTAGGTGTTGAAAATATAATTTCTCTCAGATTTTCTTTTAAAAAAGAAAACTTCTCCCAGCTCGTAGCAGGTCCAAGCTACCCAACAGCCCACAGGTTACAAGCAGATCGTAGGCAGTCCAAATCGCCCAGGGAGAAATAAGGAGGTAGCCCCATATCTGAACCATTGTATTCGGCTTCCTTGGTTGGCTTCCTTGGTCGCTTCATTCGCCGCGAACCGCGGGCGACCGGCCGACGCCAACGCCGCTACTCCACGGAGAAGAGTGACTCGACGTCACCGGGGACGGAGCGGATTTCCGCGACCCGCCGGGCCTCTCCGGCATCTCTCAGTTTTTTTAGGGGAGCATCTCTCCGCATATGGGCTGGTCTTTTTCGTAATGCTGAAAATGAAGGCCCCACTAAGCGCCCGCATCCTAGTCGTCGGGCTCGGCCGCTCGGGTCGGACACCACCGCACCGAACCGAATCCGTCATCTCATTTCATATCTCTAAGAGCTTAAAAAAAATCTCATCTCATCACTCCGTAAATAAAGAGGATTTTTTTACGTATATGTCATTAAAAAAGATAGCATTTACCTGTGTGTCAAAAAAATCGTTCACACCTCCGTGCCATCCATCTAAACTTTTTAATCCACATATCATTCTGTCCACACTATGTTAGTATTCAGTTCGAGAAAACGTATTTAGTACAACTCGTTTTTTCTCAGGCGCAAGGGTACCATCCAAACAACTATACTTTACATATGCCTGGTAATAATAATATTGTGTTGTGATTAAATGTTGGTTAAAACAACTTTGAGATGTGGTTAAATGTTTGTTATATTCCTGTTGGTTAAATGTGGTGTTTGGCTGTGAAAGGGAGCGGTACAGGGGAAAATATAACTTGGTATTGCTTCCCTAGCCTAGGATTTTAGTCTTTTCACATCTCTATTAGCCACCGTTACTAGCTAAAGTGAATAGAATGGTTTATGAGTCTTAGGTGGATAGGACAAAGGTACGAACGAATTTCAAATCCTTGCGTTGGCTGCAAAATAGTATGGTAGAGATTTGAAAAGTTTAAAATAGCTCCAATCGCCAACACTACCACAGAACGTGCATATAGTAACACATTCTTGTAACACTTGGACTTCTGTGTTACAAGAGATTTTATAGGAACACAAAATTATGTGTTACAAATAAATTTGTAACACATTGTTCCTATTCACAAAAAATGTGTTGCAAGAAATAGTTTCAGTAACAGAAATCTAATGTTACAGTAAAAGTGTTACCAAAATGTGATTGGTTGTAACATATTCAATAATGTGTTACAAGAAAAAATCTTGTTGTAACACATTTCTTGTAGCACACAGTGTTGCAACCAAAAAGTTAAGTGTTACTAGGCTATGAGTCTCTTCCTTGCTAATTCTCTTTTACTGTCGTTAGCTTTAAGATGCAAAAAATGAATTCCAAGTCACGTGGTATTGACTCGACCATTGGATTTATACTGTATACACCCTTATTGATATAAAGGACTACGTGTCATACCAATCAAAATTGTCTTTAGACTAGGTGGAAATGCCACTAGTTTTAAAACTAGGCACCTGAGTTCAATTCCTGGTTATTGCATTATATGCTTTTTTTGTACAACAAAAACAGAATGTGATTCAATGCCAGGCCTATATCAACCTTTCAAGTAACATGAATTAATTAAACTTTTCAGATAATTCTCAAATTTAGCAATACGGGCTGCCAACACTTAGCGTATCCTTTAATACTATCATTAAAGATTTGTTCAACTTTCCAACTCATAAAACATACCGTCTCCTCCAAACATGCTGCATGTTCTAATTTTCTATAAAATTCATTTCTAGTTATTTATTATAGCAACATGGTGGATACCATCTTGGTCTCGGTGCACCATCACATCTTCTAAAAATTATTTTATACTCTTAGCTGATATGAATGATGATTTCATTTCTTAATTTTTCACCCAGTCTAGCCATAATTTACTCTTGTCACACTTACATAGATAATCAAACAAGAATAACAGTAAATTATTGATATGTAACAACCTGGACACAACTAACACACACGATTGTTCCATGTATGCTCATGGACAGTTGAATGTCATACTCTATACAAGTTTGCTAAAATATTATTAGTACAACAAAGATTGCACTTTCTTAAAGGTGGCACTTTTCACATCTGCCAATTGTTCAGCACCTCAATCAAAGCATGTCCTTCCTGAAAGTTGATGTATCCTTCAAAATCTGAATGCTGCATCAAATACAAAGAAAAAAGAAACATATAATAGATATAGTCAAAATTCATTGGTAAAAAAACAATTTAGTAGCATCATTATATAAGACTTAAACATCACAGATAAATACCATTTAGTATGAAGTTCTTCCCTAAAAATTGATTGCATCGCAGGTCATGAACTCTGTTTCATTATTGGATCCCGAAGTTGTAGCATCCACGACTGTCCCCTCAATATCCGTTCTAATCCACTCGTCGATTGTTGTTTCTACCATTAAATGTCTCAAGGTGCGACACATGGAATGGTTCAGTTTCCATATCATCTTCCCATGTCTCATTACCAGTGTCATATATATCCCTTGGTTTCATCTTCATCACCACGGACCAACCAGGGTTGTTTTTATCCTCAACATAAAAAACCTGGTCAGCTTGGTTAGGAAAACTAAAAGGCTCGTGCTCAATCCTTTCACCTGTATGTATCAGATGTGAGAAGTTGACGAGAGTGTAGTCGTATTTGTCCTTTTTTATTCCTTTTCCAGAGATAACATCAACCCACTCGCATTTAAAAAGCACTACTGGAAATTTGCCAGAGTAGTTTAGCTCAATAATGTCAACTATTCGTCCATAGTAAGTGATATTGCCCAATACTGGCCTTCCATCACTAGCATAGCTAGATGTTTTTGCAGTTAGGACTACTCCACTATTTTGTGTCACTTTATCCAACCGTTTTGGTCTAAAGCGAAAACCTCGACTATTGAACGCATGATACCTTTTTGCTGCTTCCAGTGGCCCTCGAGCAAGCCATCGAATATCATCTTTAATGTTGTGATTGCCGGATTTTCTCTCAGTCTCCATTATCTGTACCATAAATCAAAATTAGTTGTGCACTAGAATTGTAAATATTAAGTGAACTACAGGACACATACATGACTCATAAACCACTGATGGAATTTCTCATTCTGAATTTTCTCAATGGCTTTTTGACTCACACGTCCATTGTGCTTATTAGTGATATGTTCAGCATGAGCTCTGAAATGCAACTTAAGGTCAAGTTTGATGTCAAGAAAAAAAAATATTAAACTGAAAATTGGTTCAGATATATTACCGAAGGTACATATTCACATCAGAGCAGTTAAATAGCACATATCTATGTGCTTGTACTTTCTCCAAACCTCTTAAGACATATCTAGCTGGTTTTCCAAGGGGTCTTCCAACATGAGGAAAAAGACTAGTGCCAAGCGATACATCATTGTCATCATTACGTGAAGGATGATTATGTTTACTATCAAATCCTTCAATAAACATTGAACATAATGTCATGCACTCTTTTGCTAAATGTGCTTCAGCAATACATCCCTCTGGATGTGCTTTGTTTCGAACATATGACTTTAACTCACACAGGTACCTGCAGACACCAATATCACAAAAAGAAATTTGTTATCAAAGAAATATATGAATTCTAAAATATTATGAATATCAGCCATATTATATATAGTTGCTGAAGACTTACCTTTCCACAAAATACATTGACCGGTAACAAACAGGGCCCCCTATTTTTGCTTCAGTTGCTAAGTGAACAAGCAAATGCACCATTATAGTGAAAAATCCAGGTGGGAATATCATCTCCATTTGACATAATGTCAAGCTAATTCTCTCTTCTAACTTCTCAAGATCACCCTTGTACAGAACTTTTGCATTCAATTCTTTTAAATATCCGAATAGATCATATAGCACAAACATAACATTATCCGGCAAGAGGCCTCGTAAAGCAACTCCAAGAAGATCTTGCATCAGAAGATGGCAGTCATGACTTTTTAGGCCTGATACTTTGCATTGATTGACATTTACACATCTGGATATATTGCTGCAATAGCCATCTGGAACTTTTATATCTTTTAGGACTTGACAGAATTGTTGCTTCTCTTGTTTAGACAGGGAATACAAAGTAGGAGGCAAGTAATACTTATTATTAGCCCTTTTCCGTGGATGTTGCTCTGGTCTGATATTCATCTCTTGCAAGTCTTGGCGTGCTTGTAAATTATCCTTTGTTTTTCCCTCCAATCCTAAGAATGTCCCAACTAAATTGTCACAAACATTCTTTATGGTATGCATAAAATCAAGATTGAATCGAAGCACGTGGGATTTCCAATAAGACAAAGAAAATAGGCCACTAACAGTCTTCCAAGTTTTTGACTTCTCAAAATCATCAATAGAATTTATCTTTTCCAAAATGGATACTCCAGAATAGGTTTTTGGTTTTGAACGATGCTCTTCAGTTCCATCAAAAGAATCGGCATCATAGCGATACTCATGGTCAGCGGGCAAAAACCTTCTATGTCCAATGAAACTATTCTTGTGGCCATGTTTCAAGCGTATAGAATGAGTTTCGTCATCACAAGACACACAACCAAACATGCCACCAACACTATAACCAGAAAGTATCCCAAGGCCCTGGTAATCGCTCACCGTATACAAGGCTATAGCATGAAGCTGAAATATCTCATCTCGTGATGCATCATATGTAGGCATACCAATCTCAAATAAGTCATTCAGGTCATCATAAAGAGGCTGCATAAAAGTTTGGTACTCATCCTTTGTAGGGTACGATGGGCCAGGAATTATTAGGCTAAGCATAAGAGAAGACGGTTTCATGCATAACCACGGAGCAAGGTTGTAGGGTACTAAGACAACTGGCCAGCAACTGTAGGTTGAACTCAACATACCGAATGGATTAAACCCATCACTAGCTATCCCAAACCTCATGTGCCGAGGTTCTATTGCAAATTTTCTGTATCGATCATCAACAGATTTCCACGCATATGAATCAGCAGGATGGCGCAATGCACCATCTTTAATACGATCCTCATCATGCCATCTTGCTGACTTAGCTGTTTCTTTGTGCATGAAAAACCTCTTGAGTCTAGGTTTGATTGGAAAGTAGCGCAATACCTTTTTTGGTGTTGCCTTTCTTCTTTCCTTCTTTGTCAAAGAAGTCTTATCTGCCTTATTTTTCCACCTGGAAACTCCACATGTTGAGCAGAAATCATCTTCTTTCTTGTCTTTGCGATAGAGCTGGCAGTTATTGGGACAGACATGGATTTTCTCATAGCTAAGACCAAGCTTTCCAATGATCTTTCTAGCCTCCGCAAATGTTCTTGGGATGTTGGCACCATGTGGGAGTGCAAGTTGCAAAATTTCTAGCAAATCATTAAATGATTTATTGCTCCACTTGTTAACAGACTTCACATTAAACAAGAGCACAAGAAATGAGAGTTTTCATAGTTCACAACCATTCCATAAAGGTTCATCTGCATCTCTAAGCAAATCATATAAATCTTGTGTTTCTGCATCTGGACCAGACTTGGAAAACATTGGGGGCTTCGGTTCATTTATTGGAGTTCCACTGTCTACATGTACAGAGGTTTCATGGACTAGTTGATGCTTCGTAGTGTTTATTGTTTGTTGTTGTGATTGTGACTCATAGTTACCAGAGATATATGATGCTGTTTCCCCATGGCATCCCCAAATAGTGTATCCTTTCAGCATTCCATTGCAGATTAAGTGATTATACACTTCATCTCGCTTTAATAGCCATCTATTGACACATCTGATACATGGACAATGGATCTTGGCATCAGGCTTTTTCCTCCTGTACGCAAACTCAAGAAAACCATCTACACCATCCATGTAGTCATCACTTGCGATGGGAGAAAGCAACAACTTCTTAATAGCTTTTAAGTTCATGATTCACTATACACAAAAAAAAACAATATTGTTGCTTAGTATCCGAGCGTAGGCACTACAATTTCTATTGAATTAGCTTTTCAATGATAGGATCTTGATAGAATAAGGAGTATTATCTTGATAGAATAATGAGTATTCAAATGCCAATTATTTCAAGATCATATCAATGAAAGTAGAACAGAGCAATTTCATCAAGTACTCATTAAAGAAGAAACACTGAAGGTGTGTCTAGAAGAAAAAAGTGCAAATAAAAGATAAATGGGAATATCTTTTTAAGGTCGAGGGCAGGTTCCCCGTCTGATATAAATGAGGATTATGACTTTGCATGTTTTTATTCTTCTATTTTTCAAAATAAGAATGTGTATCTGAACTAGCTCCTTGCTGACAATCTTAATAGAATATAACAATAATATTTAGTAAAGATTTATTATTGGACTCACATGATCAACCGAGGTAATTACCCAAATTATTCTTCAAAGGTAATTAAAATCCATTACGTTTCCATGGACGTGCAGACCAAAATAATTTGTGTGCGTCACCTAGTAAGATATATAGACTACAGAGTCAAATTTTCAATACCTTATCATGAGATCCAAAATAGAAATCGAGCAATTACTCAATGGAGAAAAATGTGGTCGCTGCAACACCCTTGCTTCTTATTCCAATGCGCCAAGACCTACAGAATAGACGAGTTAATTTAGCTATCTCCGAGGGTCCTTCATAGACCAAAATTGATACATGGATGAACTTGCCGCGCTCAACACTGGTTTGAGACCTCCGGAGTCAAGAATCCATGGCTAACGCATCATCCGCGGGTGCTAATCGGCCGTTGACGCCATGAATAGGAAAAATCAATCGACGGAGGTCGGAGATTAGCCGGACGGGACTGGAGCCCGACGGAATGCAGTAAACAAGCGTAGCTTCCGCCATTCGCTCGATTGGCAAGTGAGGGCCGCAATCACAGCTATGTAGATCTAGGCACAACAATGGAGGGATAGCGGGAGCTAAGGAAACCTGAGTTGTAGGAGGACGAAGAAGGCGAGCCACCGCCGCGCCGCTCATGCGAATCGAAGATGAGTTGTAGTGAGATGGAACCTAAGGAAAGGGGAGAAGGCGTGGGGAAACAGATCACGGGAGGTTTCCCTTCATTTTTTTATTTATCTCCCTATTTCTTTTTTATCCTGATGCGGTTGAAGAGATCGGGGTGAGCCTCTCAGCATTTGGGAGTGCACATGTGTTTTCCTGGCCAACTGGGCCTGACTGAAAATTTTGGAACGAGGCACTGTATTTTTGGCCCATGAACAAAGTCTCCGAGTCAAAATAAACCGATGTGAAAAGAATTAAATAACCCACAATACAAGATCATATCCATATATACTTTCTAAAAAAGATATTTTAAAATATACAACATCTCATGATTTTTAGATTATAATGTATATTATTTATTTATTAGGATAAAGTCCAAACTTGACCCCTCGGCTATGGTCGGAGCTCGGTCTGCAAGCAACGACTGGGTTTATTATTATAGAATTTAGGACCGGGCACAAAACCAGAAACCCGAAGACCGAATCCGAGAAACCCGATCCCGAACCCGAAAAACCTGAAGCCCGATGCCCGAAGTGTATTTTCGGGTTGTCAAGCTGAAAACTCGAATTTATTTCAGGAAAATCGGGTTTAAAGTCACGGTACCCGAAATAGCCGAGTACTAACCCGAAATATAAGCAATCATATTTAGCTTTATTCGATTTGAGCCCAATCCAACAGGATAAACCAGCAATCTATCATCCCACATATAAAGGCAAGAAGTCACATACAAGCTTAGGTAACCTAGAAGCATATTTCCGTACAGGTAGCAGCGTCGTGTGGTGCCCACCTCATTGTTGCAGGACTCATAGACTCGAAGTTGCAGTGTGGCATGCCGAAGCCCCAATCCTTGTCGGATCCGCTCATCGATTAGCAATTAATCTTGCATAAGTACTACAGTTCTTCTCTATCTTTTCTCTCTGTTCGGGTTTGTTAATTTGTCCACTAATTTTGGGTTCTATTTTCTCAAACTCGAAATTTTAAAAACCCGAACAACCCAACCTGAAATTTTCGAGTAACCACAACGCCCAATGCTAATAGAATTGCTGTAGGTCCACCCTGAATGTTCAACTTTGTTTGGACTGGACCAATATATGATAATTAAGTGTCTAAAGTTTTCAAATAATAATTTTTAGTTCAATAAAAACTAAATATTATTATTTAGTTTTTATTGAATTAAATAAAAACTAGAGCCCCGGGTCAATGGGTCGGCGGCGTGCTGACACCGTGAAGCTCAACGCTGTCCCGGATCGGTCATTGGGGAGCCGCGAGTGGGCGCAGGCCCATGTCGCCGGCGTGATGTGGCCGCGAACCGGAACGTCGCTCTGAGTCGGAGACGCGAGGCGGCGTAGGCGCGTAACCCCGGGTCGATGGTTCTGCGGCATGTCGACGCCGTGCAGCTCGACGTTGCTCTGGGTCGGAAGCGTGAGGTGGCGGAGGTGAGGATCACTCCGGGTTGTTCTCGTCGGGTCGCGGAGGTGAGGATCACTCCGGGTCGACGTGCCCGAGCCAAGGTGGAGGGATGAAATTGAACCTTCTAACTGAAATACATGGAATAATTGAACCTTTTGAAAATTGAAGGACGAAATTGACCTTTGATCCATAGTTGAGGGACTAAGTTGTTGCCTTTTCTAAAAACTGACAAAAAAATTATTTCAGGGGCTATATAGGCGTTCAATCTATGTCAGACGCATAATAAGAAAAAAGAACAGTCAATGGAAATTTGATTTGGCGCGAAGCATTTTTTCCTTTGGCGCTAATTAGCCTGGTCACGTCCGGATTTACTGGTAGGAGGTTAGCTGATGGATTAACTCCCCACCACCGCTCACAAACAGATCTTCTCGGAAAAAAATAATAGAGCAGCCTTGATCCTTTTCCCTCGATCCCAACCTCCTCTAGGATAGCGTTGCCCAGGATCCCGGAACGAGTCTCCGCATCCTGGTATTTCTTCCGTATCCCCCTTGTGCATCACCTCGGGGATGGCCTCCGAACCACATCGGCGACCCCTCCGCTGAGTTGTGCCGCGGCCCTCGAGTTCTCTTCACGTTCTGCCCGATTGAATGGTTGGTTTGCGTTCCAGGTATTGGTTAATTAGATAGTAAACCCCACAATTTGATTCGCGTGATGCATGATTTGGTTATTTTTGGGTGCCTCTGATTTCGTTTTTATGTGTTCAGCAGATTTTTTTCCCCTAAGAAATCATTAATTGACGTCTGCACTTACATCCAGACTATTGCATTGGACTCTAAAAATCACAACCGAGGAACAAACCAAAGGTAGGAACGAGGAAGAGAGGTTCTGAAAATTCAAAGCACAAGGTACAGTTCTGAAACTTTCATTCGTCAGATTTCTTTCTTATGCATACTATTTTCTTTGTGGCCAAATATCTCTAGAGATGTTTAGTAGATTAAGAATTATATTAGAAAGATATCTGGCCATAGGCGAACATCATAACATGAATAACAGTACTTCATTCTTTTAGTGAATCTTTGGTTCACCTCACCAAGATGCCTTTATTTCACTAGACATGTTTTTTTTTGCGAATCATCGGACGTTATCGTATTACACATTTATGGATTGGGTGGATGATGATAGTTGGACCATAAATCTATGCATATTGTACATTTCTCTATTTTATTAATTTTGTTTTGACTTGCATCCTTTCTATTTAGTTTTCCCAATCAGACTCCTTTCCATTGTTGATACTATTTTATTATGTGTTAGCATGGCTGAGGATACCTGGACCATAAATCTTGAATGCGATGGAGCAGATGTAGGAGACAAGTATGTGCAGAGGAAAATGGACAGGGACTACATATCCTTTTTCGACCTGATTGCTTTGGTTGAGGAATATGGGTACAGATCTGTTGATTACCTGTACTACAAAAGAAAACAGAGGGGCTCGAGGGTTAGTTTAGTACCAATAATTGTTGATACTGATGTGACAAAAATGATTAAAGAGCATGAGAAAGAAAAGACGGTTTATTTGTTAGTGACAAGGGAAAAAAATAACTGAGCAAAATTTAGTCAGTATATCAACTATGGAGTCGAGTGAAGAACCTACCAAATCTGCAAATAAATCTAAAGGTAATACAATGAAGTATAGTATACTCTTCTCTTGAATTGTTTTAGATCTGTCTCTGACATTAACTATTGTGGACCATGTATTTTTTTCACAGGCAATAGAGGTGGAAAGAGAAATTTAAATGTTACACAAACTGATGCACAATATGCCGATGAACTTGAGCAGAATAATGATTATATACAAGACATGCCAGGTACATATATAGTGAAGTAGAGCTAAAAACAGTTACAAGTATTCAAAATATGTTGGCTGCATCTTTGTCCAAAAAATATATATGTAGGCTGCATCTTTGTCCAAAAAATATATATGTAGGCTGCATATATTCACATATATTTCTACTACTTTTTTTAGGTGATAATGATGGAGGGCAGAAGCGTCGGAGGACCATTTTGAAACATATTTGGGATCTTCCAGAGGGAAGAAAGATTGTAGTAAGATGCAACCCGCTTGGGCAACCCATTGGAAAAGAAGGTGGTCTCTTAGGACAATTTCTAGGCACAGTGGCACGGAATGGGGGTTATTGTCCTCTTGATATGAATGATTGGAGAAAGGTCAAGAAGGATGGAGGAGATCGAACGATAATCCAGTTTGTACAGGTTTGCTAAAACACGTCATATTGTCTGGTCCTTTTTTCTTATCATTGTTAAATTTATTTGCTACATTCAATCATGTGTCCTAACTGATAGTTCTGATTTGTTCAAAAATTAAATTTAGACAAAGTTCTTGTATCCTCAATCATGTGAGAAATGGATACTGAAATCCATTGGAAGAGATTGGAGGCGATACAAAGCAATGTTAAAAAAGACACTATTCAACCCAAAAAAGAAAAGATCTGCTTTGTACAAGCTTTGTCCTGAAGATGTTGATGAGGATCAATGGATTGCTCTGGTTAGAGATTGGAAGTCAAAAAAGGAAAGGTGAGAAGTGTATATTTTCTATGCTAAATTAAAATATTAAATTACATCTGTATGAAGTAACTATAACCAGTTGTAAAATTATCTCAGGTCCTTAGTGAGAAGAACAAAATCAGTCGTACAATGAGGAAAACAAGTCATACAGCGGGTACAAAGAGCTATGCTCGTTGGGCTGAGGACTTGGTGAGCTACTTTCTGCACTACTACACACACTCATGCTTTTTCTTATTGTCCCTCTTACTATTTTGTTCAGAGGCAAGATGATCCTGAAAGAAAGATGCCACATAGAGCTAAGGTTTTCCTAGCAACTCACAAGAAAAGGGACAAAGGGACAGATGAACATGTGGTATGTTACATACACACGCTGGATTTTTCCTTGATTAGTTCTTACTTTTATCCTGTATGGAGAATACATATGTGTGCATTTGTTTCACAGGTTCAATTGGAAAATATCATAGATGAACATCCACAGTTGGCAGAAAGCAATGAGGGGAAAGTTGCGTGGCAGGGTGACGCACTACAACAAGTATTGGGGGAAGAGAAATGTGGTCAAGTACATGGCTTGGGGTTGCTTGCAGTCACAAAAAAGCAAGTATATGGTCAAACAACTCGTCGTTTCAAGGACGTTAACGTAGTTACAATGGATGAATCATCATCAGATGTACAGGCACACATGTTGGAGGAAATCAAACAGCTGAAGGATCATTCAAGAAAGCAAGATCAAGTTATTGAAGAACTCCTAATTGAGCGTGCACGCTATGAAAACAGAGAACAAACAATGGTAGCAGTGTTCTTTTTATAAATTTAACTGAAATGGTACTCAAATATTGTATCAATCATGTAGGTGAATACTCAAGAGATAAATCATGATAATTTTCATGGACAATCAGTGCACTTGAGAAGAAAGGTATTTTCTTCATAGCTTATTTTGGATCTTAACTAAGCTCAACTTAGTATTTTCTCTTGCCTCTGTAGAGAATTCAGTGCAAGTTAACAAGTCAGAAAAACTTATTGGGTGCACAAGCTAATGAGCTAGTAAGCATCAATTCTACTTTGATATATATTTCCAACTATATTTTGCATACCTATGTACATAATAACTAATGAGATATTCTACTAATCAAATAGAACAAAGAAAGATCTGAGGCTCAAGTGAACACGGGTAATGACGTTGACCCATTTTTGTCCGCCGAAAAGGTTATCCAATTTTCATATATCTTTCTTTTCTATGGAAGTGTAAATCCATATTTTTGTCTAACATTTTTTTTCGTGAACATTATTGTCCTCAGTGCTATGATGAAACTAATTGCAAGGAAGTACCACCTGAAGAAGGAGAATCATCATCACCACCATTCCCTACCGATGATGGTGAACATCAGGAGGTACATATTTTCATATAAGTCACTTCCGTAAATACCATACTGGTATGTTAATTGTAATTTCATATGAGAATTAGTCGGATATAGAAGGATATACAACAATAGTGGTACTCAATCAAGAATTATATATCATAGTACTATGATGGTGAATTGGTCTGCAATGATAATTTGTATAGAAGCACAATTTTGGCCAACATGCATTATTCATGAACTATTTTGTTATATCTCGAGTTTTTTTAATTAAATATTACAGCAAATAGAATATTTAGGAATTTTCATTATATCAGATTTCAGTTCAAATAAAAAGATTTAGATTAGCTGATTATTGTAGCCATTTCATATTATATTGTTGTACATATGGTACTTTTTGTGTTAGTATGATATGGACGAAGGAAGTTCACGTGGAGTTCAAAAGCACAAGAAAAGAATGGTAAGAAGTAATCCTTTTTGTATGTCACACCTAATATTGGCTCTCAAAAAAATTAAGATGGTAAACCTTGTTTAGATGAGTAAGAGGCATGGCGAGGGCTTCGAGCATTCCGGAACCATGACACGAGAAGGAGATCCCTAGGAATAAGACTACAAACCATGGTTCATCAAAGAACGTTCACCCTCGAATCAAGGTAGATGAACATAATACATTTTACTTGCACAAATAATGTTTGTTGTACTGTTGTTTTTCATCATTAAACAACTATATAATGCAATGTAGGATGGATCTGTTGTATTGTTCAAGACTGCAAAGTATCCGAACAAAGATACTGTGGCGTATGCTAGTGTTTTGAGCTCTAGTCCTGAAGCAGAAGTTGATGGTGTTAAGATAGGAAAGCAATTCTACAAAGTGCGTCTCAATCATGTTATTTCAGAAAATGAGCAGTTGGTAAGGCCACTGAGTGGCTACAGGATACTTGCTGATGTCTGTGCTAAAAGAGTACCAATTGCTTGGCCATCTATTTGTGTATGTCACGCATCTTTTCTAAAAGTACAGCAGTATGTATGTATTATATATGTTGTTTCACCTCTTAATTTTCTTTTTCTTTTTCCTCTACAGGTTGAAATGATCAACAGTTGACATTCTTGGATGCTTATAAGAAGAAAGGATCAAGGAGCCAAAGACTTTGAAAGATGTAGATATTAGATATTTAGATTTTACATTATGAACTATGGAAGTAAACAGTTGTACTCTCATTCCTAGCTAAAGGATATTTGTTTCTCTATCGCTATGTTTCTCACGACATTCAATGAAGTGTGCTGCAAGAAAAATGTGGATTCTAATTCTGTTATTACGTGCAATTTAATGTTTTTAACCCAAAGTTTGTCATGATATTATGTTGGATATATGCGCGCAAAATTATATATGGAAGCGAAATAAAATTGTGTTACTAGAGGCAACTCGATCATATGCATGTGTTATTATATTATTATTGTAACACTTTTTTCCAACGAGAGTACAATAAAATGTGTTGCTAAATCATTATTGTAACAAGTTTTTCTGACTAAAAGCACACATCATGTGTTACAAAATCATGATTGTAACACTTTATGTTTCATATAAGAGCACATTTACATGTGTTGCTAACATGACTGTAACATTTTATCTCCCTTAGAGTAACACATACATGTGTTGCAATAGGATCTTCTTGTTTCACTTTTTCTCGTAATGAGTAACACATGTATGTGTTACAATTTGATTTTCTTGTTTCACATTATTTCACAAGGAGTAACGCATAAATGTGTTACAATAAAACTTGCTCTAGTAACGGCGCAACCTAGATCACTTATTAAATGTGTTACTATAGGTCTCAGTAACACTTTTCTCTTCTTCCAAGTAACACATATATGTGTTACTAAAGAGTTGACCTGACGTAGTCTTTATCTAATTGTTAAAATTATTTGAGATGATGTGGCGCAACGTGGAGCTAGAGAAGTAGCATTGAATGTCTCTTAGTGGGTTGGAGATGATGTGACGCACCGTGGAGCTAGAGAAATAGCATTGAATGACTCTTAGTGGGTTGCATCTTTTATATATATTATTTGAGATGATGTGGCGCAACGTGAAACTAGAGAAGTAGCATTGAATGTCTCTTAGTGGGTTGGAGATGATGTGGCGCACCGTGAAGCTAGAGAAATAACATTGAATGACTCTTATTGGGTTGCATCTTTTATATATAAGTAGATTCATGCATGATGTTCTCTCTCACACACACACTCACAAATAATGGCAATAATGGCAGAGGTTATCTAATATAGGAAATGCCCATCATGAAGGGTCATGTAGGCACACAGGTTTGTATTTCTAAGAATGTGTCATGTGCAAATGCCCCCTCAAACAGGGCATATAAAGTGACACTTCCAGGCAAGAATCTGTCATCCCTTTTAAGTGATTCTTGCTAATCACTAAAAGGATGATTTACATAGATCATGGACAGTAAAAGACTCAAGGCTCGGCAAACCACTGCAATGAAGTAAAGCATACTACTCCCTTACTAAATTGTTGTCGCTGTTGACTTTTTCGTAACGTTTGACCATTCGTCTTATTCAAAAAATTTCTTTAAATACAAAAAATTATATGCTATATTTCAAGTTTCTTTAGTGATAAATCATATTCCAACAAAATATATGATATTTCTTAAACTTTTTGAATAAGACGAATGGTCAAACGTTACTGAAAAAGTCAATGACTGACAACAATTTAGTAAGGGAGGAGTACTATGTTAGGCTTGTCGCGCCGTTCGTTCCTTCCATCTCGTTCAACAACCCGCCCTACGGTGAGACGTTCTCCGACCACCCCAATGTCCGGGCCAGCGACGGCCGCACTATCGTCGACTTCATTGGTAATTATCTTAAGGACGCGAGCACTCATGTCAAATCAAATATGCAGCAGCTCTGACAACACACCCACATATATGTGTACAAGTAAACAACTTCCGTAAGGGCGCCAACTTGGTCGTGGTCGGCGCGACGGCCCTAGACCTGGCCTACTTCCTGCAGAACAACATCACCTCCTTCCCACCGTTCAACAGCTCGCTCGGTGTCTAGCTGGACTGGTTCGAGCGGCTCAAGCCCACGCTCTGCTCCCACACTACAGAAGAAGGATGCAGGGACTACTTGGGCCTGTTCGTGCTGGGCACATTTGGCTGGAACGACTACGTGTTCCTCCTGGTGGCCAACAAGAGTCTGCAGGAGACTCGGGCCTGCGGGAACAAGAGTCTGCAGGAGACTCGGGCCTACGTTCCCGCCGTGGTCAAGGACATCGGCTCTGGCATCTAGAGGCTGATCCAGCGTGGAGCCAAGCACGTCGTGGTGCCCGAGAACTTGCCGACGGGCTGCATCCCGATCATGCTGACGCAGGGGAGGCGCTCGGCGTGGATCTTAGCGGACGGCGGCGAGGCGACACAGAAGGAGGTGGCACGGCCGGCTAGCGGCAAGCCGAATCGGGCGGAGATGGACTTGGTACTTCAACTCGGGGGAAGGAGGCGGCAGGTGGTCGCGGCCAGTCGGATCCGGCGGTCGACGGGGAGCGTCGAGCGGCGTCGGGCGGCAGGTGAAGGGCGAGGGTAGCAGCGGGCATCGGGCCGGTGCCGTCGGTTGGAGAATGGAAGAGAGAGAGGAAAAGATAAAAAGAAAATAAAAAAACATGGGACCCACTGACAGCTGGAGTTTTGAGGAAGGATGGAAAGATCCCATTTCTAGGAGGTTGGAGGGGGACTTAGGAGGGCAGCTAGTTTAGGAGCCTATTCGGGAGGACCGCCGAGTTGATTTTTTGACTGAACTCTAAAAATTTAGGATTGGAGGGCTGTATAGAAGGATTGTTGGAGTTGCTCTAAAGACATACATGTTTAATATCACCTCAATATAACTAATAAGATTTCCTGTCCATTTCTAGGCGTGGCTTGCTAACTTTTTAGTGGATCGCTCAAACTATCAATCAAGGTCTAGCACACTACTATTGGAATTGAAAGATATAAGGCAACAACTTTTTTCTTGTCTATATATTAATAGCTTTTCCTCATTTACATGATAAATAACCATATACAAATAAATAAATAAAATCTAATAAAAATCATGGTGATTGAAACTCTCCTAAATTTCAGTCGATTGAAGAAGAGGAAAGATGTTTCAAGGTTGGCGCTTCACAACCCTCCCAAGTTCCCAACTCAGCAACAGATCCATCTGCATCAGCTAACTATTTTCTTGCACCAATAGTCATGTACTGATGATAACTTTTAGTTAGGAACAGAACCCTCGAGTTCATGCACTACCAAGAAAATTATCTTAAAAAAATGGAAAGTTAGAAATACAGATGAGTTGTACAAACGTTGAGATAGAGTATATTGAAATTAAAGCAAGGCAGAAGAGGCGTATGTATTTTTCGAAGTGTTAAAGTGAGAACAAAAGGTATAGAAATACAAGAATATATGTACTTTTCTCCTTCTTTTATGACCTATGTACATTTATTCTTGTAAAATTGGGCGATATACAGTAGAGGGATCATAATTGGCAAGGTCGACAATTGTATCATCCCCTCCAACCCATCTATAGCCAATCACGGGCTCGACGGCATCCATCCGCAAGTAAAATAGAAGGACATGCAACTATCATCCGGCCATTAAATGTAACCAGATGATGACTAGCGCCATAAACATGTCCGGAGAAAACCATGGGCACATCCCGCCTCTCGACAAGGAAGACACGCTTGGCACCAGTGGTGGACCCAGAACTCTATTAGTGGGCATTCAACATGGAAATTTAGGCTGATATAGCTAAACTAATGATGCATCAAACATGCCTAGGAGAAGAGATTTAGCCTAAAAATAGTGCATAACATATATGTGTGCTTAGTTTTAAAGTAGTAGTACTTGATTGGTCGCTGAAATATTTGGGCATTCAACTGAATCCCTTGAATCAAGGGAGGTCCGCCACTGCTTGGCACATGCCTAGCGACCATGCTGGTTGACAACTTGGTGGCTGGCTTTTACTTCAATGAGCTCGCTTATGGCATGGCTTCCAGGATGGTCCATGTGGCCATCAACAAGGGTGTGGCTACAAAGCCACCTTATCAGTGGTGATCCGGGGTGGATCTAACGGGCCACAAGGGGTCTCAAGCCCCCCTCTCCCCCTCCCCCCCCACCCACACACACACACACACCCACCCACCCACCCTATTGTCCAAAAGAAGACGTGACAAAGATGTATGATAAACATTGGTTGAAAGACGTGGTGAGCCGAGAGGGCAATACCACTATAATTCATGTCCATGTCAGTAAAGCAGGATTAACAGACCAATTTAGGTGTATAATATAATAAAGTTAATTATCAGCATGTGTGTGTAAAATGAACCAAATGTTAGTACAGGGGTTATCCGAACTTTGTCCAAAGTATGGAGGAGTAAAATGGACTTCATGCTTTTTATATTAACTAAGATTTAGCGATTTGTGAGCAGGGTACAGTCTACAGCGGGTAGGGAAAGGATATTAATTACTCAACACCGTAAATTTGGTAACGTTAATTGGAAATAAAACCACGATCACATTAGAGGCAATAGTGTTTTGACCACTGTTTTGGAGTCTAATTGTGAAATAGCCATAGATTTTGAGATTTTGCATTTTTACCATAGCTTTTTCAAACCGAAGGCGTCGTTGACCACATATTAGAGTCGATGTTAGTTCATCGGAACGGAATAACCTAAATGAAATAAAAAGAAAAAACATAATGAAGGGGACAAATGGATCGAAAAAACATGATGAAAGGTAACACCGTTATGTCCACTAACAAATTTGTGGTGAACTGAAGCTTCATGTTGAAAATTTTATGGTAAAAACGCAAATATCAAAATTTGTGGCTATATCACAATTAGACTCCAAAACTGTGGTCAAAACGCTATTGCCCCATCAAATTACCTCTAGACATTTGGAATTTTTGTGATAACCGAGCTAGCACAGCAAGCCACTACACATAGAATGCATCCATGGCGAGATCGATAGGTACCACGAACCTTAATTAATTGCTACGAATAATGGTGACACAGAAACTTGCTCCAGCCTCCATTCACCTCCTCCCAGGGAACCACCCACGCAACTTAACGAAAGCCTCCACGACCATATTCCTGATGCTTTTGGCGCCTCGGATCAACGTGGTGTACCCAATGCTTTGTTGCCGCAGAAGTGCCCAGAAACCTGGCGCAGCTGCATCGTGTTCACCAGACGATCTTACAGCAGGCGGGCCGGTGTCGTCGCGCCGAGGCGGAGCCGGGGGAGGAACGTTGCGGCTCATGGTCCTGCCCTCGCCCCAGCTGAAGAAGCAGCGACGGTCCCTGGCGTCCTGGACCAGCTCCGCCCAGATGGAGCCGCTTCGGCGCAACGTCTCGGCGTTGCCAATGATCCAGAGGCAGTGCCTGCAGCCCATGTCAACGAAAGAAGTAGCAAGCGTCATTGCCAAGGATCCAGAGGCAATTGCTCATTATTTGAGATCGAAAACAATGCGTATGGAGAGCCAAGTAGTTCACGAACCTTGCCCTTGTCAAGGCGACGTTTGCGCGCCGGCGATCGGCGAGGAAGCCGATGGAGCCTGCGCCGTTGGACCTGACCGTTGACAGGATGATGACGTCCTGCTCGCTGCCCTGGAACCCGTCCACGGAGTTGACGCGCACAGCCAGGGGACGCATCGTGTTCACGTCTCCGACGGCGCGCTGGATCGCCTCCACCTGCGCCGCGTACATGCATATCACGCCGACCCAAACCGTTTCCTTCCTTCTCGTACAAGCTGCACATCCATCATGGCAAAAGAAAAACATGTGATCCACTGCAAGTGAACCTCGATGCAAATTACACGAGATAAAACTTTGAATCATACACGAAAAACACACTTGCTCAGTGTTGTACGTTACGATTTATGAATTTAATCGTACTTAAACCATTTCAGTGTTTCAAGCGAACAACCGAACAAAGGGAGAACATTCAAGTTTCACAAGAAGAATAAGCAAAAAACCTTGTTTGAGTCTTCGCAGTATCTCCATTATGACCCCCAGCTCGGCCATGTTTCGCTTGCTCCGGCCAGGTTCTTCCCTTCCTTCAACGTTGATGAAGGAGTAGGGCCCAAACATGTCACCTTCAGGGCTTGTTTGGGAACCCGGATTTCCCTAGGGAATCTGGCCTTTTCCCCAGGGGAGATGCGGCCCGTGATTTTTCTCCCCAACAAAACCCGAGCAGCCCTTTGGATGCACCATGGGCGAAAATTCCGTAGGCCATAACAGGCCCATCCGCACCGAATCCCTGGGGGAAACAAAAATCACCTCACGACATCAGACGATTTTCCCCATCGCTCCCTTCCTCGCTCGGTCTCGCCCCGCAATCGCCGCCGCTCTGGTCGCCGCCCCACGTCAACCCATCGTCGATCCCCGTCAACCCGTCGCCGCCCCTCGTCGTCGTCCCGGCCGCATCGAAGGTCAGTCTCCATCATCGCCGCCGCTGCTTTCTCCCCATCCTTCTTAGCTCTTTCTTGCCTTCTTCCTCCTTGTACCTTTTGGCTGAACGGCGGATCTAGTCCAGTCGTCACGCAGGCCACAAGCACACGTAGCAGAACACAACACATAGGAGCAACAAGCTAGCAAAGTGGTACGATCTCCGGTATTCACCGGTGGACCTTCTGGCGCCGGATGCGACCGATTTGCCTCCACCACTACTGGATCGGGCCCTGTTCTTTGATCTCTCCTCTTCCGTTTCTTGCTGGTACAGAGGAGAGAGAGGCTGGGATGCATGCTTCGATCTGTTTTCATTGCCTGTTGCGGCCATGAACTTGAGCTAGACTTGTACTTTTTTTAATCCTAACTGAAGTCTCATGCTGTTCATTTGACTGTATGCTAATTAGTTGTGTCCCGTAGAAAAGAGGCATGTATCGTGTATTGAAACTTTGAAGCTTAACGACGTCTCATGCTGTTCATGTGACTGTATGCTAATTAGTTGTGTTCCGTAGAAAAGAGGCATGTATCGTGTATTGAAAAGAGGCATGGTTCGAGCTGAGGCCAAACAGCAAGGATGACTGTGCTTCCGAATTTTTTTATCAGATGAGCTTGGACTTGCTAGTGTTGTATAGATTAATTGTTGGCCACGTTTTGTTGGTTGAAAGAAAAGATGTGTTATTCTACCTCTTTTAATATCATGAAAACTGATAATTTGTTACGTATTAAACATATGGCCTTAATCCATGAGTTTCAACATCCTCAACCAGAATTAGTATTATATCAATGACAAAGATTCCTCATGCCAGATATATTTTAGAAAGACATTTATTCTGTTGTGTCAAACTTACCCTGGTTAATTGCTTTGTTAAAAGTAATTTATATGTTCATCACAAATTTGCATTTTGGTATTTGGCCTTTTGCATTGACGAGCCAAATAATTGTTGCTCTTAAGTAGTACTAATTAGTGAAAAGGAAAATCATGGATTTGAACTTTTGTATTGAATGTGTTCTTCAGAGTTTAGACAGTAGTTTTTTATTCTATTCACCCAGTTTGCAGTTGATTTTCTTTCTTCATATGACTGACGTAGAAATCTAAAAGAAACTTGCTTGCCTTCAGACACTCCAATGTAGGTGTGTAGCTTTTCAAGCATAAGTAGTTTGTTGTTTCTGTTTGCCTAACTCTACCCACTGCACTTGTAGCCATCAATTGACTCATACTCTCTATTGAAGTATAGTAGTGCATCTAGCTTTACCTTGATCATGAATATCTCCCTGGTCGCATGGAACATTTATCTTTTACCTTGATCTGAACTTTGTTTATTTCCTTAAGTAGCATTAACTGAACAAATGGTAGTTTATTTTCAGCCAACTTCATATTTATTTTGCCAACCAGTTTTTGATGGTGAACCTGATCACTATTGCTCTGATGATGAAAACTAACCTGATCTTCATATCTTGCCAACCAGTTTTTTATGGTGGCAGGTCTATCCATATATTGAATATGAGATATCCCTGTACTATTCATGTCCTTATCTTATCGGCACCAATGATTCTTTGCAAAGCTAAAATATATGTAGTTCAAAGATACTTTCTATCATGTGCATTTGTGTATGACAGTCCTGTTAGTGGTGGCAGTAGAAGTTTGATCCTTCACTACATTTTGAATTGGAAAATGTTTTTTCTTTTACTATTACTGATGCTAATAAGTGGGATTGTTTGATATATTAATCTCTCAAATATTCCCTTTTGCAGGGATGACCGTTGCTTCAGCATTGATCATATGAAGGACCTGTGGTCACATGAACTGAGTTGCCCATCGTTGTGGTTCTATGTGAAAGCATGGAACATGTTCTATTCAGTTATGTTCTATCTGAAAGCTGGCTGGTTGTGGTTACAAAAACTAGTAGTTTTCAGCAATCTTTATGTTCTGGAGCTATATCTCAGCTATGTCTTGATGTATTATGTGTACAGTTGGGTGTATTATAACTCATACTATTGTATTTATTTCAATGATCAGAATTATTAGAACTTTGTTAATTTGATTCGATGCATGTATTGTATTAGCACAACATCAGTGTAGTTGCGATTTTTGAAGAATCCAACAACAATTTTTAATTCTTTGATTTATTCTGATTTTTTTGAATTTTTATTGTTTGGTCGGGATTTTTTTCCCATGCCTGCCAAATGATGCTCGGGATTCAGCCAAAGTGGGGATTTCTGTCCCGAGCGGGGTGGGGATGGCATGAGGTGGAAAAAATCCCCTATTGGGTCTGAAACCCCATGGTTTTCCATCCCATGCACCCAAACAAGCCCTCAAGGTAGCTATGCCGGTATCCCGGCTGCGTAACGTTGGGTCCATCGAAAATCTCGTTGTTGTAGAACCTTGAGTTGGGGAAGATGCTGATGGAAGGGTGCATCCTGTACTGAATGTTGAGGAGGTGCTTGCCGTGTCCCAGCATGCTGAGCCTCTCGAACAGGCTCCTACCCAGCAAAGCCTTTCCTGCAACCTGCAAGGGATTCAATTGAAGATTTTTTTTCCTCAAAACAAAACTACTGCAACCACGACGTTTTACATAATTATACTCTCTCCGTCCAGAAATATAAATGATTTGTTGACTTTCAGATATCGTATTTGACCGTTCCTCTTATTCAAAATATTTTTAAAAATATTATTCACTTTTTCATAACTTGTTTTATCACTAGATATATTTTAAGTACTTATTTTTATATTTTTACAAATTCTTTTGAATAAGCCAAGTGATCAAACCACTCAGGAAATCAATAAATATTTCTAGACAGAGTGATTAATACCTTGCTTTTAACGGTAGCTGGCAGCTGGTACTCATCCCCAATGAGGACGGCGCGCTTGAGCCCCGGAGCTGCAGCGGGATGAGCGACTCGCACTCCTTGAGCTGCGCGGCCTCGTCGATGAGCAGCAGGTCCATCCTCTGACCTTCCAGCCTCGCCGCGCCGGACACGGTGCAGAACACGAGGAGGCGCTGCCGAAGCAGAACTCCCTGATGTCCGCAACGGACCGTGCCACGGGCAGCTTCAGGCGACGGCGAAGCTCTCCGGTGAGATGCAGAATATCCACCTCCATCCCCCTGAGCCGGCGAGACAGATCGTCGCGGTAGTAGTAGTCAGTTTCTCTCGACGACCACGCTTTACGCGCAGCGATCATCTGATCAAGCAGACTTGTTAAACCTCGGAGCTTGTCCATCAGCAGGGCAATGTTGTTGCAGTTGCTCTCCCGAAGGACGGGTCTGGGCACGTGAGACGCGATCGTGCCGAAGCAGCGGCTCAGGTCCTGGGAAACGTCGTTGAGCCTTGCCGTATCAGAAGACGTGATTGTTGCGCTTATTGATAATCCTCTCACGACCTGCTCCAGCGACCGGAGCGCCCGCGCCCACCCGGTCGCCGGCGAGAGGCACGGCAGGAGCCTCCGCAAGCGCGTGTCCAGGAAGATCTCGTCGAGGTCGGTCCCGGCGGCCACGGACATGCGCTTCGGGTTGCCGAAGAGCAGCAGGTCGCCGTAGTCGCCGGCGAGATGGGGGTGGCGCTCCTTGCGCAGCGCGAGCAGGCGCGACGCGATCTGGCTGACGGCGGTGTTGGTCGGCGCGCACGTCAGCACCCGGCGCCGCTCCCCGGTGGCCACGTGGCTGACCGCCAGCAGCAGCACGGTGATGGTCTTGGTCTTGCCGGTCCCGGGCGGGCCCCACACCAGGCTGAACTTGCTGCCATTGTCGTCGTCGCCGCCGCCCTGCGCCGCCGAGCTCAGTATAGCGTTGGCCTGCGAGTCGTTGAGCCGGAACACGGACAGCGTCGCCGGCGTCAGCTCACCGGCCGACGCCGGCGGCGTGGTCACCACCGCGGGCGTGTGGTCGCCGGCGAGCTGCCGGAGAAGCAGGGAGGGGCCCCTCTCGACGGCGGCGGCGTAGTCGAGGCACCGCCAGATGCGCGCGTAGGGCACCAACCCGATCAGGCTCACGGCGAACCGCATCCCGGCGTCCAGCTTCGTCCCGGAGGACGCTGGCACGGCCACCTCGAACGCCATCGCGTCTTCGCTAACATATCTCACGTGCGCGAGGCAGCAACGGGCGGAGTCCACGAGGTCGGCCGGCCGGCGGCACGGCGCCGCGGCGTCGGAGAGCAGGACGACGTCGCCGGCGAACGGCAAGTCGTTGCGGCGGCGGCCGGCGACGGCGACGCAGTACAGCAAGGGCGGCGCGGAGGCTTCCGACGATCCGGTCGGGTTCGCGCGTCTCGGGACCGGCAGCGGTCGTACGGTGGCGACGGGTATGCGGCGGCGGCCGGACGAGAGCGCGTCGACGAGATTGGAGCTCATCTCGGCGCGCATCTCCTCCAGCAGCGGGAGCGTGAACGCGTCGAGGTACTCCCGCAGCCCGGAGAACGTGTCAGGGATCGTCTTCACCTGCAGCGACGCCATTGCACTTGCACGATTAACACGCATATGGAAACATTTGCCCGGAGGAGAATGGATGAGATGGATGAGCTGCACCTTGTCCGCGACGAGGTCCTGGTTCATGATGTCTTGGAGGGACCAGGACAGGATGATGCCGACGAGCTCATCCTCAGGGTCGGCGGGCGTAGTCCTCGCCGCGTCTCCTTGCTGATGTGACATGATACTGGCTTCCTCTCCGGCCACGGCCAGCTCTTGTTAGCACAGAGAGGTGGCTGGAGTAATGACTGCGTAGCAACCAACGTACCCCTTGGTTTCGGCTTCCGAGGACGACGGCGTCCCCTGGGCTTCCGTTTCTGATTAATTAAGCAGACATAGCACTGCAGGACTGGTCGTCTTTCCTGGGCCGAAAAAAAAACAAGTGACAAATAGACTAAAAAATATCCGGCCAGGAGTATTTAATTGAAATTTCTAAATTTGTATTCTCTCTGTGGTGACACCCTACTAGAGTCATCCAATGTTCTCAAATTATAAAACATATTCGCATCTTAGGCTAGTCTCAGTGAAGGTTTCATAGACAATAAATAGAGTGCCACATAAGTATTTTTTGTGATGTGGCAGTGTATTAATGAGGAGAGAGATGAAATGAGTTTTATGAGAATGAAACTCTGCATACACAGTTACCTAAACAGCTTGTGCCTTGCATGTAACCTAGAAAATAACAATAGATGAAACTATGCATTGAGAGAGGGGTGTTTCATCCTAGTTTCAAACATTTTTAGATGACGTGTCACTCTAGGTAATCGTATCCATGAAACTTCTATTGAGACTGGCCTTATGCACATTCTCCTCTTCCTGTCTCTCCCCTAATGCCAATCTCAATGAAAATGTCATGGGTATTAAATTGCTGACATGGCCCGAGAGATGAGAGAGAGTGTGTTATGGGATGAGAGATGAATGTCATCATCATGACCCTTCACTAGCACAGTTTTTAAGAATTTGTTCTTGGCAATCGTGTGATGACACTCTAGTGAGACCGACCTAAGGAACCTTTTCACATCTCCTTAATTCATGTACTTAAAGCTAAAACGTGACATAATTTGAAATGGAGAAAGTATTTACAAAATGTAAGTATGTGTTGACTTTTCAGAATTACATTTGACCATTTGTCAAAAAATAATTATCTTGTTATGTTTCAATTTATTTTTAGATATATTTTAAATGTAATGTATTTACTTTTATATTATTTATAAAAAATAAATAAGACAAGCGAACAAACATAATTATAGAAAGTAAACAAAAGGTTACATTTTGTAACCGAGGGAATTGTACGACTTCAAAACATAACAGTCTAGTAGAGGGTTTAGTCTTTTGAGGGCAGTGGAGGATGTTGGGCATTCAAAACTTAACAAATCTTGTGCAAACTTGATGAATTAACACTAATGGTCGACCATGTTACAAATATAGAATGGAATTTTAAGCTCTTTCTAGATAAGATACATCACTATGCATCTTTTAGGGTGTGTTTGTTTCCTGAGGTCTAAACTTTATAGCTGTCACATCAAAAAGAATCTTAATATTTATGAGTACTAAATAAAATTTAATTATAAAATAAATTACAGATCCCTAGACTAATTCACGAGACGAAACTAATGAGATTAATTAAGTCGTGATTAGAAGAAGGTTACTGTAGCAACACTTTAGCAAAACATAGATTAATTAAGCTCATTAGATTCATCTCAAAAATTAGCATCAATCTCTAAAAGGGTTTTGATATTAAATTGATCGAAATATTCATAAATAATAAGATTCTCTTTGATGTGACAGTGCTAAATTTTAGAGGTAGGAAAACGAACAGGGCCTTAGTATACAAACATGTCGAATCCACAGAACCAGATCATTTACACAATGTATTTATGTTTGCTGCTTCGGAATTTGAACAGACATGCCAAGTCGTCCTTTCCAGGACCCAGATATTGCAGTAACAACCCCAAAACAAATTTGTGCCCACGTATCGGTGACAAACCCCCGAACTAATTTTTTGGCCCCAAAATTCGTCCTCTCTTTTTGGCTTCTCGGACTCATGCAAGCCAGTCTCATCCTCTGGCCGTCTGGTGCCATTTGCACATTCTCCTAGCGTGCTCAATCGTTTATTTTCATCTAATCAGGGAACAAATAGAGTCTCATACAGGAACAAATTGTTGAGCAATTGTACTTAGGGGCCCTTGTCCTTATGTGGGTGTGAAAGGGATCAAACTCCATTCATTTTAGCTCTTTAGGCCTAGAAAACGAACAGCCCCTATATCACTCCGCCGTTGCTGCCGGATTCGCTCTGTTTCTAGTACATTAGTTGTGTGGGCCCCAAACCGATTGTGACGACGAGCTTGGTCCGAGGTTGAGGTACAGCCGTAGGCAATAGGATTATTAGAATGTAGAAGAACGAAGGGGAATAACCTAGATGCAGAGAAATTTGAGGAGAGGAGGATGATCTGGGTGAGGGATAGAAGCGTGCGAGACCTTAATCATCTGGTCACCATGTATTACTCAGATTGAACTCAACATCTCAGCCTAAAAGGGTTGATGTGTTTGTGTGGTGAAGGAGACCGACAGCGTGGAGAGCCGCCCACCTGATTGTCGATATTCGATTCAAATATGATAGCCATAGGTTGTTGTTTCCACATTTGCACTTAATATATCATTTGCACACACGTCTCTCGGTTTTGGGAAAAAAAGAGGTAAGGTGTGGATTTTTTTAAACTCCAAAAATACCATGGTATTTGTCATACTTCGGTTTTTAAATCCGCAGCATTTGTGTTACCCAAACACGTCAAAGTTTTTTAATACCACGGTATTTTCAGAAATCACGGTTTTTTCTGAAAACTTTAAAAGTACGTACTAGTACTGTGTATCCAAGCAGCATCTATCGTTTGCTCAATTATTCCGTTTATTTTATTGCAGATTGGGTCTAACTTAACACCATACTCAACACCGTACTGTGTCGAATGCCACGGGGAAGAAAGACTGCTTTGTGGCTGGAGACCATTCGAGAGTCGAACGCCGGTTGCTGGGCGTTGGATTCACGTGAACGGCTCAGCTTGGCCGACTTCGATCTGACGTGGAGGTGCTTGAAGTCCGACGATCTTTGTCCGTACGGTCAAACCATTGTTTGGCCCCGAAATATCCACCTTTCTTTTTTCCATGTCGGACTCAGATACCGCGTCGTCTTCGTGTCCCCAGCTCGTGTCAACAGGCTATATATCTAAGACTACCCGCACCGGCTACTGGGAGCCACCCGGTACCCGGTACTGAAGGAGCCACGGAGGCCAGAACCTGCTGCACCGGCATACTGGGAGCGGTCCGCTACCCAAGCGCACGGCTGCCCATCCGGTATTCCCAGGGTGTCGGAGGTGGTGCGCTACGAAGCTAACGTGGCGCGGGCCCCACGTGCCGACGGTTGGTCCGCGCGCATGGCCGGAAGGGGAGAGACGGGGATGGCCGAGAAGGGGAGAGAGAAGCTCGTCGCCGTCCGCCACAGGACGCCCATCCACGTGCTCGCACCCATCCGTGGAACGGCGGTGTCTTCATCGGTCCCACCATCGTGGCCGCCCGACCCGCGCCGCCGGATGCCGCCGGAGGGAGGGGCGAGGCCGGATCTGCGCGGCAGCGGACGGATCCGCGGCCTTGCAGCCCGGCACCGGCGGGGGAGAAGCGGCGACGCGCCGGGGAGGAGGAGTACGGGCGAGGCGGGACCTTGCGGGAGGGGGCCTCCGGCGGCGGCGCGAGCGCGGAGAAGGCGAGCGAGGGAGGCGCGCGGGCTCGGATCTCCGACCACCCGGGCAGCGGACACGGAGGAGGAGCCGAGGAGGGCGGGGCCGGAAGTCGGTGGAGCGGGGCGACACCGGCGGCGGTGGAGCGCGTGGGGAGGAGCAGGCCGAGAGGCCGTCCGCGGCGGCGCGCGTGGTAGGAGGAGGGGCGCGGCCACGGAGGAGGAGGCGGGCCCGGCGGCGGACTAGATCCGAGCTGGATCGGGCCCGGCGGCGGGTGCGCGCGAGGAGCTTGCGCGTGTGGGGGCGGGATCTAGCGGTGGGGAGTGGCGGCGGAGGAGGAGGAGAGAGGCGGGTGGAGAGACGAAGAAGATAGGGAGAAAAAGGAAAGAAGAAAGGGAAAAGGGAGAAAAAGGAAAGAAGAAAGGGAAAGAAAAAAAAGAAAGAAGTGAAAAAAAAATGAAAGGAGAGATAAAAGGAGATGGTAGTTGAAGATGATTGAATAAAATATTATTTAGTTGATATAGAGGATGAATATAGAATATGAACGAGTACAGTAAACCTGGATATAGAAGAGAGAATCTTGATGATTAGAGCTAGAATATTCGCTTTTAGAGGATGAATTTAAAGGACCACGAGTGCAGATAGTCTAAGCTTCTCTTGTCCTCCATTTCTCCCGCCAAACAGAACGATAAAAGCTCCCCTTGTCCCCCTCTGCCTCGGCCTCTGGTTGATGGTGATATCGGCGAAGTGATCGAGGGGGAGCAAGGCCCCCTGCTTCTGCCACTGCAGTTCTTGTTGCCATCCGTTCCGGGCCCCCGCCCGGGGAACAAGGACGATGCCGTACTGCTTGGTGAGCGGCAGGGCGGCCGCCGCCGGCAGCGGACACGACGACAAGGAGGCGGAGGTGCGGATCTTCTACCAGCGGTACGGCCATGGCGCAACCAAGGTCCTCCTCGTCATCGGTACACGCCTCCCCCGTCCCTGATTCGCAAAATCAATTTCGAAATTTGTGATGTTTCGTTTGCGAGTCGCAACACCGGCCTGCGAAGCATGGTGATTCGCTGCGTGTCGCCGGCGAAAGAGACGGGCCCAAGTTTTCTAACCCGGAGGGAAAACGCAGGATTCGCGGGGACGCTCGAGTCGTGGGGCCCGCAGGTGAAGGGCCTGACCGGCGCCGTGGACCCAGTTGACGAGGAGGCGCCTGCCGACGGCGGCGCGGCGGAGGGCGTCGAGGTCTGCTGCTTCGACAACCGCGGCGTGGGTCGCAGCTCCGTGCCGGCACCCAAATCGCAGTACACGTGCGTATTTACATCTTGCCACCGTGCCTCCCTCCTTTCGTGCTTCTCGATCCGCTCGTTTTAATTTCTTCCGGTTCACGGAGCTCAATGGCAACTACTCTTGGATCGCAGGACGGCGATCATGGCGAGGGACGCGCTGGCCCTCATGGACCACCTGGGATGGCGACGCGCGCACGTCTTCGGGCACTCCATGGGTGAGAGACGCGGCAGCTTCCTCTGAACGTTCCAGCTCGTGCCTCTGAATTTTCCGAACGCGTGCCTGGTAAACTAACTGTACCTGGAACTGGAACAGGGTCCATGATAGCTTCGAAGCTGGCCGCCATGGCGCCGGAGCGGGTCGCGTCGCTGGCGCTGCTCAACGCCACGGGAGGAGGATACCAGTGCATCCCCAAGGTAGGCCACCGATTCAGATACTGCAGAGATCGTTTCACGTTTTTTTTTTGGTTCTCTTTACCGAAAAAAATGCTCCGTTTGTTTGAGACTAGAGTCACCATCAAATGGAGGATATTTCGGTGCCTTTTGTTGTATGTCCACTGTTGCTTTCTGCGATGGATTCGCTGGGTTCTGGACGGGTTATCATTGGGTAGGAAAAAATTGACCGGGTGAATTCAAACGTGGATGGAACTCTGCCACCAGGAATGGACTAGGGCTGAGAGGACGAGTCGAAATCATCAATTGACACGGTCTTTCTTCGCCATGTGGTGGAGCGTGAGAGAAGTTTCCTGTTGGGACCTTGTGAAGTCCAGTGGCAAAGTGCGGAGATTTGTTCAGAATAATAATCGATGAACCTTTTGATCTCTGCTAGCATTGATGTTTGGTGGAGCAGTAGCTAGGATCTTTTGGGACGTGATCGCGACCTCCTTAGCTGCACTCAAATTTGAGAAAGCTACAGTGATGCGGAGTTTTCAAACATTTTGCAGAAAATGGATAAAGCTCCAGCAACATGGACGTGCCACAATTATTTTTTGGCTTCTCCCATCACCGTTTGTTATAGCTGGCTAGAACTGTGTATTTAATACAATCTTTCCCTATTGCCATTTCTGCCTCAATTTCTAGGCACAGTGATTTAAGAAGGTTTGACATTGGGTTCATAGATCTTTTTTAAACAACACCGAGAACTTTTTGTTGAACCCTTCGTTGGAGTTGTTGACCTGATTGCGTCCCCATCTAGAATTTGTCAAGGGTATTGTTGGTGAAAACCCTTGTTTTTTTTCTTCCCGTTCTATCATCGGACCTGCGCAAACCTGGAGTTATTATTATATAGTGGAAATAGTAAATTAACCTGGTCGTAATGTCAATAGTGTGTTTTCTCTTTGCAGGTTGATTGGCATTCGATATCTCTCGCGTGTCGCTTTCTGAGGGCAAGAACACCTGAGCAGAGAGCGATCCTCGATCTTGAAGTCCATTATACGAGGGTTGGCAATAACTCTTTCCTTTCATCGAACCTAAAACTTTTTAGAGTGCAAAAGAAAATAATTTGAAAATCATATTGCTCTGTAGGAGTACCTTGAGGAAGTTGTTGGATCAAGTACTAGAAGACAAATTCTTTATCAGGTAAGCAATTATGAATGATCAAGTTCGCTATTGCCATTATATCTATAGCTACCGCATTCACTATCAAGACCTAGAAATTCTTTTAAAATATCTTATGATGTCTATGATATGGCAAGTACTAACACAAACATGGAACCTAAAGCTGCAATAATGCAACCCATAGATCTTACACGTAACATTGATATTATCATATTTATGATTTTTTTCAGGAATATGTGAAAGGTTTGTCATCCGGTGGTATGCAGTCCAGACATGGATTTGAGGGGCAACTGAATGCCTGCTGGACACATAAGCTCTCACTAAAAGAATTAGACACGATCCGTTCAGCAGGTTTCCTTGTTCTAGTTATCCATGGCAGGTAATTGAAAATGCCGTTGTCCTCCACTAATGCTACTTAGTGATCATATGAATGACATAATCCACAATATGTAATAACCTCATGGTGATATTTGTTCAGCTATGATGTGGTTGCTCAGTTGTATCATGCAAGGAGGCTTGCAGAAAAGCTACAGCCTGTGGCCAAGTTGGTTGAGCTCCATGGAGGCCACCTAGTCAGCCATGAACGACCAGCAGAAGTAAATAGAAATGCTTCGGATACCTCATAATTTGTTTGATATTCTCATGTTACTTTTGATACGAAATAACTCTAGTTTCATATTAACTAACATGTTTCCTTGCAGGTTAATATGTCCCTCATGGAGCTCATAAAGGCATCGAAATCAAAGACGGACCTAACGGAGTGGTCAAACATTCCTAAGAAATCTGACGGTATGTTAGTTCTATATAGCAAGTCGCATCTTGCATCACTCCTACGATAACCTAGTAACTACGGAACAAAAATAAGTAACTTCTGATGCTTTACATCAGGTATACTTGTTGGATCAGCTGGTTGTCTCGCTAGACGAAACGGTGACAGCGTGAATTACCTCATCTTCACATACAATCTGCTGGGGAAGCTATAACTTATTTTGCTCTTCTTCTTTGGAATGTTCTATGTTATTCTTGAGCACACGAGGAAGGTTATTAGAGTTTTGAAGCCTGTCAAAGTCTCTGCTTCCACCTTGTAGGTAAGCACGCGACTAACCTCTTCCACATCCTTACTTTCAGTCTAAACTCTAAAAGGTACTGTACTATTGGTAGACCAGACCATGACAACAAATTTTATCCTGCAGAGTACATGAGTAGTTATTCAGTGAACGACTGCAGTCGAGGCTATTCATTCTTTGAAAAAGTGTGAGTTCAAGGAAGTCCAAATCATTCAAGTATGCGTTGCAGAGGTTAATATTGCACACAGGTCCTCTAGGGAATTGTTTGTAATTTGCTCCCTGATTTTGTGAGTGGGAGGCAATCCAGTGAGGATTTAAATTGTGGTAGTGCAATGTAAAACAAGTACCCATTTTCTCCGTCAGATGAGTTCAATGGTTACTACACATAAGTCCCCTTTTCCCTGTAAAGTGGTTGCACATAGGTCCTAACTGAAAGCAGAGCAGCAAACAAAGGCAACACTGGCTTTTACCAAGAACAGAGATGGGGTTCATTCTCATTTCAGTCAACAGCCCATATAGTAACAACTAGTGAGTTTACAGTACGTCGCAAATTCCCAACTTATTATTCACCTTGCAGTTGCTCAAGTATTCAGAGCCTCTACGCACAAATCGGACATAACACATACACGCAAAACCTGTACATTACGAACAACAAATATGAAAGTAGTAGAAAAATGACTCGTTGAGCGCCTTCCGAGGTTATACACGTCTCAAAGCAGTCACGATTATCCCAACAAGATCAAGCCAAGCTCAGGTGTACGCCATCCTGCCCGGCCGCGTGCTGACGCCCAGCCGCGGCGGCGTCCAGTCCCCGGTGAAGCTCGAGTCCGGGCTGTACCCGGCGAGCGCGACGCCGCCGTTCTGGCCCGCGCTCTGCCCGGAGCTCGACGTGTCCCCGCCGCCACCGCCGGACCGGCTCCTGCCGTGCGACGGCGACGCCGAGCCACCGCGCGCCTTGGCCCGCGCCGACCGCGTCGCCGCCATGTACCCCGGGATCGCCGGCGGCCGCCAGTTGCCCGGGCTCCGGAACGCCGGCGCGTCCACCACCGCCTCGACCGCTGTCTTCTCGGACGACGCGACGCCGGCGGCGAGAGCGGGCGTCGGCGACGTCCTGGCCGGCGCGGCGCCGCCGTAGCCCTGCGCGGCCATCCAGCGCTCGAGCCACTGGAACCCGAGCCCGGCCTTGTCGTCCTGCTGCCGCTGCTGGTACGCGTACGCGTACGCCAGCGCGCGCTCCCGCCGCGCCGCGGCGTCGTGGCGGCGCGCGCCCTCGGCCCGCGCGTCCTCCAGCGTGCGGCTGCTGCAGTCCCAGCCGCCCGCTGCGGCGGAAGGGCTCCTACCGCCGCTGCCGTTGTCGTCGCTGCCCCGGGCAGTCATCCTCCCCCTGCTCCTGCTCCGCTGCTGCATCACCACCGCGGCCTCGGGCACGGCGTCGTCACCCGCGTCGTCCCGGTCACGCCGCATCGCCAGCTCGAGGGACGCGTGGCGCGGCCCTCCTGCTCCAGCTCCGAGCCCGAGGAGCGCGGCGGTGGAGCGGCTGCCCGGAGACGGGGAAGGGGAGGGAGGCTGCGGCGGTGGCGGGAGGAGGAGGAGCGGGAAGCGGGTGGCGCGGCGCGCGCGGACGCGGGCCTGGGCGCGGACCAGCGCCTGCATGCAGCGCATGGTGAGGTGGACCTGGCGCCGTACCTGGTGGCCGCGCACCAGCGCCTGCAGACGCACCAGGCCGCGCAGCGCGCGGAGGGCGCGCCGGGCCTGCAAATCACCCAACCAAAAAATGTTCCATCAAGTGTCCATTCCTAACTTGTCGTGAAGAGTGATCTCTACCGATAATTTCGCAACCATATTCAAAAATCAGAGCTGTTTTTAAATTGTTGACACCATTAATTTTTTTGTTATGTTTGACCGTTTGTTGACACCATTAATCAGTTTAAAAATATTAAAAAAATTTATTATGATTTGCAGTTGTGACACAACTTATAATTTTACATATTTCAAAAAATATTGTGCACCTTATTTATTATTCACTCGGAATTTGGGAAGGACACATGGTTGATGTAATGTGGTGCCAACTGGACTTCTTTGCCTATCATTGAACTCGGCAATTGAGATTTACTGCAACTGCTGCAGTAGTAGCGATGCATATTACTCCCTCTGTTTCAAATTATAAGACGTTTTTGACTTTCAGACATCACGTTTGACCATTCGTCTTATTCAAAAAATTTATGTAAATGTTATTAATTTGATTATAATTTATTTTATTATTAAAGATATTTTATAATTGACTTATTTATTTATATATTTATACAAAATTTTTAAATAAGACGAGATGGTCAAACATAATCTCAAAAAGTCAACAACGTCTTATAATTTGAAACGGAGGGAGTATTTATCACTAGTATTACTACGAGCACAACCCCACTCATCTACCCAAACATGGAGACGGACTTGGCCGTGCCCGCCATTAACGCAGCACTTACTGAGCCCGGTCCTGCCCGTCCCGGTAGGTAGATGTGGATCCCCAACACAAGGCGTAATGTACCTCACCTAAACCTACTCGCCGGCAGAATTGATGATGAACGACGGGTGGTTCCTGCTCAAGTGCTCAAGGTGTCATTCTCTGCAAATCTCTGTACTTTGTGTGTAAGCAACCGATCTTTGATTGATTCTACTCGATGCGCCCCCGGACTGTGTGAAGACCGCCCACCATAAAAAGGGGATTCACTGACCTCAACCCTGGATCTTACCCAATCATTGTGTTGTGTCGACTGTTAAACAACAAGGGCTCGCCACCTACTCTCACTGACCAGGCACCTTATTTCTCACCATTTTCGCCTCACTTTTCCTGGATGGTTTCCCATTTAGCACTAGTAATGGTAATGTGTCAAGTTGGTCGGTGCATTGACAGTGACAACGAAGCATTTGACCGATGGAAGTGGCTGGGTGCTGATAACAACAGTGCGAGGTTTTGTAGCTATCTGATGAACGAATTGGTGCAGTGGAGATGCATTTGGAATGATGCGGATCAACTGTTGAGTGAGCATGCCATATTTACGACGCTGTCTTATGCAACATGGGAAATCTGAGCTTGGGAGTAAATGGTTATTGATAATTTTTTTCCTATTGCAATGTAATTCCCCCTTGATCTATGTTCCATTGGCACGAGAACGTTGAGAGGCGATGACGAACGAACATAAGTACTACCGCTGTTGCGAGATTAATTCCGATGTTTAAGAGACGCTACGGAAGGCAGGAGAGGCCGTGCATCCGGGTTGGTGGCGACAAACGTACCAGGTATCCGCGGTAGTAAGCCTGGATGCGCACGGCGGCGCGCTCCTCCCGCGAGAAGCGCCGGGCCGCCGCCATCCTCACCACCCGCGCCGCCGCCTCGGCCGCGGCCACGGCGGCCTCGGCGGCGGCGGCCAGCGCCATCGCGCGCTCCATGTCGCCGGCGACCTCGTCCTCCTCGTCCTCCCGCACCGCAACGGATGACCCGCCCTCGTTCACGCTCGCCTCCGCCGACGTCTCCGACGCCGGGAAGTGCTCCAGCAGCAGCACCTCAGGTTCCTGCTGCGCTGATGCCGCTGCGCCGGCGGCCTCCTCCTCGCCGTCCTGCCACGCCACCGTTACAAGGTCACAGCCGGCCATGGATTCGATCACCACGTCACGCCTTGCAAACCGGGATGCCAAGAACTAATTAACAACCGGACAAAAGCCTACCTTTTTCCCGTTCTGCGCGGCGTCCTTGTCCTTGTCCTTGGAGGAGGTGACAGACGAGGAAGAAGACGAGGACGACGGCCGGAACACCTTCCTGACGGCGGCGAACCAGCCGCCGCCGTTCCCAGCGTGCTTCTTGCCCATGGCTGCCTGCGCGGTTACCGCGCAGGCGGTAAGCTGGTAGTGGTACAATCTCGGAAGGTGGAGGGAGCAACGGGAGAGATGGAGTGGAGGTGATGTGGTGGCGCCAATTTAACGTCCTTTGCTCTGCTTCCCGGGCGGGTGTGGGATTGTTTCCCCGCGTGTGGGCCCGCCCAGGTGAAGTGCAAAAATTAACTGTCATGTCTCGAGGTCTTGTTTGGGCATGGCTCTTGTTTTGTTTCAATTTTGACTGAGCTATATAGTACAAATTTAGTTGTGGAAAAGGATACTATATGTACAAATTCCTTGATTGATCCCCTAGAACTTGCTCACAAGTCACAACTTCGACTTCCCTGTCCTAGTTTTCTGGCCGTTTAAGGTTTACCCGCTTCAAGCGCTATTTTGCCGTCCTTGAAGTGATACATATTCTGTCACAAATTGAGTGGCACACACCATTTTATTTGTACCAGGACCACAAGTATCCAAAATTGATGCCATTCCCAAAATAGAATTTTGATACCACCAGGGACTACAAAAAGGCTCTTGAATAAATAAAGGGCAAGAAAGAAAAAAAAAACGTCTAGGGACAAACTTCACGAGCCTACAGTGAAAATGCCGGAGCCCTACGCAGCTACGCTACACAAACGTCTGTTGAATTGCTGCGGCATGCATCCAAGGGACATTTGTAGGAAAGGACCTCAACAGTCTGCATTACTGAGCTGTACATTGGATTGGAGGACCAAAGATGCAGAGCTGCTTAACGTTCGCTGCCGATTACACAGATCAAACTAGTACCATAATTTTATTTATGATCCTTCCACCATCTAAACCCTCTATCTAGACATAATAATAATTTTAAAAACCAAGCTTATATTCATTTACCTGGCTTTATGTTGCCTCAACCACTCTTGTCTCCGTCCTATAGAAAGAAAAAAAAAGGAGTTGCTTGTCTAATTGGAATGATCAACCCCACATCAACATTCTGAAGTCATAACTAAAAGGCATCATTAAACTGAACATTAAGTAAAAATCACTGGCGAAGCTATGTTCCGATTCAGAAGGAATTGTGCTGGAGACCGACTCTGCTATGCTCCGACGACGGGTGTGGGATCGTGTCCCTGCGTTTGGGCATAGCTAGGTGAAAGGGGCAAAGGGGACAAAAATATTGGACCAAAAACTCCTTTTGGACAATGCTCTTGTTTTGGTTAACTTTAACTGAATTATAGTGCAAATGTCTCGATCAATCCTATTCAGATTGCTCAGTCATCTTGTCTCAGTTTCAGGACAATTAAGGTTCAGGCAATAGGATGAGTAATCAGGAGCAAAATCGTGGTGCGAGTCCACCTGCTTCAAGGGCTAGTTTTTGACGTACATTCTGTTCTAACTTGAGTGGTACCTTTTGCCATCAAGTCATAGTAATTCTGATACCGTCAAAAAGCTCTTGAAGAAATAATGGCAAAAGCAACAAAAACGCTAAACATTCAGTGACAAGCCCACAGTAGTACAGTACCAGTGCCGGAGCCTTACGCTAAACAACACAAGCGTCTGTAAAATTGCTGTGGCAGTGGCACGCATCCAAGGGACGACGTTTGTAGGAAAGGACCTGAAGTCCTGAACAGAGTCTGTAGTACTAGTACAGAGCTGTACTATTACATTGCAGGACCACAGATGCGGTGTGTTCGTTTTCAGTCTAAACTTTAGAGCTGTCATATCAAAAAGAATCTTATTATTTAAGAATATTAAATAAAATTTAATTATAAAATAAATTATAGGTCTCTAGACTAATTTATGAGACGAATCTAATGAGGTTAATTAAGTCATGATTAGAAGATGGTTACTGTAGCATTACTTTAGTAAAACTTTAATTAATTAAGCACATTAGATTTATTTCGAAAATTAGCACCAATCTATCAATAGGGTTTTGTCATTTAATTGATTAAAATATTCATAAATAATAAGATTCTCTTCGATGTGACAGTGCTAAATTTTAGAGGGTAGAAAACGAACAGGGCCGACTGGATTGAAATGTAGTGTAGTATGCTGCCGTCGATCGAGCTGGCTGTGCAGAGTAGTGTAGGATGACACGGCCACACCGGCCGGGCTTACTGATTAGGATGACACGCAAGGGGGCCTCTCGAGCACCGTGCCAGACCGCCTACATCTGCCTTGGCTTGGAGGCTACACAAACAAATTATGCTACTCGAACCCAGCTTAGCACAAAGCCGTCTCACAAATCCTATCATGACTCTGCAAATGACCGCCAACCAATGATTTTGCCCTATTTCCAGAATTTAATTCTACCATCGTCGGTGACAACGGCGAGTTCATGTGTTCTTGAAGCTGCCACTGGTTGGCGGGAGCACCATCGTCTACCTGCATTACCGAGCACAAAGGCGGAGAAGGTGTGCCACCATATCAAGAGGTTCATCCCTTCTTCATGGTCCACCACTGGATTAATTAAGATGATGGTGAACAATGGCACCATGGGTAAACATCTTCCTGCTAGTACAAGTCCTCGAGCACCTTGGCACTTTAATATTTCACTTGTTCTGAACCACTACTGTGACAACTGGGCATTTCAGATTGCAAAGGTCTGAAAGTTGGGCACCCGAGAACTCGGTGAGCGTTAACAGTGTCAGTCTCTGATCTATTGCAGAGGTTTCAATTGATGTGATCTATGAGCAGCTCTTCTTTGTTTCTATCTTGTGTATTCTGCAATTTTCTTGATACTCTGCAGTTAGTAGTAACAATGTTTGTCTATGATCTTGGCAAGTCTTCACGCAACTCTTCGCGGTAGTCTCACCATTCACCAACCTAAACATTTGTGAACTGGCCTGCCATTTCCTTTTTAAGACGTGGTTTTCGCATAGGTGTAGAAACATTAATTTTCTTTCCTGACAATTATTTTTTAGGACACCTATAAAAACCTGGCAGATTGAATTTTGAAACCATTGATACCTATTCTCTCCATTTTTAAATTGTTGACGCCATTAACTTTTTTCATTACATTTGACCGTTTGTCTGATTCAAAATATTTTAAAAATTATTAAATATTTTATTATTATTCATTTTTGAAGTTGAAACACGACTTATAGTTTTACATATTCGAGAAAATATTTTAAATAAGACGAATGGTCAAACATAACGAAAAAAAGTTAACGGTGTCAACAATTCAAAAACGGAGGGAGTAGTTTATATGCCGAGTATACTAACATAGATACCGGAGACACAACTAATTTTCTGTAGTTAGCTTTTTGATGTCAAAAGAACTACAATGGTTCATCACGTCACAAGTTTATCTTTTTTAGCCACAAAAGCTAGAAAAGTAAAGTGTTTTCCCCTTTACCAGTGCATAAAGGAGGAGGTTATCTTTTGAGCGCCCGAGCGATTGCTTGGCCTCTTCCCGCTAGCTTGTCAGTTGTCACCCTACTGTCTTTCTTGGCTCTTCAAAATTGGGGGTGATGTGATGGTCCTTGGCATTAGTCCACAGAGGGCTTACATAGCTACATGACCGACATAGCTTCATCGTTTCCTTGCTACTCGTCATCCATGTCTTTTTTTTTCTGTCGTTCTCCATTTGATGACTCGTTCGTAGCAGTTTTATTAGCTTGATGACTAGGCATATAGGTCCTGTTCGTTTCCTACCTTCTAAAATTTAGCACTGTCACATCAAAAGAATCTTACTATTTACGAATATTTTGATAAATTTAATGACAAAACCCTTTTGACAAATTAGTCTAATTTTCGAGATGAATCTAACGAACTTAATTAATCTATGTTTTGCTAAAGTGATGCTACAGTAACCATCTTCTAATCACGACTTAATTAACTTCATTAGATTCGTCTCATAAATTAGTCTATGAGTCTATAATTTATTTTATAATTAAATTTTATTTAATACTTCTAAATAGTACGATTCTTTTTGATATAACAGCTCTAAAGTTTAGACCTAGAAAACGAACACACCCTAAAAATTTTTAAAAATGTTATTTGTGCA
>JAUNZO010000633.1:0-32230 GCA_031894775.1 Chloris gayana
TTTAGTAACATATATATGTGTTACTGGAAGAAGAGAAAAGTGTTACTGAGACCTATAGTAACACATTTAATAAGTGATCTAGGTTGCGCCGTTACTAGAGCAAGTTTTATTGTAACACATTTATGCGTTACTCCTTGTGAAATAATGTGAAACAAGAAAATCAAATTGTAACACATACATGTGTTACTCATTACGAGAAAAAGTGAAACAAGAAGATCCTATTGCAACACATGTATGTGTTACTCTAAGGGAGATAAAATGTTACAGTCATGTTAGCAACACATGTAAATGTGCTCTTATATGAAACATAAAGTGTTACAATCATGATTTTGTAACACATGATGTGTGCTTTTAGTCAGAAAAACTTGTTACAATAATGATTTAGCAACACATTTTATTGTACTCTCGTTGGAAAAAAGTGTTACAATAATAATATAATAACACATGCATATGATCGAGTTGCCTCTAGTAACACAATTTTATTTCGCTTCCATATATAATTTTGCGCGCATATATCCAACATAATATCATGACAAACTTTGGGTTAAAAACATTACATTGCACGTAATAACAGAATTAGAATCCACATTTTTCTTGCAGCACACTTCATTGAATGTCGTGAGAAACATAGCGATAGAGAAACAAATATCCTTTAGCTAGGAATGAGGGTACAACTGTTTACTTCCATAGTTCATAATGTAAAATCTAAATATCTAATATCTACATCTTTCAAAGTCTTTGGCTCCTTGATCCTTTCTTCTTATAAGCATCCAAGAATGTCAACTGTTGATCATTTCAACCTGTAGAGGAAAAAGAAAAAGAAAATTAAGAGGTGAAACAACATATATAATACATACATATTGCTGTACTTTTAGAAAAGATGCGTGACATACACAAATAGATGGCCAAGCAATTGGTACTCTTTTGGCACAGACATCAGCAAGTATCCTGTAGCCACTCAGTGGCCTTACCAACTGCTCATTTTCTGAAATAACATGATTGAGACGCACTTTGTAGAATTGCTTTCCTATCTTAACACCATCAACTTCTGCTTCCGGACTAGAGCTCAAAACAGTAGCATACGCCACAGTATCTTTGTTCGGATACTTTGCAGTCTTGAGCAATACAACAGATCCATCCTACATTGCATTATATAGTTGTTTAATGATGAAAAACAACAGTACAACAAACATTATTTGTGCAAGTAAAATGTATTATGTTCATCTACCTTGATTCGAGGGTGAACGTTCTTTGATGAACCATGGTTTGTAGTCTTATTCCTAGGGATCTCCTTCCGTGTCATGGTTCCGGTATGCTCGAAGCCCTCGCCATGCCTCTTACTCATCTAAACAAGGTTTACCATCTTAATTTTTTTGACAGCCAATATTAGGTGTGACATACAAAAAGGATTACTTCTTACCATTCTTTTCTTGTGCTTTTGAACTCCACGTGAACTTCCTTCGTCCATATCATACTAACACAAAAAGTACCATATGTACAACAATATAATATGAAATGGCTACAATAATCAGCTAATCTAAATCTTTTTATTTGAACTGAAATCTGATATAATGAAAATTCCTAAGTATTCTATTTGCTGTAATATTTAATTAAAAAAACTCGAGATATAACAAAATAGTTCATGAATAATGCATGTTGGCCAAAATTGTGCTTCTATACAAATTATCATTGCAGACCAATTCACCATCATAGTACTATGATATATAATTCTTGATTGAGTACCACTATTGTTGTATATCCTTCTATATCCGACTAATTCTCATATGAAATTACAATTAACATACCAGTATGGTATTTACGGAAGTGACTTATATGAAAATATGTACCTCCCGATGTTCACCATCATCGGCAGGGAATGGTGGTGATGATGATTCTCCTTCTTCAGGTGGTACTTCCTTGCAATTAGTTTCATCATAGCACTGAGGACAATAATGTTCACGAAAATAAATATTAGACAAAAATATGGATTTACACTTCCATAGAAAAGAAAGATATATGAAAATTGGATAACCTTTTCGGCGGACAAAAATGGGTCAACGTCATTACCCGTGTTCACTTGAGCCTCAGATCTTTCTTTGTTCTATTTGATTAGTAGAATATCTCATTAGTTATTATGTACATAGGTATGCAAAATATAGTTGGAAATATATATCAAAGTAGAATTGATGCTTACTAGCTCATTAGCTTGTGCACCCAATAAGTTTTTCTGACTTGTTAACTTGCACTGAATTCTCTACAGAGGCAAGAGAAAATACTAAGTTGAGCTTAGTTAAGATCCAAAATAAGCTATGAAGAAAATACCTTTCTTCTCAAGTGCACTGATTGTCCATGAAAATTATCATGATTTATCTCTTGAGTATTCACCTACATGATTGATACAATATTTGAGTACCATTTCAGTTAAATTTATGAAAAGAACACTGCTACCATTGTTTGTTCTCTGTTTTCATAGCGTGCACGCTCAATTAGGAGTTCTTCAATAACTTGATCTTGCTTTCTTGAATGATCCTTCAGCTGTTTGATTTCCTCCAACATGTGTGCCTGTACATCCGATGATGATTCATCCATTGTAACTACGTTAACGTCCTTGAAACGACGAGTTGTTTGACCATATACTTGCTTTTTTGTGACTGCAAGCAACCCCAAGCCATGTACTTGACCACATTTCTCTTCCCCCAATACTTGTTGTAGTGCGTCACCCTGCCACGCAACTTTCCCCTCATTGCTTTCTGCCAACTGTGGATGTTCATCTATGATATTTTCCAATTGAACCTGTGAAACAAATGCACACATATGTATTCTCCATACAGGATAAAAGTAAGAACTAATCAAGGAAAAATCCAGCGTGTGTATGTAACATACCACATGTTCATCTGTCCCTTTGTCCCTTTTCTTGTGAGTTGCTAGGAAAACCTTAGCTCTATGTGGCATCTTTCTTTCAGGATCATCTTGCCTCTGAACAAAATAGTAAGAGGGACAATAAGAAAAAGCATGAGTGTGTGTAGTAGTACAGAAAGTAGCTCACCAAGTCCTCAGCCCAACGAGCATAGCTCTTTGTACCCGCTGTATGACTTGTTTTCCTCATTGTACGACTGATTTTGTTCTTCTCACTAAGGACCTGAGATAATTTTACAACTGGTTATAGTTACTTCATACAGATGTAATTTAATATTTTAATTTAGCATAGAAAATATACACTTCTCACCTTTCCTTTTTTTGACTTCCAATCTCTAACCAGAGCAATCCATTGATCCTCATCAACATCTTCAGGACAAAGCTTGTACAAAGCAGATCTTTTCTTTTTTGGGTTGAATAGTGTCTTTTTTAACATTGCTTTGTATCGCCTCCAATCTCTTCCAATGGATTTCAGTATCCATTTCTCACATGATTGAGGATACAAGAACTTTGTCTAAATTTAATTTTTGAACAAATCAGAACTATCAGTTAGGACACATGATTGAATGTAGCAAATAAATTTAACAATGATAAGAAAAAAGGACCAGACAATATGACGTGTTTTAGCAAACCTGTACAAACTGGATTATCGTTTGATCTCCTCCATCCTTCTTGACCTTTCTCCAATCATTCATATCAAGAGGACAATAACCCCCATTCCGTGCCACTGTGCCTAGAAATTGTCCTAAGAGACCACCTTCTTTTCCAATGGGTTGCCCAAGCGGGTTGCATCTTACTACAATCTTTCTTCCCTCTGGAAGATCCCAAATATGTTTCAAAATGGTCCTCCGACGCTTCTGCCCTCCATCATTATCACCTAAAAAAAGTAGTAGAAATATATGTGAATATATGCAGCCTACATATATATTTTTTGGACAAAGATGCAGCCTACATATATATTTTTTGGACAAAGATGCAGCCAACATATTTTGAATACTTGTAACTGTTTTTAGCTCTACTTCACTATATATGTACCTGGCATTGTGAATATATGCAGCCTACATATATATTTTTTGGACAAAGATGCAGCCTACATATATATTTTTTGGACAAAGATGCAGCCAACATATTTTGAATACTTGTAACTGTTTTTAGCTCTACTTCACTATATATGTACCTGGCATGTCTTGTATATAATCATTATTCTGCTCAAGTTCATCGGCATATTGTGCATCAGTTTGTGTAACATTTAAATTTCTCTTTCCACCTCTATTGCCTGTGAAAAAAATACATGGTCCACAATAGTTAATGTCAGAGACAGATCTAAAACAATTCAAGAGAAGAGTATACTATACTTCATTGTATTACCTTTAGATTTATTTGCAGATTTGGTAGGTTCTTCACTCGACTCCATAGTTGATATACTGACTAAATTTTGCTCAGTTATTTTTTCCCTTGTCACTAACAAATAAACCGTCTTTTCTTTCTCATGCTCTTTAATCATTTTTGTCACATCAGTATCAACAATTATTGGTACTAAACTAGCCCTCGAGCCCCTCTGTTTTCTTTTGTAGTACAGGTAATCAACAGATCTGTACCCATATTCCTCAACCAAAGCAATCAGGTCGAAAAAGGATATGTAGTCCCTGTCCATTTTCCTCTGCACATACTTGTCTCCTACATCTGCTCCATCGCATTCAAGATTTATGGTCCAGGTATCCTCAGCCATGCTAACACATAATAAAATACTATCAACAATGGAAAGGAGTCTGATTGGGAAAACTAAATAGAAAGGATGCAAGTCAAAACAAAATTAATAAAATAGAGAAATGTACAATATGCATAGATTTATGGTCCAACTATCATCATCCACCCAATCCATAAATGTGTAATACGATAACGTCCGATGATTCGCAAAAAAAAAAACATGTCTAGTGAAATAAAGGCATCTTGGTGAGGTGAACCAAAGATTCACTAAAAGAATGAAGTACTGTTATTCATGTTATGATGTTCGCCTATGGCCAGATATCTTTCTAATATAATTCTTAATCTACTAAACATCTCTAGAGATATTTGGCCACAAAGAAAATAGTATGCATAAGAAAGAAATCTGACGAATGAAAGTTTCAGAACTGTACCTTGTGCTTTGAATTTTCAGAACCTCTCTTCCTCGTTCCTACCTTTGGTTTGTTCCTCGGTTGTGATTTTTAGAGTCCAATGCAATAGTCTGGATGTAAGTGCAGACGTCAATTAATGATTTCTTAGGGGAAAAAATATCTGCTGAACACATAAAAACGAAATCAGAGGCACCCAAAAATAACCAAATCATGCATCACGCGAATCAAATTGCGGGGTTTACTATCTAATTAACCAATACCTGGAACGCAAACCAACCATTCAATCGGGCAGAACGTGAAGAGAACTCGAGGGCCGCGGCACAACTCAGCGGAGGGGTCGCCGATGTGGTTCGGAGGCCATCCCCGAGGTGATGCACAAGGGGGATACGGAAGAAATACCAGGACGCGGAGACTCGTTCCGGGATCCTGGGCAACGCTATCCTAGAGGAGGTTGGGATCGAGGGAAAAGGATCTAGGCTGCTCTATTATTTTTTTCCGAGAAGATCTGTTTGTGAGCGGTGGTGGGGAGTTAATCCATCAGCTAACCTCCTACCAGTAAATCCGGACGTGACCAGGCTAATTAGCGCCAAAGGAAAAAATGCTTCGCGCCAAATCAAATTTCCATTGACTGTTCTTTTTCTTATTATGCGTCTGACATAGATTGAACGCCTATATAGCCCCTGAAATAATTTTTTTGTCAGTTTTTAGAAAAGGCAACAACTTAGTCCCTCAACTATGGATCAAAGGTCAATTTCGTCCTTCAATTTTCAAAAGGTTCAATTATTCCCTGTATTTCAGTTAGAAGGTTCAATTTCATCCCTCCACCTTGGCTCGGGCACGTCGACCCGGAGTGATCCTCACCTCCGCGACCCGACAAGAACAACCCGGAGTGATCCTCACCTCCGCCACCTCACGCTTCCGACCCGGAGCAACGTCGAGCTGCACGGCGTCGACATGCCGCAGAACCATCGACCCGGGGTTACGCGCCTACGCCGCCTCGCGTCTCCGACTCGGAGCGACGTTCCGGTTCGCGGCCACATCACGCCGGCGACACGGGCCTGCGCCCACTCGCGGCTCCCCAACGACCGATCCGGGGCAGCGTTGAGCTTCACGGTGTCAGCACGCCGCCGACCCATTGACCCGGGGCTCTAGTTTTTATTTAATTCAATAAAAACTAAATAATAATATTTAGTTTTTATTGAACTAAAAATTATTATTTGAAAACTTTAGACACTTAATTATCATATATTGGTCCAGTCCAAACAAAGTTGAACATTCAGGGTGGACCTACAACAATTCTATTAGCATTGGGCGTTCCGGTTACTCGAAAATTTCGGGTTGGGTTGTTCGGGTTTTTAAAATTTCAAGTTTGAGAAAATAGAACCCAAAATTAGTGGACAAATTAACAAACCCGAACAGAGAGAAAAGATAGAGAAGAACTGTAGTACTTATGCAAGATTAATTGCTAATCGATGAGCGGATCCGACAAGGATTGGGGCTTCGGCATGCCACACTGCAACTTCGAGTCTATGAGTGCTAGCGGTGCTGCAACAATGAGATGGGCACCACACGACGCTGCTACCCGTACGGGAATATGCTTCTAGGTTACCTAAGCTTGTATGTGACTTCTTGCCTTTATATGTGGGATGATAGATTGCTGGTTTATCCTGTTGGATTGGGCTCAAATCGAATAAAGCTAAATATGATTGCTTATATTTCGGGTTACTCCTCCGTCCAAAAATATAAGGATTTGTTGACTTTTTCAATTCTCGTTTGACCATTCGTCTTATTTAAAATATTTATACAAATGCAAAAATAAAGAAGACATATTTAAAATATATCTAGAAATAAAATAGATTCTAATAAAATTAATAAATTTTTAATAAATTTTTTGAATAAGACGAGTGGTCAAACGAAGAGTAAAAAAGTCAACAAATCCTTATATTTTTGGACGGAGGGAGTACTCGGCTATTTCGGGTACCGTGACTTTAAACCCGATTTTCCTGAAATAAATTCGAGTTTTCAGCTTGACAACCCGAAAATACACTTCGGGCATCGGGTTCGGGATCGGGTTTCTCGGGTTCGGTCTTCGGGTTTCTGGTTTTGTGCCCGGTCCTAAATTCTATAATAATAAACCCAGTCATTGCTTGCAGACCGAGCTCCGACCATAGCCGAGGGGTCAAGTTTGGACTTTATCCTAATAAATAAATAATATACATTATAATCTAAAAATCATGAGATGTTGTATATTTTAAAATATCTTTTTTTAGAAAGTATATATGGATATGATCTTGTATTGTGGGTTATTTAATTCTTTTCACATCGGTTTATTTTGACTCGGAGACTTTGTTCATGGGCCAAAAATACAAGTGCCTCGTTCCAAAATTTTCAGTCGAGCCCAGTTGGCCAGGAAAACACATGTGCACTCCCAAATGCTCGAGAGGCTCACCCCGATCTCTTCAACCGCATCAGGATAAAAAAGAAATAGGGAGATAAATAAAAAAATGAAGGAAAACCTCCCGTGATCTGTTTCCCCACGCCTTCTCCCCTTTCCTTAGGTTCCATCTCACTACAACTCATCTTCGATTCGCATGAGCGGCGCGGCGGTGGCTCGCCTTCTTCGTCCTCCTACAACTCAGGTTTCCTTAGCTCCCGCTATCCCTCCATTGTTGTGCCTAGATCTACATAGCTGTGATTGCGGCCCTCACTTGCCAATCGAGCGAATGGCGGAAGCTACGCTTTGTTTACTGCATTCCGTCGGGCTCCAGTCCCGTCCGGCTAATCTCCAACCTCCGTCGATTGATTTTTCCTATTCATGGCGTCAACGGCCGATTAGCACCCGCGGATGATGCGTTAGCCATGGATTCTTGACTCCGGAGGTCTCAAACCAGTGTTGAGCGCGGCAAGTTCATCCATGTATCAATTTTGGTCTATGAAGGACCCTCGGAGATAGCTAAATTAACTCGTCTATTCTGTAGGTCTTGGCGCATTGGAATAAGAAGCAAGGGTGTTGCAGCGACCACATTTTTCTCCATTGAGTAATTGCTCGATTTCTATTTTGGATCTCATGATAAGGTATTGAAATTTTGACTCGTAGTCTATATATCTTACTAGGTGACGCACATAAATTATTTTGGTCTGCACGTCCATGGAAACGTAATGGATTTTAATTACCTTTGAAGAATAATTTGGGTAATTACCTCGGTTGATCATGTGAGTCCAATAATAAATCTTTACTAAATATTATTGTTATATTCTATTAAGATTGTCAGCAAGGAGCTAGTTCAGATACACATTCTTATTTTGAAAAATAGAAGAATAAAAACATGCAAAGTCATAATCCTCATTTATATCAGACGGGAACCTGCCCTCGACCTTAAAAAGATATTCCCATTTATCTTTTATTTGCACTTTTTTCTTCTAGACACACCTTCAGTGTTTCTTCTTTAATGAGTACTTGATGAAATTGCTCTGTTCTACTTTCATTGATATGATCTTGAAATAATTGGCATTTGAATACTCATTATTCTATCAAGATAATACTCCTTATTCTATCAAGATCCTATCATTGAAAAGCTAATTCAATAGAAATTGTAGTGCCTACGCTCGGATACTAAGCAACAATATTGTTTTTTTTTGTGTATAGTGAATCATGAACTTAAAAGCTATTAAGAAGTTGTTGCTTTCTCCCATCGCAAGTGATGACTACATGGATGGTGTAGATGGTTTTCTTGAGTTTGCATACAGGAGGAAAAAGCTCGATGCCAAGATCCATTGTCCATGTATCAGATGTGTCAATAGATGGCTATTAAAGCGAGATGAAGTGTATAATCACTTAATCTGCAATGGAATGCTGAAAGGATACACTATTTGGGGATGCCATGGGGAAACAGCATCATATATCTCTGGTAACTATGAGTCACAATCACAACAACAAACAATAAACACTACGAAGCATCAACTAGTCCATGAAACCTCTGTACATGTAGACAGTGGAACTCCAATAAATGAACCGAAGCCCCCAATGTTTTCCAAGTCTGGTCCAGATGCAGAAACACAAGATTTATATGATTTGCTTAGAGATGCAGATGAACCTTTATGGAATGGTTGTGAACTATCAAAACTCTCCTTTCTTGTGCTCTTGTTTAATGTGAAGTCTCGTTAACAAGTGGAGCAATAAATCATTTAATGATTTGCTAGAAATCTTGCAACTTGCACTCCCACATGGTGCCAACATCCCAAGAACATTTGCGGAGGCTAGAAAGATCATTGGAAAGCTTGGTCTTAGCTATGAGAAAATCCATGTCTGTCCCAATAACTGCCAGCTCTATCGCAAAGACAAGAAAGAAGATGATTTCTGCTCAACATGTGGAGTTTCCAGGTGGAAAAATAAGGCAGATAAGACTTCTTTGACAAAGAAGGAAAGAAGAAAGGCAACACCAAAAAAGGTATTGCGCTACTTTCCAATCAAACCTAGACTCAAGAGGTTTTTCATGCACAAAGAAACAGCTAAGTCAGCAAGATGGCATGATGAGGATCGTATTAAAGATGGTGCATTGCGCCATCCTGCTGATTCATATGCGTGGAAATCTGTTGATGATCGATACAGAAAATTTGCAATAGAACCTCGGCACATGAGGTTTGGGATAGCTAGTGATGGGTTTAATCCATTCGGTATGTTGAGTTCAACCTACAGCTTGCTGGCCAGCTTGTCTTAGTACCCTACAACCTTGCTCCGTGGTTATGCATGAAACCGTCTTCTCTTATGCTTAGCCTAATAATTCCTGGCCCATCGTACCCTACAAAGGATGAGTACCAAACTTTTATGCAGCCTCTTTATGATGACCTGAATGACTTATTTGAGATTGGTATGCCTACATATGATGCATCACGAGATGAGATATTTCAGCTTCATGCTATAGCCTTGTATACTCGTGAGCGATTACCAGGGCCTTGGGATACTTTCTCGGTTATAGTGTTGGTGGCATGTTTGGTTGTGTGTCTTGTGATGACGAAACTCATTCTATACGCTTGAAACATGGCCACAAGAATAGTTTCATTGGACATAGAAGGTTTTTGCCCGCTGACCATGAGTATCGCTATGATGCCGATTCTTTTGATGGAACCGAAGAGCATCGTTCAAAACCAAAAACCTATTCTGGAGTATCCATTTTGGAAAAGATAAATTCTATTGATGATTTTGAGAAGTCAAAAACTTGGAAGACTGTTAGTGGCCTATTTTCTTTGTCTTATTGGAAATCCCACGTGCTTCGATTCAATCTTGATTTTATGCATACCATAAAGAATGTTTGTGACAATTTAGTTGGGACATTCTTAGGATTGGAGGGAAAAACAAAGGATAATTTACAAGCACGCCAAGACTTGCAAGAGATGAATATCGGACCAGAGCAACATCCACGAAAAGGGCTAATAATAAGTATTACTTGCCTCCTACTTTGTATTCCCTGTCTAAACAAGAGAAGCAACAATTCTGTCAAGTCCTAAAAGATATAAAAGTTCCGGATGGCTATTGCAGCAATATATCCAGATGTGTAAATGTCAATCAATGCAAAGTATCAGGCCTAAAAAGTCATGACTGCCATCTTCTGATGCAAGATCTTCTTGGAGTTGCTTTACGAGGCCTCTTGCCGGATAATGTTATGTTTGTGCTATATGATCTATTCGGATATTTAAAAGAATTGAATGCAAAAGTTCTATACAAGGGTGATCTTGAGAAGTTAGAAGAGAGAATTAGCTTGACATTATGTCAAATGGAGATGATATTCCCACCTGGATTTTTCACTATAATGGTGCATTTGCTTGTTCACTTAGCAACTGAAGCAAAAATAGGGGGCCCTGTTTGTTACCGGTCAATGTATTTTGTGGAAAGGTAAGTCTTCAGCAACTATATATAATATGGCTGATATTCATAATATTTTAGAATTCATATATTTCTTTGATAACAAATTTCTTTTCGTGATATTGGTGTCTGCAGGTACCTGTGTGAGTTAAAGTCATATGTTCGGAACAAAGCACATCCGGAGGGATGTATTGCTGAAGCACATTTAGCAAAAGAGTGCATGACATTATGTTCAATGTTTATTGAAGGATTTGATAGTAAACATAATCATCCTTCACGTAATGATGACAATGATGTATCGCTTGGCACTAGTCTTTTTCCTCATGTTGGAAGACCCCTTGGAAAACCAGCTAGATATGTCTTAAGAGGTTTGGAGAAAGTACAAGCACATAGATATGTGCTATTTAACTGCTCCGATGTGAATATGTACCTTCGGTAATATATCTGAACCAATTTTCAGTTTAATATTTTTTTTTCTTGACATCAAACTTGACCTTAAGTTGCATTTCAGAGCTCATGCTGAACATATCACTAATAAGCACAATGGACGTGTGAGTCAAAAAGCCATTGAGAAAATTCAGAATGAGAAATTCCATCAGTGGTTTATGAGTCATGTATGTGTCCTGTAGTTCACTTAATATTTACAATTCTAGTGCACAACTAATTTTGATTTATGGTACAGATAATGGAGACTGAGAGAAAATCCGGCAATCACAACATTAAAGATGATATTCGATGGCTTGCTCGAGGGCCACCGGAAGCAGCAAAAAGGTATCATGCGTTCAATAGTCGAGGTTTTCGCTTTAGACCAAAACGGTTGGATAAAGTGACACAAAATAGTGGAGTAGTCCTAACTGCAAAAACATCTAGCTATGCTAGTGATGGAAGGCCAGTATTGGGCAATATCACTTACTATGGACGAATAGTTGACATTATTGAGCTAAACTACTCTGGCAAATTTCCAGTAGTGCTTTTTAAATGCGAGTGGGTTGATGTTATCTCTGGAAAAGGAATAAAAAAGGACAAATACGACTACACTCTCGTCAACTTCTCACATCCGATACATACAGGTGAAAGGATTGAGCACGAGCCTTTTATTTTTCCTAACCAAGCTGACCAGGTTTTTTATGTTGAGGATAAAAACAACCCTGGTTGGTCCGTGGTGATGAAGATGAAACCAAGGGATATATATGACACTGGTAATGAGACATGGGAAGATGATATGGAAACTGAACCATTCCATGTGTCGCACCTTGAGACATTTAATGGTAGAAACAACAATCGACGAGTGGATTAGAACGGATATTGAGGGGACAGATCGTGGATGCTACAACTTCGGGATCCAATAATGAAACAGAGTTCATGACCTGCGATGCAATCAATTTTTAGGGAAGAACTTCATACTGAATGGTATTTATCTGTGATGTTTAAGTCTTATATAATGATGCTACTAAATTGTTTTTTTACCAATGAATTTTGACTATATCTATTATATGTTTCTTTTTTCTTTGTATTTGATGCAGCATTCAGATTTTGAAGGATACATCAACTTTCAGGAAGGACATGCTTTGATTGAGGTGCTGAACAATTGGCAGATGTGAAAAGTGCCACCTTTAAGAAAGTGCAATCTTTGTTGTACTAATAATATTTTAGCAAACTTGTATAGAGTATGACATTCAACTGTCCATGAGCATACATGGAACAATCGTGTGTGTTAGTTGTGTCCAGGTTGTTACATATCAATAATTTACTGTTATTCTTGTTTGATTATCTATGTAAGTGTGACAAGAGTAAATTATGGCTAGACTGGGTGAAAAATTAAGAAATGAAATCATCATTCATATCAGCTAAGAGTATAAAATAATTTTTAGAAGATGTGATGGTGCACCGAGACCAAGATGGTATCCACCATGTTGCTATAATAAATAACTAGAAATGAATTTTATAGAAAATCAGAACATGCAGCATGTTTGGAGGAGACGGTATGTTTTATGAGTTGGAAAGTTGAACAAATCTTTAATGATAGTATTAAAGGATACGCTAAGTGTTGGCAGCCCGTATTGCTAAATTTGAGAATTATCTGAAAAGTTTAATTAATTCATGTTACTTGAAAGGTTGATATAGGCCTGGCATTGAATCACATTCTGTTTTTGTTGTACAAAAAAAAGCATATAATGCAATAACCAGGAATTGAACTCAGGTGCCTAGTTTTAAAACCAGTGGCATTTCCACCTAGTCTAAAGACAATTTTGATTGGTATGACACGTAGTCCTTTATATCAATAAGGGTGTATACAGTATAAATCCAATGGTCGAGTCAATACCACGTGACTTGGAATTCATTTTTTGCATCTTAAAGCTAACGACAGTAAAAGATATAAAATTAAAAGTATTAGAGAATTAGCAAGGAAGAGACTCATAGCCTAGTAACACTTAACTTTTTGGTTGCAACACTGTGTGCTACAAGAAATGTGTTACAACAAGATTTTTTCTTGTAACACATTATTGAATATGTTACAACCAATCACATTTTGGTAACACTTTTACTGTAACATTAGATTTCTGTTACTGAAACTATTTCTTGCAACACATTTTTTGTGAATAGGAACAATGTGTTACAAATTTATTTGTAACACATAATTTTGTGTTCCTATAAAATCTCTTGTAACACAGAAGTCCAAGTGTTACAAGAATGTGTTACTATATGCACGTTCTGTGGTAGTGATAGCGGGAAAATATTGTTTTTCTACCAGCAAGCACACATTATTCAAGTACTAACGATATGGTTAGTACTGGCATTGTGAAGTAGTATACTTCGGCAGTCTGCACACCACTTGACTTTGTTTCTCGACGAGATTGTCGTAATCTGTAAGTGTCCCTCTCGACTAGAGGAATTTTGGTTGCTTGAACCACTTGTTCATTGCCGACAAGGCGGCGGCTAATTTGCACCTATGAGCGCTACTGTAATTGTCGTTGAAGATTAAAATTTTTGTACCAAAGCTAATTTAGCAAAGAGGCAATGGAAAGAAAGTAGGGTTAATTGCAACAATCATTCCATATGTCACCGTGAGTTTGAGATTCCTACCCAGAAGTCTTTTTGTTGCAAATCCACATCACCCACTAGATTTTGTTGCAAAAACCACCCCAATATGCACATGTTTAATCCATTTCATGTGTCTTCACTAACATAAATTCAAAATAAATATATAAGTTAACTAAGTTCAATATGTTTTAAGTTTTTGAATGATTGTTTTCTTAAAAATTATTTTTGAATGATTTATAATCATTTTGTTTTCATAAATATTTTTTCATATCTCAAACTCTAGGAACGTGATTAACCTCTAGTTTATTTATTTTCTCACATTCTAGCTACAAAAGGATGAAAATATTATGTTTCCAAAATATTATAAGATTATACGAGACGCCATCAACCACCCTAAATGAGTCAAAATTGGTTGAATCAATTGAACATGTGTGAATTTGGGTGGTTTTTGCAACAAAATCTAGTGGTTGGGTGTGTGTTTTCAACAAAATAGTTTAAAGGTGGGAATCTCAAAGTACGAATGACTTATGGGGTGGTTTTTAAAATTATCCCAAGAAAGTAAGAAATGTTGCTTTTGTCATACAACATCTCTTCTTTGATTGTCAAATTGCAATGTTATTATGGAGGATTGTACAAATTTTGTTTAATATTATGCCTCCGAGAAGTATAGATCATATGTTTAGATCTTGGCTACAGCAGGTGGACACTAAATTAAAGTGTGTGATCTTGGTTGGGGCAAGTACATTATGCTGGGCAATTTGGTTTTCTAGAAATGACTTGGTTTTTAACAATATACATGAGTTCTATCTTCAACACATGTGCTCTTCGGAGGAATGTTTTGGATTCATTTCCGGTCGCTGCTACGTAAAGAGGAACAACGAGGCCATATAAAGTGGGTTTGTTGTGTTCTTAGACTACAATCATGGAGATTCCACCAAATGTGGATGGTTTAGTAATAATAGACTGGCTTTTAAAGTTTTTTAGTGTCATGTCGACTTGGATGTGTGCTTTCAACCTTGTGATTATAATAATGACAACTATATGCATTCATGGAGCTAGAACATTGAAATAGAATTCCAATTCTAAAAAATGAGCGCTACTGTATTAGCCGAGTGCGAATCGGCCTGGTGGTGAAGACGCCCGAGTGGCAGCCCACCGGTTTGGGGTTCGATCCCCGGATCTCGCACCGGTTGCGAAAAATTCCCTCGCCTTTCCCAATCAAAGCACTAGGTAAAGACTCACGCCATAGCTCACGGGTCAGCTGAGTCCCTGTGTATGGTTAGGGAGGGGTTTCGGAATTTTCTCGATGTACGTGAGAAGGTCTTCTTCTTAGCAAATACCGGGAGGACGTCATACACGGGGCTTGCTAATTCGCGTGCGTGCGCGAGCAGCTCTCCGCGCAAATTTTCGGACGAGTGGAAAACTTTCTTTTTGTGATAAATTTTTCATCCCACAACTTTCCATCTTAGAAAAGTTTTCTAAAAAAATTTCGTAAAAAAAGTTTCATCAAAACTTTGAAACACAAAAGTTCGATCCAAACTTTTAATGACAAAGTTTAACAGAAAAGTTCAATCAAAAGTTTTGTAAAAACTTTGAATCTCACAAAGTTTAACAGAAAAGTTCAATCAAAAGTTTCATAAAAACTTTGAATCAAAGTTCAATGTAGAATTTGTATCAAAACTTTAGATCAAAAGTTTGATGAAAATTCAATCTAAAAGTTTCAGATCAAAGTTCGACATCAAAAGTTGTGTTAAAACTTTTTTAAAAAATTCTAAAAAAAGTTTCATCAAAATCTTAGACGGGACGGTTTGCTCGATTGAGAAAAGTTCAATCAAAAGTTTCATAAAAACTTTGAATCAAAGTTCAATGTAGAATTTGTATCAAAACTTTAGATCAAAAGTTTGATGAAAATTCAATCTAAAAGTTTCAGATCAAAGTTCGACATCAAAAGTTGTGTTAAAACTTTTTTAAAAAATTCTAAAAAAAGTTTCATCAAAATCTTAGACGGGACGGTTTGCTCGATTGAGAACGAGCGAACTCTCGTGAATAAGAGATTCCGCGTCATATCCCTCGCGGGTCGAGTTTTACTGTATCAGCCGAGTGCCCAAGTGGGCCGGCCAGCCTCAAACAAGCGCAGGCTTTCAGTTGGGCTGGATTACTCCATCAATCTAACTCGGATGCTGCCGAGTTTAAGGCCACGTTTACGCTTGCTAGTCATTTGTGGTCCATTTAGCTTGCAGTGTAGTTTTAGTGGGCTGGCATGCCTACACTAGTAGCTTATGAAAGTTAAGCCTCCCGTTATAAGCCCATTTTCTCTTTTTATTGGATAAGCCCATCTTGGAGTATATGATTTATTTTACGAGTAAGAGTATATGATCTTTTTCTTTGCGAAAATTGGAAAAGTATATATATTTTTTGCATGGTTGAATTCTGGGTCAGACTGTAATGATCTGGTATCTCTCTTGTATCTACTATTAAAATACACCAGGCATACGACAGAAACAATCACGAAAGCGCCGGAAAAAAAGAAAAAATATATCATGAAAGCACCGGCACATCAAAAGCCGACGTTTACCAGTTCCCGGTGGTCATCTAGACAGCGACTCACTTCGCGAGCAATACCTGGACCGAGCTCGCTAAACCAGCAGTCCAGCACGAGTACCGAGTTCTTCACATGCTCAAACTCGGTGACGGTGAAAGGTCAACGCCGCGCGTGTTCACACTTTATGCTAGTGGCTACGTGCCCCCATGCAATTTCCCAAACACGAATATGCCGCACACGGGTAAGGGAGGAAAAAGAGGGAAGAACCATCAAAGCACAAAAGCGAAAAAGTAAACGACGATGTCGGCCTCCGACGAGCACCGGCCGGCACCTCGATTGATCGACGAATTGATCCACATGGAATCGTTCTCGCCGCCGCCCAAAAAGAAGGTCAACTCGAATAAGCAGTCACCACCACCGTACTACTCGCTCTTGCTCCTCCACCCTAGAATTTGCTTCATCAGCGTCGAGGGAATAACTGGTGATGATTCGATTCTTGCTTAGCCATTCAAACACTTCCATATCTCTTTGCCGGGTACGAGTTCCCTTCCCTCCATAACTTTGTTATAAAAACTATTATCGTTGACTTCGTGCATATGCACTGGATCTAAGGTAAATTACACGGGTAACTTCCGGCGTTGGTTCATGATCATCATGACTCTCACGTGCATGCATGAGATCGTGTATGGTTAGGGGGAATAATTCTCTGCTCATATGATCAGATGGCAGAGATAAATTCAATTGAGCGCCATTCTCAATATTGACACGACGATGTACCCCTAGATTTGCCAAAACCATGGTGAGAGCTGGATCAAGGTCGACCTCAACGAGTCAAAATTGACACGAATTTATTTCATGATGGGTGGCAGAATGAACAGTAGGATTTGGATTATGATTTTATGAACAACCAAAACAAACTGCAGTTGAGTTGGCATTGATTATCGAGAAGCCTTAGATAGAGTGGAAGCCAAGCCTAAAATTGGTTCTGAAGGTGATGGTAAAAAAAAAACTAAACATGACATGCATAAAACTGCAGTGACTGACCGTATGTTCAGTGCAGGCATAAAACAATTCGGAGTTTGGTGATCGCAGAAGGAACACGGTCACCACACTGGGAACCTGATCCGAACAGCAGGCTGGTGCGCAGTGCGCACATCTCTAGAGCTGGAACATGGCATCGTCTCAGAGTTATGAATAAACAAGCAGTTTTCAGGGCGGAGCCAGCGCCAATCGTTAGGTTCTCTGACTTTCTCGATTTTGTTAATCCCAACATTTTCTAGGTCAACCGTTGAGCCTTCCCACTCTTCCACCCCAACCCCATGAAAGATCCCTTTGCGGAAAGAAACCTTGAGCTTCCTGTATTTGGACATGGAGGCACTATGAATTCCAGCAAGACTGGAACTACTAGTCAGCAAGCACTGGTTGACTGTTACAAATGGCATTTTGCTAGCTGATTGCACGGCTACTGATGTACTATTGATGTTCAAAGCAATGACTTGCTCGTTGTTCCGACAATAATGGAGTTTTGACTAGGAAATTGCGAAAAGGGAGTTACGTTTTGTTGACAACTGAGTCCCCCCCCCCCCCCTGACAATTAATTGAACTGGCAAGATCGTAAAAGGGGTCTTCACCCTCCACTGAGAAAAAGTCAGAATAGGAATCCTACACAAATTTTACTGCGTTTACTTCAATTCTTCAAACTAAAAAGTCAGAAGAAAGCAATATTCTTGAACGCTAACGAGCTCAGAAAAGTCAGCCTTAGTACCAAGGAGCCAATGAACCCATAGGACTGGTCCTTAAATTTGCGGTGAAGCGATGGGCTAAACAAAAGGTTGAAGCACGGCTCTGACCCAAGCGCGCGGGATGAGTAAACAAAGGTTCCCGGGGCATGTGAACACCACCGAACAGAGAGAAATGGGAATCCCCACCGGGCCTTTGTTAAATTAATCGACGACCATCGCCCCGCGTCTCCGCAACGCGCGCTTCTTCCCCTCCCCTTGCAGTTTCCAGTGCCAGCTCGATTGTGAAGCAAACGCTCGCCGGCTGTGGCCACCGGAACCTTATAAAGCTTGTTACTTCCGCCTCACACCTGCTCCATCGTCAAACCCGTAGGCACGAGCGCAATGGCGCTGAAGAGCGCGCCCGCCGAGGTGCCGTCCCACTTCCTGTGCCCCATCTCGTTGCAGCTGATGCGCGACCCCGTCACGCTGCCCACCGGCATCTCCTACGACCGCGCCGCCATCTCGCGCTGGCTCGCCGGTCCCTCCCCGCCGCCGGCCGCGCCTGCCCCGTCACCCGCCTGCCCCTCGACCCGAACCCCCAGCTCACGCCCAACCACACCCTTCGCCGCCTCATCCACGCCTGGCTCGCGTCCCTCGCCCCCGGGGCCCAGGTCGACGACGACGTGGCCGCGATGCGGGCCCCCGTGTTGGCCGGGGACGAGGTGGCTTCCCTCCTCTCAGACGCCGTCGCGGCGCAGGTCAGCGCGCTCAAGCGGCTTCGTGAGCTGTTGGCCGAGTGCGAGGACAGCCGGGCCGTGGTGGAGTCCCAGGACGGCGTGTTCGACGCGCTGTCCCGCGTCGTGAGCAGCGGCGACGCGTGCACGACGGCGCGCGAGGAGGCGGTCGGGGTCCTCGCGTCTCTCCGAATCCCGGAGCAGGAGCTCGTCCGCGTCGTGGCCACGCACGGCGACAGCCTCGCCGACGCGCTCACCACCGTGCTCCGCTCGTCGAACCCCAAGTCGCGCGCGTGCGCCGCGCTACTGGCGCGGTCCCTCTCCGAGGCGGCGTGGCCGGCCTGGGCGATCGGTCTGAGCCCTGACCTCCTCTCCGAACTCGTCCGCGTGGTCCGCGACCGCATCTCGCCGCGCGCGACCAAGGCCGCGCTGCACGCGCTCGGCGCGCTGTGCCCGTACGGCCGGACACGCGTCAAGATCGTGGGCGCGGGGGCGGTGCCCGCGCTCGTCGACCTGCTGCTCGACGACCCGGAGCGGCGCTCGTGCGAGCTCGCGCTGGCGGTGCTGGACCGGCTGTGCACGTGCGCCGAGGGCCGCGCCGAGCTGGTCGCCCACGCGGCGGGGCTCGCCGTGGTGGGGAAGAAGGTGCTGCGGGTGTCGGAGGCCGCCACGGAGCGGGCCGTGCGCGTGCTAAGGTCCGTGGCGCGCCACGCGGCCACGCCGGGAGTGCTGCAGGAGATGGCGCAGGCCGGCGTCGTGGGCAAGCTGTGTCTGGCGATGCGGGCGGAGCACTGCGGCGTCCGGACCAAGGAGCGGGCGCACGAGGTGCTCAAGATGCACGCCAGGGTCTGGAGGACCTCGCCGTGCTTATCGCCAAAGTTTCTGGCGCTCTACCCGTCGTGATGACCTCATCGATTCATTCTTCTTTTCTTAGGATCGATCCGTAAGGCATGCATCCGATTGTGCCTGCTCAGGAGGAACTATCTGGCGTATTTGCTTGTTGGTTACCCAATTTAGTTAGGATGATGTAATCTTGCTCATCTATTCAATTCAATGCACTCTCATTTGTGCAAAGATCTTCTTCAGACGGAAAAGAATTTGCCTGGTCGCTGAAATCAGATCAAGTACTAACCCTGGAAATATTGATCATTTTGATGCTGATTTTTCTAACAAATAAACAACATTTTTTATGCCGCTGAATCAAGGTAACAATGAAAAGGCCAGCTGGGCTTTGCCAACGCGCATGCCTGACCTGAAGCTGAAGCGAGAAGCGTGTGTCCATTCACCTCCATCCCCACGACTGGTTTAACTTACCGCCAAAAACCGGCCGGTTATTACCGCGGTAACCGGACTAACCGGTCCGGCTCGGTACCAGCGGATGGCCGGTTTATCGTAAAAACCGAGCTAAGTTACTGTAGCAAAAACGGTAACCGCTCGATTTCTTCGGTTTACCGTTCGGCTTAAGCTGGACATTGCACGGGCCTTTGATTCAGTCTCTTGGCCTTTCCTCCTGGAACTTCTTCTTTACATGGGATTCTCCAGAAAATGGTGCAATTGGATTTCTATCTTGCTTTCCACCGCTAGCACCAAGGTGTTGATAAATGGGGAGCCAAGTCGTCGCATTTGCCATGGTCGTGGACTCCGGCAAGGGGATCCCCTCTCACCCATGTTATTTTTATTGGTAATGGAGAGCTTGAACAGGATGATTTTGGTTGCGGAGGAGCGTGGCCTCTTCCAACCCCTTGGAGCTCCGGCAATTAGATACCGAGCCTCCTTATATGCGGATGATGTCGTAATTTTTCTCTCGCCGAGGTCGAGGACCTACGAGCAATCAAAGCTATATTGCACTCGCTTCGACCAAGCATCGGGACTCTCTACTAATTTGGAGAAATGCACTATCACCCCTATTTGCTGTGCGGAGGACCACATCAATCTTGTTCAGGAACACTTCCCTTGCCCGGTCGCCAATTTCCCAATTCGGTACCTTGGGATTCCTCTCTCAACAACAAAACTGAAGAAGAGTGATGTGCAGCCTCCGGTGGATAGGGTCGCCGACCGTCTCCCGACTTGGAAAGCCAACCTTATGAACTCGGGTGGGCGTCTTATTCTTACCAAGGTCACATTGTCGGCTATTCCAATTTACATGTCCATGGCCCTAGCCATGCCGCCGTGGGCATTAAGAGCACTAAATAAGCTCATGAGGGCCTTCATTTGGCGTGGGTCGGCGTCGGTCGCAGGGGGCACCGTCTCGGTGGCCCGGACGAGGGTGTGCTGCCCTCAAGAGCTTGGCGGGCTTGGCATCCTGGACTTGAAGACCTTTGGCTTCGCGCTCCGCGCCCACCGGGGGTGGCTCCAACGTACGGATCCCACCAAAACCTGGTCGCAGCTACCAGCGCCGGAGGAGAAACAGGTGGTCGCTATGGTCGAGGTCTCTCTTTCGGTTCAGCTTGGCAATGGAGAATCGGCACTCTTCTAGCTGGACAAATGGCTGGACGGCCAATCCATCAAACAAATAGCACCGGACCTTTTCCAAGCCGTCCCAAGACGTGTCACTAAAAACAGGACAGTCGGGGATGGTCTTCAAGGGCGTCGATGGACACGAGACATTAAAGGAGCTTACACCGATCCGGTGCTGCGGCAATACTTGGCTCTTTGGACCAAGCTACGCAATGTGATGCTACAGGTCTCTACACCGGATCGTTTTATTTGGAAGTGGTCTGCCTGTGGAGATTTTTCAACGGCCTCCACATATCGAGCCTTCTTCCATGGTCGTACCTATATGGCGGGTGGTAAATACCTCCGGAAAATTAAAGGCCCATTGAAGTGCAAGTTCTTCTTCGGCTCGCGCTCTATCGACGTTGCTTGGACCTCGGAGCGGCTCTTCGGGCATGGACTACGGGATGATGCCAAATGCGCGTTGTGTGACCAGGAACCAGAGACCATTGACCACCTTGTGCTCGGCTGCGTGTATAGTCGGGAATGTTGGTACAAACTCCTCCGGTTCTTTGGTTGGTATGATATCCTACCACAAGTGGATGAATGTCTGGTAGACTGGTGGCTGCTAGCAAGGAAGCGGGTTGCTAAGGGGTTGAGGAAGGGCTTTGACTCATTGGCCATCCTCACTGTGTGGTCGTTGTGGAAGGAAAGGAACAGTAGGGTCTTTGACAAGGCTGCAACCTTGCCACATACAACCATCACAGTGATCTTGCAGGAGCTTAAAGTTTGGAGCACGGCAGGCAACGCAGCCGTTAGGTCGCTACTTGCTGCCAATTGATAGATCAGTTGTAGGTGGTTTTCTTTTTGTAGGTCGTAGGTCATTTTTTCCTGTTTTTTTGTAATACACAACCTTTGTACTCACGGCTGGTTAGGCCTTCCTGTTTCGAAGGTCTAGTTCTCTCTTCTACTACTTAATGAAAAGCGTGCTCAGGCATATTCTCGAAAAAAACGGTTTTAAAAACCGGTACTGTAGCGGTTTTGTTCCTGCTGCTGCGACAGAAACGAACTTTTGTGGCCTGCTAACCACACGGTACACGGCGAGACTTTGAAATGACAAAGTTTCATCATCAGAGTTAAAAAGACATGGGCGGTGACAGGCGCTATCTGACGGAGAGGACGCGCGATCCAAAATCCTATCCTGATGAACAGATCGAAGGCGTTTTTTAGAGCGCTTTACCATGCAAAATTCCAAATCAAAGAAGCACGCCTACTCCTCCGGCCTGCAGAAAACTAATAAAATGCTCGACTTTCGCGACAAATCGTCGCTATCCAGTATCCAGGCCTAGCCTTGGCACAGCAGAGAGCGTAGCTTTGCCAGTATTGTTCAATTACGAGTGCAAGATCCCAAAAGGCAAAGGGCTTGTTCGGCTGGTATAACAGCCAACTTATTTGGCTGGTTTTTCTTTCTAAAATAAGTCAGCTTATCAGTTTATATACTTGTATGAGACTTAAATCAGCCGAAAAGTTGAGCAGCCGAACAGGCCCAAAAATATAGAGTATTGGTAGAAGTGCCATTACAAGTAAACAAAAGGTAAAAGAATCAGGCCCTAAATAAAGGACTACTCTGCAGTGATAATGCGCAAGTTAATTGCGAACAGTACGGGGTCCTAGGTCGGTCAACTAGCGCTGCAGCAAAATGGAGCTACACGACACACAAACACACACACGTTGCTTGCTTCATCAACTCCTCGCAGTTCAGAACGGAGAGTTTTCATACCGGCACACTTCGCATTGCAACATACTAGCAAGCATCTTCTCCAGTCCCATTTGAAGCAAGCAGCTCTCCGTCTCCAAGACGCCATGGACACCAAAAGCAGCAGCATGCACATCGTGATGGTGCCATGGCTGGCCTTCGGCCACATCCTCCCCTTCACGGAGCTCGCCAAGCGCATAGCACGCCAAGGCCACCACGTCACCCTGCTCTCCACGCCACGAAACACCCGTCGCCTAATCCGCATCCCCGCGGACCTCGCCGGCCTCGTCCAAGTCGTGGACGTCGCCCTGCCACGCGTCGACGGCCTGCCAGAGTTCGTCGAGGCGAGCATCGACCTCCCCTCCGACAACCTACGCCCGCACCTGCTCCGCGCCTACGACGCCGCCTTCTCCGGCAAGCTCTCGGACGTCATGCACAACCCGAACCCGTGGAGGCGCCCGGACTGGGTGCTAATCGACTACGGCGCACGCTGGGCGCCCGCGCCCGCGACGAGGCACGGCGTGCCGTGCGCGTTCGTGACCCTATTCGGCGCCGCGGCGCTCAGCATCATCGGCCCACCCGACGCGCTCATGGGCCGCGGCAAGTACGCGAACCGCAAGCCCGAGCACGTCGCCGCGGTCCCGGACTACGTGCCCTTCCCGACCAACGTCAAGCACCTGGTGCCGGACGGTTCCGGCCTGTCCGAGGGTTACCGGTTCGGCAAGTGCATCGAAGAGAGCCAGCTCGTGGGCGTCAGGAGTAGTGACAAATTCGAACCGGAATGGTTAGAGCTGGTTGGCGAGCTCTACAACAAGCCCGTGATCCCGGTCGGGCTATTCCCTCCGGCTCCGCCGCCGATGCAAGACCTTACCTGTCACGAGGAGACGTTGCGGTGGCTGGAAATGCAGGCGCCGGGCTCCGTCGTGTACGCTGCGTTCGGAAGCGAGGCGAAACCAGTGCACAGCTGCGAGCAATAGCGCTCGGTCTGGATACTTCCGGCCTGCCGTTCCTCTGGGCATTCAGGGCGCCGCCTTCCGACTCCGTAACCGGAGAATGCACGGGCGACGGTTTGCCGGAAGAATTCGAGGACCGGGTCAACGATCGGGGACTTGTGTGCCGCGGCTGGTTACCTCAGGTGGCGTTCTTGGCACACCCGCGTTAATCGGGGGCTTCCTGACGCACGGCGGCTGGAACTCCATCACCGAGGGACTCACGAGCGGCGTCAGGCTGGTGCTGCTGCCCCTGGTGTTCGAACAGGGCCTCAATGCCAGGCATCTGGTGGAAAAGAACATCGGCATTGAGGTGGCGCGGGAACGAGGACGATGGCTCGTTCACCGCGGAAGGGATCGCGGCCGCTCTGAGGAAGATCATGGTGGAGAAAGAAAGCGAAGAGTTGGGGGTTAAAGTGAAGGAGCTCACCAAAGTGTTTGGAGATGATGAGATGAATGATCGGTTGCTGCGAGATTTTCTCGAACGACTGGCGGAACACAGCAGGCGTAACAAGGGTAGCATCTGAACTATTTTTTCTCTTTTTCTTCATTTTTTTCCTTGGAACAATGTTCCGGCGCGCAAGATATAGCATGGTGCTGGGTATCCTTGACCAATGAGATTATGGACCAACAATTTCAAGAGCAATTTTTAGGTCGGCATGGCCATGCCGATTATCTTATTCTACCTAAACTATTGGTTAGGATGAAGAAAATTAAGACTCGTAGCTCGAAAATTGGTTTAATATTGTTAAGCTACTATGTACTAACCAGTTGTATCCAAAAGTATAAGTTGATGGAAAAAGATGTACAAATCATTCATGGTTCAACACTCCCTCTCACGTGAAGCTCTTGTGGGCGCAAACGCGAAAATATGAGTGGTGTAGTGGAAACTAATCTTTTTCCTTTTTCTTCAATTTTTTTTCGTTGGAACAATGTTGAGGCGCACAAGCTATATAGCATGGTGCTCGGTATCCTTGACCAATGGAGTGGAGCAAGCATTTATTCCCATCATTCTTTTTTCTTTGGTGTGATTATGGACCAACACTTTGAAGAGCAATTTTTAAATTCACATGGCCATGCCAATTATCTTATTCTATCTGAAGACTCGAAGAAAATTAAGACTCGTAGCTCGAAAATTGATTTAATCTTTTTAAGTTACTATGCACTAACTAGTTATACCCAAAAGCATGCATAGACTAATGGAAAACACGTAACTCATATTTTATTATCCAAGTTGCAGTCACAAGTGAGGATAAGTAACGTTCATGACTATTCAAAGCATAACTAAAATTATTCATATCATAGACTATGTAGAAATTTAGAAATAACATCATAACGAGCTGGCTCACAAACTGAACCATCTGAATTCAGCTAGATTTTTAACTTGTTTCGTTACCAAGCTAAGTCGAGCCAACTTGATATTGTATAAACAAGCTGATTGGGAGGCTGCAGGTTGAAGACGATGGCTTTGTTCATGAGCTGGGCTCGAATTGGGTTGCATGACCAAACTGGCAGTAGCCACTAGGCAGTATCAGTAGGCCTAAGAGCCTAAGTCCTAATGTTTTTTAGCCCATTAGCTATTAGCCCAAACCATACGACTAAATGGGAGATGATGAATGGCTGAATGAACGATTTGTTACACTGAAGCGCATATTTAGACGAGATATTTAGGGGCAAGTTCGTAAAAATTAACACACCCCTAAAAAGAACGCTGAAAAAAGACTCAGATATTTAGAAGGTACTGTTCTAAGCTTGAAGCACGTCATCAATTAGTGCTAAAAAATAATGCAGTGTTATGCAATCATTCTCTATTTCTCAATTCTTTTGAAATAATGCAATGTTAAAAATAATATTTTTATCACTAATTTATTTAACATTTTACAGAAAATTGTTACTTATGAGAATTAATATGCTAAAAGATTTTTGTCTGCTTTTATTTTTCATTGTGTATCGAGCTTGTTTGAACAGTCAAATTTCAAATTTAAATTAAAATAATTGAACTTGTGTTTAGGGTCAGCCGAACCCCACAATTTTTGTCTAGAATTCTAGATCTGCCATTGGGCAAGCGATGGGCAGTCTGTGACCTTTTATATGGACCTTATAATGGCGAAAAATATAGGCCAGAAGGTTGATCCTAGCCAGCAAGCACATCTTTAGATTCTCATAAACAAAAAAAAACATGCGCGTCGTTAGAGTAACAATTGTTAGTTTGATTTTTTTTCTCTAGAGCATATATTTATTGTTAGTTTGTGTACAACGACATGAAGTTAAGTTGCGACACAGTGGAGCCCCGACACATCATCGGTGACGAAGGCATGCTACTGAGATTCTGATCGATCGATTTATGTGCACATGGTTATGGGTTGCAACAAATTTTTTTGGGAGAGAAAGTTGCAACATTTTATCACAGCAAGTAGCTAAGGAGGAGGATGCTATTTGGATTTTGGAACGAACGCATCAGAAATGCGGTGATTGATACAGTCGCAAACAGCCCTAAAGAAAACGATGCAATGCCAAAACATCCCGTCGTCATCTGTGACATTGCTATGCCACTGATTGTTCCAGCCCATTTTTATATTCTTATTAGTTGCCATATTTGACCGCGACAGTAGGAAGAGGGTTCAAACGGGCGGACGCCCTTTTTTTTAAGCTAATAAAAAAAATTCGAGCTAAGAGGTGGACGGCTTCAAACTGAAGAGCAATCATATCTGCCAGTTGCTCCAATCTGCTCAGACGAAATTCTCTCGGCGTCATTACCAAAGCCTGACGAATGGGGGACGCCAACGGCACCGGCATGCACGTCGTGATGCTGCCATGGCTGGCGTTCGGGCACATCCTCCCGTTCACTGAGCTCGCGAAGCGCATAGCTCGGCAGGGCCACCGGGTCACTCTGCTCTCCACGCCAAGAAACACCAGTAGGCTCATCCACATCCCACCCGAGCTCTCCGATCTTATCCGCGTCGTGGACGTCGTCCTGCCGCGCATCGAGCGCCTACCGGAGGACGCCGAGGCGAGCATCGATCTCCCGTCCGACGACCTCCGGCCGTACCTGCGCCAGGCCTACGACGCCGCCTTCTCCGGCAAGCTGTCGGAGATCCTGCAGGGGCCATCAAGGCCGGACTGGGTCCTCATCGACTACGCGCCGTACTGGGCGCCCGCGGCCGCGGCGAAGCACGGCGTGCCGTGCGCGTTCCTGAGCCTGTTCAGCGCCGCGCCGCTGGGCTTCTTTGGCTCCCCGGAGAAGCTCATGGGCCAAGGGAAGTACGCCTGGAAGAAGCCCGAGCACCTCACCGTGGTCCCGGACTACGTGCCGTTCCCCACCACCGTCGCGTTCCGGGGCCACGAGGCGCGCGAGATTTTCAATCCCGGTCTCGTTCCCGACGACTCGGGCGTATCAGAGGGGTACAGATTCAGCAAATCCATCAGCGGGAGTCAATTCGTTGGCGTCAGGACCAGTAACAAGTTCGAGCCAGAGTGGCTGCAACTGCTCTGCGAGCTGTACCAGAGGCCGGTTATCCCGCTCGGGCTGTTCCCGCCACCACCAACACAAGCCGCCGCCGGACACGAGGCAACGTTGCAGTGGCTGGACCGACAGGCGCCGGGCTCCGTGGTGTACGCCGCTTTCGGTAGCGAGGTGAAGCTGAATAACGGGCAGCTGCGCACGATCGCGCGCGGCCTGGAGGCTTCCGGGCTGCCGTTCCTCTGGGCGTTCAGGGCGCCGACCGATGCCGATGCTCAGAACGGGTTGCCGGAAGGCTACGAAGAGCGCGTCAACGGCCGGGGACTCGTCTGCCGCGGCTGGGTGCCGCAGGCTAGGCTGCTGGCCCATCAATCGGTCGGGGGATTTTTGACGCACGCCGGTTGGAACTCCGTAACCGAAGGCCTCGCGCGCGGCGTCAGGCTGGTGCTGCTTCCGCTGATGTTCGATCAGGGCCTCAACGCCAGGCATCTGGTGGAGAAGAAGGTCGCCGTTGAGGTGGAACGCGACGAAGAGGACGGCTCATTCACGGCCGAAGGCATCGCAGTTGCTCTGAGGAGGGTCATTGTAGATGACGAAGGCGAGGAGTTTGGTGCCAAGACCAAGGAGCTCGCCGAGGTGTTTGGAAATGATGAGGAGAATGATCAACTCCTACGCGATTTCCTCAGGTGCCTGTCGGAATACGGCAACCAGCACCAAGTCTAGTTTTTCTGTTTCGGGTGTGTACTGTAGTGCCGTACTTTTTTTCAGGTGGGGGATTTCCCAACCGTTGTTTCCTTTAGAAAAAAAAACAAAATTATATTGTGTGCCTTTCTACAAGATAAAGATGGAAATGTAGAAACAAACCTTTGTTCTTGAGTTTTTCCATAGTTCCACTGACAAGCGCAAGCGGCTCATGGGGCCCATCCTGAGGCAGAGTCCAAAAATTTCCTATGTTTCATTAAACGAGAAATTGTCACAATGCGTCTCTCAACATCAAACTTGTCTACAATGCTACTTCGTTCCTAAATTATTATCGTCGTTGACTTTTCTCATTACCTATGATCATTCGCTTTATTCAAAACAAAATCATATATTTTATTAAAATATATTTTATCACTAAAGAAACTTGAAATATAATCTATAATTTTTATATTTGAACAAAGTTTTTGAATAAAACAAGTGATTGAACATAACAAAAAAGTTAATAGCTACAACAATTTAGGAACATAGGGAGTAACTTCTCTACCGGTGGAAAAGGAAGCAGAAAGGATAAAAGGTCACTCTCACTCCCCATTATGATACAATTCAGTTATGAAACTTGATGGCCCAACCACTACACGTAAAGTGATTATTAGAAAACAAAATACCAACCTTCTTTGCAAGTGGTGATGGAAATCATAAAAGAAGAGGGCCTCTGGCAGGAAATTGTTAGAAAAAGTATGTTAAATACGGGAGCATTTGCCAGATCAAAAGCAAACAAACTAACTGATATTAAAAATTAGGGGATATTACCTAGAAGGCAGTACGATAAGAATAGGTAATGGCCAGTGCACTGACTTTTAGAATGATAAGTGATGTGGATCCTTCTCCCTCTGAAAAATTCCCTATGCTACACGAAATTTATCAAGAGCAACAAATATCAGTAGCCAAGTTGGCTAACAAAAGATGGCACTTGACCTTTAGGAGATGGTTAAATGAAGAACAACAAACAGAAAGAAGAAAGTTACACTTCAATCTGTTTGTCACAGGATACACCTGTATGGAATAAAGGGAAGAATGGTATATTCTCTCATAAGTCGAAATATGAGCAACTATGTGAGGGACTTTTATTTGAAAATCTAAAATTCCTCTCAAAGTTAATATTTTCACGCAGCCAGCTCTGCAAGAGGTAATATCTTGACGAATGATGCTCTAGCATGTAAATAATGGAGGCGAGATATGACTCGTGCCTTTTGAAATGAACAAGAAATGACTGCTCATTCATTCCGTGAATGCAATGTGAGTAAATATATGTGGAGTATAATTATGCTCTCAGTGGGTGCTAAATGATACCATAATCACCAGACAAATACATGGTTTGGATAAGGCATTACCTTCCAAATGGTGATGCTTTTCACTTTGTTGGATTATGTCAATTTACTAGGCTATTTGGAAGTTACTGAAACAAATATGTTACGAGAAGAAATTGATCCATTCTCCAACTGAAATAATATGCCACACCCATGTGTTTTTCTCGAATATTGGGCAATTTACAAAAGGAGGGGGACAAGAAGGAGACAGGATCGTGCAACACAATGCATTAGTTGTGCATCCAAGTCACGAGAAGAACAAAGGTGAAGAAAACACTAGCAATGACAGGACCTTGAAGGCTGAGGAGGTCGAATGAAGCTAAAGACTAGAGAAATTCTAACCCGGAAAAATTGAAATGTCACACATAGTTTGTTAGGCTAAATTCCCTCCACATGAATAAACAGTTCAAAAATGATCCAATGCGTGTGAACCGTTGATTGTCACCTTGATGAACGATGGAGAATGCTTGGAGAAGAAAACCCTAGCCCTCATATACCTTATTCAAGTTGTGAAGGAGACAAGGGAGTGAGATAAAGAGAACATGCAATAATAATAGAACACAAAGTGAAGCAAGAGAGGAAGAAAACAAGATTTGTTGTCGAGATTCATGCATCTCGTGCAGACGTATTCTTGCACCTGATCGGAGGCTGAAACATGGTTGGATTCGCCCTAAACATGGTGAGCTCGTTCTCCACTTAGAGTACTATGCTTTGGTCAGTTGGTTTGAGGATTGGATTAGTGAAGCATCATATTTGAGGAGGAGTTTGTCGGTTCTGTTACCAGCAGATTCAACAGTGAGAAGTTTTTGATAGATGAATTGTTTGGGCAGTGAAACGATGTCGGATTGAGCTGAATTTTTATTAGTGGATAGAGGACTAATGGAATTGTTTTCATACCAAATTTCGTGGTCATTGGATCTGTGATTTGCTCGGTGTGAGGTGAACTCCTAAGGAAACAGAACACAATCATCTATGCAGTAGCTGAAAGTGCTAGCTCTTGTTGTATTGTACTCCCTCCGTCTCAATTTACTTGTCATTCTAGACTCATCCAGATTTTCCAATTTACTTGTCATCCTCGCATCCCAATGCACCTTTATCTCTTTCCAATACATCTGTATCTCTATCTCTCTCCTCCTCGTTTTCTGCATACCTACCTTATTCACTTCTCCTTAATTCTTGTGTCCAAGTCTAAAACGACAAGTAATTTGGGACGGAGGGAGTACTTGGGTGTGTTATTATTGTTGTTGTATCGTTGTAGCTACACTGTTGGTGTTGTTGCTGTTGTGGTGTGTCTCTAGAGTTATGAAGAAGACTCCTTACATTCGTTATCGTTTTATAGTGGAGAAGGTTGGAGTGGGTTGGTTGTCCCGTGGTTTTTACTTGTCTTGTTTAGAGGGTGTTTTTCATATAAATCATTGTGTCAATTATAAATTGTGATTGTTGATTCCGTTGCAGGTCTGTTGGTGAATATTTTTCTCAATATTCAACAAAATGATGAATTATTTGTGTTGTTAGTGCTAGTTTTTCGAACAGACGTGCCTTGTAAAAAAGAGTTATCAAGACCAACGCTCTCGTGGCCAACCGATTAGATGGTTGTGCGTCACTAGTCACTACACCGACTCCTACCTTAATTACTTCCTTGTCTGGTTAGCTACCGAGGGTTCGTTCTTTTTTAAAGGTTTGTCAAGTGACTGAAGCGAGGGATGATGTGGTTTCTTCATTTGTTGGTTCTAGATTCAGACCTGTCTTCTCTTCTTTCAGTCATTTTTAAGGTTTGTTCAAAGACTGCAAACAGGCTCATGTAGTTTCGTTGTTTCATAAGTAATGAAATTTCTGGGAGGATGACCTGTTATGCAAAAAAAAGAGTAATTGATAGTTTTGAGGTACAATTCAAAATATAATTTGGGGAATTAGAGCAACACCAGCGGAAGGAAATCAAAGTTCACGGGGAAGTAACCAGGGGAAAAGGTTCCGTGCCTGCTCACTTGCAGCCCATGTATTTTTTAGCTCAGCAGCCCATGTATGTAAACTGGTCCAAAACAACAGCCCGTATACAGGTCCAGTTCGTGATAAATTCATCCCCAACAAGTTCTCTCTCTCTCAAATAAATCGCCGTGGTCCCTCTCAAAGAAATAAAACAAAACAAAAATGTTCTCATGGTTTGTTCTACTACTACTCAGGACTCAGCGTCCTTGTTTTCTTTTTCTTTGAGATAGTCACCACTTTTTAGGGAACAGTCCACATCTTTGTAGTAGTAGAATCCTTTACGCAAGACCTACCGGTACTACTCGTTGCTGTGGAACGGGCGAGTGGCGACAACTGGGACAAGAAGCTTCCCCCGACCAGCGCGTCAGCGCTGCATCGGTATGTGTCAATGATCATCCGATGATTCAGCGTCTACTGGATCGTAGTGGAGTGGAGTCCGGGACAAAAATTATCCCTGTCACCGAAAAGGAGCACAATCCGAAGCGGCAATCGTGAACATCACAAACAGTGGGCTGCAGCGGTTACGGGAAACTGGGTGCTGCGGGATTTGTACAAAAAACGATCGAAAACCGTGTGCAGGTACCACAGGCAATGGCTTTCGGGAG